>OZ021722.1:102770441-103125441 GCA_963978545.1 Linyphia triangularis | reverse complement strand
AAAATGTCGCCAAACGGTCGCCAACTTGGCGAGATTGCCATTAACCATAATGTTAGATGGCCTTCTCCTTGTAAAACTCGTTTTCCAGTATTATCTCTGTAAAACTTGTTTTCAAGCATTAAGAGCCGCATTGCAGGAAAGCAAAGTAAAGACGAACTCTTGCACTGCCTTATGCGAAATGTACATACATTTTCCTTTTTACTTAATTAATACTACGAAATATTTACAAATATACAGACATCCGTAACAATACTATTATTTACACAATATTTTGTTGTCCACTCTGTATCTTATTCATTCTCATTCGTTCAAATATTAATATTTGTTGGTTGAAAAAATACACATGATCTGTAATTGAAATGAGCACCTGAAGAGTTACTCTTAGTAAAGATGAATCCGTATGCTTGATGTGTTACAATCTTTGAACTCAGTTCATATAGAAACTATTTTGTATAAAACCTTGAAATTTCGTGAGTAGGTGCGAAAATGATCACTTATAGACTGAGAGGCGACTGCAAATTTTGGACCTCATTAAACATCATTCTGAACTTTTTATAGAAATTGGAGAAAAGTGACTCGATTACGAATCCACTGGTCTTCAGTGGCAAAAATGGCAGAAACTGGTCAAAAATCGACTTTTAATAAGTTGAACTAAATCCAATTGCCAAATGGGCCATAACTTGCCAAATAATGAGCATTTTTTTCCCCTAGGAATTACTCTTAATCCATTGTATCTCATGGTAGATATAACTGGTTGCTTTTTTGAACATCTTGTTTTTTTTGGCAACCGTAATTATAGTGAAGAAAAAGTTTCCATATCGAGTCATTCAGATCTGAAACTCATGTTTAGAAATTTGTTAATTTTTTTATTTTTTTTAATTTTTTTATTTTTGGATAAATTGTCAGCCATATGCACACATTTCCGAAGTTAAAAGTTCCAAAAGTTGTTACTGTTCACCTAAAAATCCTGTATAGGTGTAGTTGCAGGACTCGTCAAGTCCACAGCAGCAGCAGCAATCCATTATGCCCAATAACTGGACCAAAAGTCGTTATGTCCTAATGCTTTTCATTATTCACTTTGTGCAGCGTTCATTACTAATTTTAAGGGACGGGCCGTAAATGACTTATGTTGTAGCTTTTCTTCGGGCCGTATACACCAAATATCTTTAATTATTATATATTTAACAATACATAGTATTTCAGAAATCTGAAAAAAAAACAAAAAAAACTGTTGTTGTTGTTGTTTCTAATCTCCCTTTTGTCTGACGAAGTCGGACAATATCAGTGAAGCCATTGACATTAATGAAGTCTGACACTAGTTGTGGACAGTTATAAATGTCCTCCCAGTCCAGTCCAAGGCAGTCCAAAATGTGCTGAGGTGATGCCTGTTCTTTTTGGCATTTAGGGCAAAGAGGAAAATTTTTGCTTCCCCCGGAATATGTGAGGCCTTTAAGGTGACCACTAGCAAGTCGGGACAGACGGGTATTGGTGGACAAAAAAAAAAAAAAAAAAAAAAAAAAAAAAAAAAAAAAACTTTTTTGTCCTAGTAAAATTCATTCCCATTGATATTTGATTTTTTCCAACAAATAATTCAAAAAAAAATATTGTTTTCATTGTTAGTAAATGTAAGTCTAAAAAGGAAGTTAAATCTATTGTAGCAACGTGGCAATGCGACTTAACTTTTAATAAAAGTATTTTAAAAGTTCTTCCAGATTACTCCGTTTTAATCGATATCAATTGTGAGACGATGAGGATCGAAATAGCTTAGTTTATTAAATGACAGATTCGATGTTTTCTTGAGTATTTGTTGCAATCAATATTAATAAATTGTCCAAAAAAGATTAAGTTAAGTATAGTTCCTGTATTTATTCTTGATGAAAACTATCTTGCTGAAAGCTTCTTTATATAGTTTTTTCGCGCACTTAGGAAGAACTCGGTTCTGTATAGTTAACACATACTATTTTGGATAAATTGAAATTCTGTAAAAAAAAAAAAAGTCCATATCACGAAGCTCGATATTTCCCCCCTTTCTATTGGGCTGGCTGGCCGCAGAAAAGTCTGTCGGGTGCCGCGTAATGACTATAGCTGACTTTGTTCATATGTCAATATGGCCAAAAAATACCTAATCCTTGGTATTTTTTTTTTAAACTTAAATAACATTTTCTCAAAAGATGGCATTATCTGTCTCATTACCTTTCAATGCAATGTTAATAATGTCAGATAAAATAAATTTTTTGAGAATGAAGAAATTGAAAAAACTTGAAGTGAAACATGGATTTTTTTTTTGTACTGCGTTTGAAAAAGACTTCAAAATTGGGTATGGATCGCCTTTAGGCCAAATTAGAAAATTATAATCCCAAAGACCAAATCGATAACTTTTAAAGTGAAAAGCTAGTTGGATACAACTTGAATATTGGTGTCCAAATAGTATCTGAATAATATAGTCCATTAAAACAGTTTTTAATATAAATCCTTTATATGCGTTGCCAAATTTTATATTTATTAACAAAGCACCGTTTCTGTTGCCAGCGTGTGCTTGGTGTTGGCATCAAATTTTAAATATTAAAAAAATCTCTATCAGCAAAATATACGGTAAACTACTTTACAATTTGATTCACTAAAAATCAATGTGAATTTATGCACTCACATCCAAATATATTTGATTTATTCTGATTAAAACAATTTTATTATTTATTTATTAAAACAATTTTGGCGACAGGAAAGTTTTTTCAATGATCGGTTAAATGCAATTGCGATTGGATGAAGGCAAGTTGGTTTATTAGTATTCCGTAAAAGCTACCTTTTAGTGACAGTCCCCGAAATTTGATAGAATGCATTGTCATCGATTTCGAATCTATCGGCCAAGTTTCAGACTGATAGGATGTCAGCAAGATGGTTAATAAGGCCTCCGCAGATTTGCCCGCCAACGACAAACTCATAGAATCGAAGTTAATATAAAGGGTTAAAAAAAAAAAAAAAATGCAAATCTTGGAAAGAAAATACACCTCAATCCTTATATTAATAAAAGTTTTGTTGTAAAGGCTGAGAAATGGAATGACCTAAGATATCTTTAAAAATATTATGGGCATGAGAAAGATATGTAGCCAAACCTTCAGTTTCTCAAAAAACGTTTTAATAATTAAGAAGTTAATCTGCATGGAGAAGATAAAGGCCAAATTCACATATCTTTGGAATATGCTGGTGAAATACCTTTAAAAGAAGAACATGTTTTGAAAGTTCAATATTTTTTAAAAACTGTAATAAATTTTTAAATTTGATGAAGGAACTTCTAAATACAAAAGCATAATTTTCTTTTGACATAATTCTAATATTTTTCTTGACAATAAACGAGTTTTGTAAAACCTTTGGTTTTTGTAACTAGTAATGCCTTGAGTAACTGTATTTTCACTGAATATATGAGTTTAGGAACATTTCCAAAACACGCTTTAACCATTCTTCAGTTCAAAAACTCATTATGTTCAACTTATATGTTTTTATTTTGTACATAAACTAAAATTTTAATTTTTTTGGCTGCAGTCGTGTAAAATTGTAAAAAAATAAGACATAAAAATTAAAAAAAAAAAAAAAAAAAACCTGAAACGATATCCACTTTCTAAAAGTTGTAAGAACTGTTTTTCATTTCCTGAAAAGTTTTAGTTCTTAAACTTCTGGAAGTGGGTTACTCGTATAAAAGATTGTTTCTGTAGTCACACTATGCTTGATTGCAAACTTTTAAATACCAGCATGCTTTTTAATTAAAGCAGTTGTGTCTAAAACTTCTTCCGTTTGGTTGGAGTTATAAGAGTTTTCTGCATCCTTCAGGTGGCTAATAAGTAAAGATTGCCGATAAGGATTCTCATCGATCATTTTTACACAAATAAATTAATGATAAAATAAACACGTATTTAAATAACTATTTTGTAATTATCGATGGAAACTTGAGCAAGCCTTGCAAATGTAAGAATCATAATAATGAATCATGATTTGGTAAATCATCCGCTCAACAAGTTCCATTAAAGCAATGTAAGGGAATTATTATTCAGAGCCACTCGAGTGGTGACCTCACGCCACCTCTTCAATCACTCAGATAAGCCACTCAAATTGAAACATGCAATCCTATGAACTTATTAGACTTTGCTACAGCTGTGGCTAGAGATTGCGTCTGTAGCTTGTGGCCCACAGACCATAATCGAAACATGATATCCTATGGATCCTATTATTCTGGGCTACTGCTGTGGCTAGAGATTGCGTCTGCCGCTTGTGGCCCCCGGACCATAATCGAAACATGCAATCCTATGGATCTTATTATTCTGGGCTACTGCTGTGGCTAGAGATTGCGTCTGTAGCTTGTGGCCCACGGACCATAATCGAAACATGCTATCCTATAGATCTTATTATACTGGGCTACTGCTGTGGCTAGAGATTGCGTCAGTCGCTTGTGGCCCCCGGACCATAATCGAAACATGCAATCCTATGGATCTTATTATACTGGGCTACTGCTGTGGCTAGCGATTGTGTCTGTAGCTTGTGGTCCCCGGACCATAATCGAAACATGCAATCCTATGGATCTTATTATACTGGGCTACTGCTGTGGCTAGAGATTGCGTCTTTAGCTTGTGACCCCCGGTTCATAATCGAAACATGCAATCCTATGGATCTTATTATACTGGTCTACTGCTGTGGCTAGAGATTGCGTCTGTAGCTTGTGGCCCCCGGTTCATAATCGAAACATGCAATCCTATGGATCTTATTATACTGGTCTACTGCTGTGGCTAGAGATTGCGTCTGTAGCTTGTGGCCCCCGCACCATAATCGAAACATGCAATCCTATGGATCTTATTATACTGGGCTACTGCTGTGGCTAGAGATTGCGTCTTTAGCTTGTGGCCCCCGGTTCATAATCGAAACATGCAATCCTATGGATCTTATTATACTGGTCTACTGCTGTGGCTAGAGATTGCGTCTGTAGCTTGTGGCCCCCGGTTCATAATCGAAACATGCAATCCTATGGATCTTATTATACTGGTCTACTGCTGTGGCTAGAGATTGCGTCTGCCGCTTGTGGCTACCGGACCATAATCGAAACATGCAATCCTATGGATCTTATTATACTGGGCTACTGCTGTGGCTATAGATTGCGTCTGTAGCTTGTGGCCCCCGGACCATAATCGAAACATGCTATCCTATGGATCTTATTATACTGGGCTACTGCTGTGGCTAGAGATTGCGTCTGCCGCTTGTGGCCCCCGGACCATAATCGAAACATGCTATCCTATGGATCTTATTATACTGGGCTACTGCTGTGGCTAGAGATTGCGTCTGTAGCTTGTGGCCCCCGGACCATAATCAAAACATGCTATCCTATGGATCTTATTATACTGGGCTACTGCTGTGGCTAGAGATTGCGTCTGCCGCTTGTGGGCCCCGGACCATAATCGAAACATGCAATCCTATGGCGCTTATTATACTGGGCTTCTGCTGTGGCTAGAGATTGCGTCTGCCGCTTGTGGCCCCCGGACCATAATCGAAACATGCTATCCTATGGCGCTTATTATACTGGGCTACTGCTGTGGCTAGAGATTGCGTTTACCGCTTGTGGCCCCAGGACCATAATCGAAACTTGCAATCCTATAGAGCTTATTATACCGGGCTACTGCTGTGGCTAGATATTGCGTCTGTCGCTTGTGGCACCCAGTCCCTAAGCAAAACATGCAATCCTATAGAGCTTATTATACTGGGCTACTGCTGTGGCTGTCGCTTGTGGCATCCTGTCCCTAAGCAAAACATGCAATCCCATGGAGCTCATTGTTGTGGCTACTACTGTGGCTAGAGATTGCGTCTGTCACTTGTGGCATCCTGTCCCTAAGCGACATATGCAATCCTATGGAGCATATTATACTGAGCCACAGCAGTGGCCAGAAGCGGTCGGGCGCATTCGTCACTCGAGTAATTCGGTATACTAAGGCTCTAGGAAAATACACACCAATTTCACAAAGTTGTAATTAGAACTACGGCAGCAGTGGGGTTGTGTTAACTGGTTTACAGATAAACACATAATGAAGCAGATAGTTCCATTTGTTTGGTTTGTGGAAACGACAAACTGTCCTTATACTGTCCGTTATACTGTCCATTTCTATTATCTGGTAAGAGAGAACTCCATTTTCATTGTACGCCACACATTGCTCTCAAAGTGTTTCCAACAGATGCGAATTGCACGATTGTAGTTGGGTTGGATTTCATTCAAAAGTGTCTGCTGGCGTATTATGTCGATGAATTGCCTTTAGAGTAGTCTATCCAGTTACTTTTAGTATACATATAGATGAAGAAGTACGGTAAATTGCCGTGATTGAAGTTTATTTTAAGATTTGACATTGTTATATAACCACTTTTTTATAATGCATTTAATCGCGCTTTTTTCTCTAAAGGTAAAGAAAACAATCATGATTATAAGCAATGCAAAGATTTATTGTGTTTCGCAAATATTTGATTTCATTTGTTTCCTGTAAGAGTAAAATTATGCAGGAAAAGAAGATCTTCTGGTAAGAATTATGGAGAAAAATGGAAAAATCAGAATTTATCTAAAGCTGACGGACAGAGCTAATAAAAACTTTTTTGTAGGCGGAATGCTTGCGAATGAAGTATTGAGCAGCAAAGAGCCACAGTGTGCGCATTAGCAGATAAACTGTGATCTAACAGAAAAAAGAAGACATCTAACAAACATAAAAGTAGTCTTCATAAACAAGTTGATAAGGAATCAGCTCAAAGACAACAATATTATATATTTATATTCAATTGCCCATATGTTTACATAGGGTATGAAACTAATGTTTTCGGTTAAAAAAAAATTTCGATATTTTTTTCTTCATTCCTAACTTCAAAAAAAGTGACCTGGGAAAAATGTGTGTGTCTGTGTGTACATGGTCAGCATAACTTTCGAACGAATTGTCCTACGACGTTCAAATTTTGTGAATGGGTTAGTGGTGACCATGGGATCTGCCATTAAGGTTTTCATCAATTGCTAAAATGGCAATAACAATTTTGATCAAAATCTCTGTGGTAATGCTTCTTAAAGTGTTTCAAACTTCCAGAAGCTTCCAAAACTTCAAAAATTGTTTTAGAAAAAAAAAACTTTTTATCGTATTTATCACTTTTATCATATTCATAGCTATTTTGTTTTCACAACCATTGATTTGGCACGTTCCACAAGCTGTTGAACAAAACAGGCCATTACGCTTGCATCCATATCGTAAGTAATCTGGATTTGGTGGTAAGTCGCAAAGTATTGGATAGATAAATTTTTCACACCAACCCCATTCTTCTGGTTTGATTCTTTTTTTAGTATCATTCCATATACTTATTTGTAAGTACGTTCAACAACTACGAAATTTTGTTGAAGAATCAATCGAGGGCAGACGTTCTAGTGGAACAAATGATTTTGCTGTAGTTACCTTCGCTACTTGCATTTGTAGGTTCAGTTCGTCTGTGCAATAGAGGTCGGCGATATATCGATACTACGATATTTTTTCAAAAATATCGATGATTAAAATATCGATACAAGTCACCGATATATCGATAATTTCAAACATTTTTAGTTTTTTGATGATCGTTTTGTAGTTCCATGTGTTTTTTCGATTTTCTTTATTTATTTTCCCAAAAACTTCAAAACTAAAGTTTGGACTTGGCTGAGAGACAGTTAAAATGGTACCTTAACTAAAAAGAAAACATAAGGTAATGTAAAGACAAGATCATTTATTAGTAGTCATTAACATAGCACCGTTTCTGTTGCCAACGTGTGCCTGGAATTTGCATTTATATTTAAGTATTAAAATCATCTCTATCAGAAAAATATGCAGTAAACTACGTTTCAAAATTTCTTCTTTAAAAATAACTGTGAATTTATGCATTGACATCCAAATGTATTTTATTTATTCTGATTGATAATATAATTTATTTATTAAAACAATTTTTATGATTTGATTATTAAAACAATTTTGGTATGAATTCATGAAAAGCAGAAATTAGTCCCGAAAAACTACGTTTCCGGCAAAATTGAAAATCAATTTAGAACAAAAAAAAAAAAAAAAAAAAAAAAAAAATCACATAACGATATATTAATATTTTATCGATATTTTTTTCTATACAACGATAATGTATCGATATTTCCGACCTCCAGAAATTATAGAATCTGGTCTAATTTGTTTTCCTCAGAATTAAAAAAAATCATATAATTTTTCAAATTAAAGAAAATTATAATAAGAAATTTAGTTTTAATATTTAATTTTTAACATTTATTTTTACAAAGAAATGCAGAAGAAATTAAAGGTTTTTAAAACATTTTTTTTTTTTTTTTTTTTTTTTAATTTTTTTTTTTTTTTTTTTTTTTTTTTTTTTTTTTTTTTTTGTCGGTTTACAGTTTCAAGCAATTTTATGACTTCGTCCATAATTCAGAGTTAAAAAAAAAATTATATGCTTAAAATTTCAAAATTACCGAAGTTAACGTTTTTGACTTACAAATCACTCAATGAGCATTTCTTTCAACGCGCGATTTTTTTCCAATTTAATTTTTTTGAAAGTTAAATTTCTTCGAATTTTCGCGGGAGAAGCTATCATCGTAGAATGTCGAAATTTCTTCGGTCAAGTTCTGTACTGCCATATAACATACGCCCGAATATATAGACACCTGGTAGATATCTTTGTGCCAGTAGTTGCAGAGTAACGAAAAGTTCATTGTCTTTCATTTTGACTTTTAAGAAAGAGATTAAAAATAAGTCTTAGTAAAGATCATACCATATACTTGCTATGCTACAATCTTCTAGCCCATTGTATATAGAAACTACTTTGTATAAAAACTTTAAATTTGGTGAGTAGGTACAAAAATGATCACTTAATGAAATGTCTTAAATTAAAAATTCGAAAATAGCATCCAATATATTTAATTTTATATTTGAAATCCATACGTCAGTACATATGCAGTAGCTCCACCTGGTTTTGTCTTTTGCTATTTTAATTTTAATTTATAATAGATAGACATTGAATGAAAACAATTTATAACATTTCGTTAATTGCTCTTTATCCTACCCATTCACTAACGGTATGGTGGTTAGCGTGCTGGCTTCTAGACCGCGAGGCTGCGGGTTCGAGTCCCGTGTTGGCATGGGTGTTTGTAAATGTATGTTGGATTGTTAAATGACGAAATGTTTCGGAGCATTATAGCCCTCGTGTTGCTGACGGCGCCAGATAATCTGAATACAACCAACCAACCTACCCATTCACCAAATTTCAAGGTTTTACAGAAAGTAGTTTCTAAATGCACTGGGCTAGAAGATTGTAACATAATAAGTATATGGTATTATCTTTACTAAATCTTCCCCTTAATAGTGCGAGACATTTAAAATTGAAATGAAAAGGCATTTCTCTAGTTTTGTCACGGAAGATTTCACTTCTAAAAAGACACGTGATAGCATATAATGTATACCTGAAATTAGGCAAAATATCGTAGCGAAGCAGTGATATTAAGGTAGAAGGAAGCAACGGCTATTTTTGAAAGCTCTCATAATTCTAAAATAAAAGTTAAGTTCAACACTTGATTCCATTTGTAAATCTTGCTGTTTCTTGTAAGACTGCTTATCAAAGTGAAATGTCCAATTCTTAAGAAAACGTCTTTGAGTTGTCGTGAAATAGCTTTTAATAGACTTTGTAAACGCGAGCATTAAATTATGTATTATGAGTATTTTGAATTTTATGTAAATTGTCACTAATAGTACTGGTACTGAGTTTTGAGTATATTTTCAATTTCTATGGTTATGCAAATCTTGAAAATATCTATCACCAGTACACTATGGTTTATTTCACAAACCTTCAAATTTAAGGATTTTTTTAAAAGGAATATATATTAAGATTTATGTTCATGTAGATTAGAATTATGTCCTAAATGGGAATAGAGAATTTGTACACTAATTACGAGTTAATTATAAGAAGTTTACATAGCAGGTTAATTGTTATCCTTATATTAACTAATACATGCTGCTATTAAGAAATTAATCTTTTTATATTAGAAATTTTATTTGCCGTAGAAATGTGCATATATATTTCATTTGAAATTAACGACATAAAAACTCATTTTTCGCTTAGTACAACATTTTTTTCAATCAATATATATTTTTGACTAAATATAACAATAGTTTATGTGTATATTGAATTGCTATAACATTGTTTAAAAATAATGACTGTTACAACTTTTAAAAATACACCAATAATACATTGTTATCAACAGATATAATGTAAGGTAAGACAAGTATTATTATCATTTGAGAAGTTTGATTCAGTTGGTCTAGTGAGAATCAAGCGATTTTGAATTTTTGACGATTGATATTGTGAAAAGCGTGATTTTTTTGCTTGTGATTTGATTTACGTAGAATGGAGTTTCTTACTAAAAGACGCAAATACTTTCCATCTCTTGAAGCCATCCAAGAGGAAACACAGTTCGACTTGGCACTTCTTTCGGAGCAAGACTATTCCTCCACGACCTATTCGAGGATGCTCGCCGAGAGACCGGACGAAGTTTCACAATTTATAGACTGGTGGATCGCCACACACCGCCGCCAGCCAAACTCCGAAGCTGTAGTACTGCCAGCGCCAACTACAGAAGTCCACGTTCCGGAGGATAACGCTCAAGATCGAAAAGACAGTTTCAACTTTGTTGGGAAGTGGAAGAGGAAGGACAATGGAAAGTGGAAGCGATTCAAACGCTTCGTTTCAAAGCACATTTTTCGCAAATAGACTTACAAAGATGGCATAAGACACACAGAAATTTGACTTCCTGACATATGACATACTGATTTGTAACACTCAACTTATGACTTCCCGACATATGGCAAAACTGATTTGCGACTTCCAGCATAAGACTTCATGATTTGTGACACAGAATATTAACATCTGGCTTTAAACAAATATAGAGCTACTTTTTGTACTTTTTCGTCCGGCAGTAGGCAAGGGGGCCTGCCGAAAATAAAACTCCCCACATGAGAAACGATGCATGGTCACCTCCTCGTGGTGTTTCTCGGGTAACGCTAAGAACCATGCCATTTTGATTAATTCCAAAATTCCCCATTTTAATCAAAATATAATTACTAACAAAATATCCCATGCAAAGAACCGTCGTTAGGCTTTTAGGTTTATAATTTTGAGATGACATCGTTATTTATAAATTATGCTTTAATATTTAGATATATGAAAAAGTTTTAAATAATATAACTCAAAAAATTAGGTTTTTAATATAAATCCTTAATATGCATTGCCAATTCACGTGTGCAATTGCAACTTATTGAGCTCAGATCAAGTTTTCGTAGTGTTTGACGATTAAGAGCAAAAGATCCGTTCCGAACACTTTGCTAAGTTCTTTTTTGTCCCCCAAAACTGTATTGAATACATTGTCATCTACAACGGGTCTATTTGTCAAGATTCATCTGGCTTAGATAACGGAAAGTGAGTTAATTAGCTTTCCGAAGCTTTTGCTTTGTCGATTTTAATAGGGGAAGGCTTCGGTCATTATATACCGCCAAATTGAAAATTTTGAATTGAGCTTGGTATCTGCTGGATAATAGAACGTAAGTAAAAGTCTGACGAAAGGCAATAGAAACAAGTGAAAAAGCTGATAAGTCTGACGAAATGCAATAGAAACGAGTGAAAAAGCTGATAAGTCTGACGAAAGGCAATAGAAACGTGTGTAAAAGCAGACTTTATGTGACAGTCCCAAAACTTGATAGACGACATTGCCGTCGACAATGAATGTACCAGCCTAGTTTCAAAGTTTCTGTTCGATTAGATAACCTTTTTACTTGACCAGCTCCTTGAAAGCCCACAGTATAAATATTTAAAAAAATCTTAATCTTCTTAGAATTTTAGTGACTAGCAACTAGGGAATTTTGAAAACTGGAAAGAATCAATTATTTTGTTAAATCTGGAAAATCAGTTATCAAAAAATAGTTTACAAATTAAAATTTCACTTTAAATTTTTTCTTTTTAAGATATAGTAAAAAATTTCCACACATTGAAATTCATTTTTCATCAAAAATTTTAAAATTTTTAGAAAATTTAAAAACAAATATTTTTTTGTACAATGATTTTCTCTAAATTTAAATTATTGTGTCTTACATTATCATGATTGTAAAATCATGAGTGACTTGTAATTATCAGTTAATTTTTATTCTTTCCCTTCCGTTCAATCTTTTAATTCTTTTCATATAATAGTTTTTGTAATTAAACAGGCACTGCTTACAATATTCTGAGACAGCAATTATTTGGCTAATATTAAAAACTATATTGGATTGTTTTTGTTTTTTTTGTTGAAAAGCTATATTCACAATATTTCCGATAAGTTTTAGCCTGCTATAGTTGCTTCGAATGACAGCTAATGTGACGTATTTACGATCAATCAAAAAACATCTTTAAATTCTCATGCGAATTTTCACGTTCCATTAGACAATCACATTGCGTCCATTTTTTTCTACTCAAAGGAATTGACTAAGATGTTGTCGCAAATAACCTGCGTTTTATTCAGAATAATTCCAGTTTTTAAATTCGGGTTTAATCAATCAAAATTTCAAGTGCTAGTTGATTTCTGTAACTAAATATGTATTTAATTTTTAAAAAAATTAATAGCCAGCAGGACAACTACCTCTTTTTTATTAAAATGAACTTCATGCTTGATGACGTCGCATGAATAAAAAATGGTCTTTTGGTAACTGATTCTGGTTTCAGAGGAAAGAGATACCTTTATAAATATCATGTTTCTTGTAATTTTATGTAATACAGATATTTAATTTAGAAGTTTTTAGAAATTGAAAAAAAAAAAAAAAGAAAGAAAAAGACTCTATGTTTTTCCATACGTAAACGGCCAAATTCTATTTATTAAATTAATTTTATTTACAAGCAACTATAATTATTAAAGACAACAATCCATCAATTTGATAGCTAAGTGTTTGTGATAGCTTCTGGGGTAAACTTTTTCTATCATTTCAGACGGCTGTCTGTATATCGGAAGAATGACTCCCGCCAGAATGTCTAGATGGTGGCGGTTGCTATAGGAATAAGACTGGTCGATTTAGAATAAGAGAGATGCATGCAGAATATTGGCATTTAAATGGGTGGCAATTAAGCAAAGTGTAGACTTCTGGGAAGAAAATGGGACTAGTATTGTTTCCATGGCAACTGACAAAGCTAAAGTACTTTGCAGGGGTTATTCTTGTAATGGACAGTATATTTGAAGAATTTTGATGAGAATAATGTTTTTTAATTAAGGCCAGTAAGCTTTGGGTGTTGGATGAGCTTTCTATAAGTGCCTAGAAACATGTTCCTGACACATGTCTTAAACTGTTCTGCAACATCAATTACATGACTTCGGTTATAATTCAGAGCAAAAAAAAAAAAAAAAAAAAAAAAAAAAAAAAGTGCTATACTTAAAATTGTAAAATTATCGAAGTTAACTCTTTTTCGACTTACAAATCACTCAAAAAATATTTTACTCAAGACGCTGTTTCTTCCAATTTAAATTTTGTGAAAGTTCAATTTCTTCGAATTTTCGTTATCATAGTATAATGTTGTAAAATTTTCCTTGAAGTACTGTCCTGCCAAATAACTTCAGGCCAAATTTATAGAATTAGGGTGGACTTAGTTTTTTTTTAAAATTATTATTACTTTTTTTTTTTTTAAGTCAAAATTTTTTAAAGTTCAACTTCTTCGATTTTCCACGGGTGAAGTTATCATCGTATAATGCTACAAAAGTTTTGTGTGAAGCAACTGTCTTAACAGTTATAAGCTCTCCAGTACCATTAGAAAATATGTATCTGGTTTCCTCTACTTCAGGGATACAGAATTATAGTAATGAAAATCAATGAATCTAGATATCCTTACTAAGTGGAGTATAAATATCTTTTGATATGAGTGCTGAAGTCACCGGTTAAGCTAACTGCAAGATAATCTTGGACCCAAAGCGGCTCGGATGCACGGATATCAAAAATATCGCTGAATTTCACACGGATTTTCTTTCCTTCATGGGCCTGAAAAACATAAATCGTGCAAACTGTGTATTAGCATTTATAGCAAATTTCTAACACTAAAGCACGGAATTACTAAGATGACGTAATCGCAGTCCTTCTCTCTATATTTTTAATCTTAAAAAAAGTGAAGAAAAACGTTAATTCACTGAGAAAAAGACATGTGTGTAAAGTAGATATTTTAAATTATCAATTGAAAATAAAACTATTACACTGCAATGAAATAAAACTTAATTAGGAAATTTAGAACATTCAGTAAAACGGATATACGCTCATGTCTTCTCTTCTTCTAAGATATCTTCAATAACTTCTAATAATATTGTTGCAATTTTTTTTTGTATATAGTTGTAAATAGTGACGTATTATTTTAAAATTATATTGTAATTTATTTTATCTTATTTTATTTATTAACAGCTATAATACAGGCTAGAAAAATATGGCAACACCTAAAGCAATCGGGAAATTTCGAGATGTTTCTTTTTTCGACGAATTGGTTGAATATTTCGAGAAAGTTCTCACGCGCCTCTATAAATTAGACCACAGTTAAAATCGACGGACAGTTTGACTTTGGAACTTGATGAAAGCTGAGCGCTTTGAGTGTGCCTGACCTGAATTATCTTTGGATTCGGAGTTGTTTTTATTGAAGCTTCATAGTGATTGTACTGTTCTTCAAATAACTTTTGTGAGCTCTCGAAGAGAATAAATATTTTTATCTAGTGAAAACTGCGCCATCATAACATCCGTGGAAAATTCGTAACAATATATCAATGATCAGTTATATCAAATTATCCCTTTAGTTAAAAATTTCACAAGGAAAAAAGAAAAAAAAAACAAAAAAAAAAAAAACACTTGAACAATATTTATGAATAGAAATACACTTTTAGCTAATCACTTAAGTTGTATTTCAGGTTATCAGCTGCTAGTTCATTAAGAGATATCCTCCACCCACCTCAATTTTCTAAATACATATGTCATCTGTATAATAACGTCCTGGGTGGTTAGGCGAAGTAAAAGATCCCGTGTTGACTCCCACTGAAAAGCTGCGAGCACTGCGTGTTCTGCATCTCTACGAGGATACTGTTGCATCTTAACTCGATGATGGGATTTGAGAGGAAAAGAACCCTTATCTTTGAAAACTCGGACAAAACAGTACGTCCTACTTGCGAACCACAGTACCTGCAAAATATACAATTTGAAAACAAATCAAACTGTTCAGAACACAACTTATCGATTATGACAGAATGCACGATCGTCATCATTTTAAAGTATGTATTTCAACCACTCATCAATGCTATACGTATGTCAATGCTGTGTGAATCAATGTTTTTTTCCTTTCCCTTTCTTCCCCCCCCCCCCCCTAATGGCGGGCCAGCAGTCATTTGGTGCACTAAGTGCTCGCAATCACTTGGCTACTACAAGGCCGGAAGCAATAGCCCCTTTTGTAAGGGGGCACCCAGTGGGGAGGGGGGGGGGCATCGCTGCCCCTAACTTCGGACGTCCACGTCTTACATCCATATTTTGCCACGGATTCAAACTAGAGGTCGGCGATATATCGATATGACGATATTTTTTTTAAATATCGATACAAGTCACCGATATATCGATATTTTCAAACATTTTTAGTTTTTTGACGATCGTTTTGTAGTTTCATGTGTTTTTTAATAATTTAATATTAAAACAATAATTTATTTATTAAAACAATTTTTATAATTTTTTTATTAATTTTTTTTTTTTTTATAATTTATGTATAAAAACAATTTTGGCATGAAATCATGAAAAATAGAAATTTGCCCTGAAAACTCCGTTTCTGGCAAAATTGAAAGCCAATTAAAAAAAAAAAAAAAATCCTTTAACGACATATCTATATTTTATCGATATTTTTTTCTATGCAACGATATAGTATCAACATTTATTTTGATCGATATTTCCGACCTCTACTGTCCAATCCAAAAACCAACATTCGTTCAAAGAGCTTTTCTACCAGCGAGAATGATATCTGAATGTAGGCATGAATCAGAACAACATATTTTTTCAACAGAGCGGAGCCCTGTGTCCTTCATCAGTTTGGAAAATGCTGAGGATTTAATTACCAATTGAAAAAATTCTGGATGTTGTATCGCAGCCCGGGAAAGCCTGCAGAAACAGCAGCAAATTGCAGCTTTTACTATCTAATAGAGATTTCTTGTTGAGAATACCATTTTCCAGCTTTGGAGCGTATCTATGTCTTATATCACTACAATAGTATAGTTTGAATCCCTTTTCCTTGGCGTGGTACAGAAACGTATTAATAAGATAGGTATCTTTCCCTATCACAGTGGTATGAACGTGTTCTGAAGATGAAAAAGCGGTAAGGGATCAGCATCCCCAATGTCAGCATCAGCATCCCCGTTTGCGTTATGAACAGTACATCTTTGTTTCTTCAGCAAGTCCCCAATGAGTAGTGTGAACAGATTTCTTCAGAAACTTCATCAGTTACCCACTCTGTTTATTTTTAAGTTCTGAAGACATTTTTGTTTTTGCTTAGAACAACGTTTCTCAACCTTTCAGTATTAGCGGCTCAGTTTTCAATTATAATTTTCTTCGTGCCCCCGCTTACAATAAAACGTATACAACAATAATGTATATTGAGTATTTTGGATTCTGTTTTTAAATTAGTTTTAACTAACTGTAAAAAAAAGAGTAAAAGCGATCCAACGTTGGCGAGATACCACATCAGGCATTTTGACAACCGGGTGGTGAACACGACTGATGCCGTCTCGAGCATGCGCAGAACAAATGATTTCTAATAGGAAGAAGGAAAATGTTCGATAATACAAGTTTCAATTCCAGCCAGTCTCATTAGAGTCGATCCTTCTATCGCTATCGAATCTATCGTGAATGTGTATGTTATTTATGTTTTCGTGCTAATTGCAATTTACCATATTAAATATTCACGGCAACAGATTTATGCAGACTCATGGATACATTTTTAAGCGGAAGTAAGCGAGCATTAGACGATAGTCAAGCATCAACAAGTACACAGACGAGCGTGGTTTTGAAAATAAAATCAAGAAAATATTCTCAAGAATACTGAAATTTTGGGTTTACCAGTACTGAAGTAAATGAAGAAAGGCCCCTGTGTATCATTTGCTCAAAAATATTGGCCGCAGATT
Source organism: Linyphia triangularis (assembly GCA_963978545.1). Taxonomy (NCBI): domain Eukaryota; kingdom Metazoa; phylum Arthropoda; class Arachnida; order Araneae; family Linyphiidae; genus Linyphia; species Linyphia triangularis. The sequence goes on along the minus strand of OZ021722.1, from coordinate 103,108,235 downwards.
AATTAAAATTAAAATCATATAAAAAGCAAAAATCATTTTTTAAAGAAACTTTGTCTGTGAATAAAAAAACTTGAATTGCATCTTACAAAGTTTCATGTAAAATAGCCAGATGTAAAAAACCTCACACCATTGGTGAAGAGCTTATTTTGCCAGGAGCAATTGAGATTATAGAAACTACGTTTAGAGAAATTTTTTCCAAACAATTGCAGTCCATACTTCTTTCAAATGATACTGTTTCTCGTCGAATTGGTGGAATAGCTGAAGATGTACAGTGTCAGCTTTTCTCGAAGTTGCGTGACAAATTGTTTTCAATACAGCTTGATGAAGCAACATATAGTAATAAAGATGCTAATTTAATTGCCTATGTTCGATTTTGTGATAATATGTCGGCTATAGAAGAACTACTTTTCTGCAAACTAATAGAACTCCAAACAACAGCGTTCGCATTATTTGCTATTTTAAATGATTTTATGAACGAGGCAAACATAGAATGGAAAAATTGCGTCGGAATAGGCACCGATGGTGCTCGTTCAATGTCTGGAAGATTCCAAGGTATACAAGCACTTGTAAAATAAAAATCGTCTCAGTGTGTCTAGACACATTGCATGATCCACAGAGAAGCTTTGGCTTCAAAAGAAATGAGTCCTGGTCTGAATATTATGTTAACTAACGGTTGTAACCGTATTAAGTTATATAAAAATGATACCCCTGATATCGAGAACCTTTTCCGCACTTTGTAAAAACATGGGTTCAGTACATTCAGCGTTACTATTTTATTGCAAGGCAAGATGGTTATCACGTGGGAAATTTTTGCAACGTGTTTATGAATTAAGAGAAAAAATCGCTATTTTTCTAGAAGAAGAAAACAGACCGGAAGCCGAGAATTTTCGCGATGGTTTTTTTTTGTGATGAAATTAAGCTACTTGGTCGACATATTCAAGAAATTAATTAATTTGAATTTTCAACTCCAAGGAGCAAATACACATATGTTGGATACAAGTGATAAAGTTAATGCTTTTTTGTAGAAAATTGGAATTGTGGAGCAGAAATTTAAAGCAAAAAAACATAACACTGTTTGCAAATGTGGATGATTCTACTAAAACTTACAAGGGTGAAGAAGAACATGTAAAAGTTGTTTTTGTAACCATTGAAAATCATTTAGCCCTCTTGCAAAGAATTTTAAAAAAATATTTTCTTGCTGACGACAAACTGATTAGCAAGTTACGAGTGGGTTAGGGATCCATTTCATAAGACACCCGAAGGACTCTCAATTGATGAAGAAGAAAAATTCATAGAATTCACGGCAAGTGGCGAAACCAAAAGACAATTTAGTAATAAATCACTATTTGAATTTTAGGCAGGAGGAGAGGATGATTTTTCTGTACTAAAAACAAGGGCATTTCGCATTCTATTACCATTTTCAACATCTTACCTTTGTGAAACTGAATTTTCTGCTGTGGCTTCTTAGAAGGCAAAATATAGATCTCATCTTATAAACAGAACTGAGAGTGGTTATTTCTAATACTAAGCCACCCTTCGAAAACTTTGCTCTGGAAGACAGGCCCAAGGAAGTCACTAATAATTGTTAAATTTGTTTTTAATTTAGTATGTTTTAATTTAGTAAGTTGTTTGACTTTATTTGTTAAATATGTCGAAATGTATTTGGTTTTCTATGGGTATGTGTGCTTTTCTTTCAGTCAGTTAATTATTATTATTTTTTTTAAATAATATTTTCTCTTGCATATTCTCGCGCCTCCCCTCTAGTGTGCTCACGCCCCCCTAGGGGGGCACGCCCCACAGGTTGAGAATCGTTGGCTTAGAAGGACTTTTATGCGACCCTGTAACGGGAACGAGGGGCAATTTGGAGGGACCTTCGGTCAGCGGGACAGCGAGATGGAAAGCAGGACTGTCCAGACAAAATCAGGACGACTGGTCACATTACCAATGCGGGCAATTTGGGCTTGCTTATTCTTTCCATTGAATTTGTTCTTCTTTCCATAGAAACTGTTCCTTTTTACCAACGAACTTCATGAATAAGCTAAAATTAACATCTGTACTGGTCTTTATGTACCGTCGCCTGTGAGTTGCATTCTTGATGGCAGAGGACCCAATGTAGCCATTAAAAACAAAGATAGCTTTCCATATGTTTTAAGAGTAAATTTAACTTTCGACATCGCAATTTTTTCATATGCGTTATGGTTGCACCTCAAAATTCGATGTAAGAGAGATCCTCTATCCAAAATGCACGTTTCAGTACTTTCCACGTTATCAGATGCTTCACTATTAAAATGTTTGGTTTATTTTACAATTGCTTCTGCTAACTGGGATTTGTCTGTTTTTCTCATTAAGCTTTGGGATTCAAACAATTCTGATGGGTACGCAGACAATTCATAAACATGATATCAACAAGATTTGTTTAATCACAAGTAGTGGCAACATCCATCATTCTTTGGAGAAGTAGTGCTGGATTCACTTGTATATCTAAATCTACTTTACTACAGGCAGGGCCAGCAAATCCTAGAGTTTTCGCTTCATCTGACCTTTTAGCAGAATACCTATATACATTCTTCCCTATCATTTTTTAGACGATTTTCGCACCAAATAAGTGCAACTCGTCAACATTAACTATTTCTTAGGCTGTTACGCCTCTAACAATATTACGTAAAGTAGAGTTAAAATTAAACTGGGATATGGATTCTAGTACATTGACCAGCTTTTTTAAATGGTAATTATCATTGTTATCCTTTTTTGTCTGCTGTCTCTCATTTCTTTGTCTTGTTCATTAGTTTGCAGAGCAATCCCTGCATATTCTTGCATAGCTAAGTTATATATTGAACAAACGGGCTAAGAAAATAGCCATGTAAACCAACGATTTTCGGTAAGTCCACATCCTCTCGATAGTCTTCCTCTAGTTTTCAGGGAACGCATAAGCACTTGCTCGATTAAAAGATCTGATTCAAGTCCACTCCATAATTTACCCCTTCTTCTTATCACAAATTTACCTTCCACAAAACTTTTATGAACTTTTGTATTTTCAGATGGTAGTTGAAACATTTTCTGTAAGTATAGGAGGAGTAAACTGAGACAATTTACAGATCCGCACCTGCTATTATGGGGAGATTTTTTTAAATTTAGTTTACATTTACTATTAAGGCTTATTGCACAAAGTGAGAGAATATTAAATTGGGAGAGTGAAAAAAATAAGCCGGGCTTTAAAGACTAATTGTTATTAAGTTATTAAGTTCAAGTTGTTATTACCTGTGTAAAATTAAAAAATTCTTTTGGACCCGGGAAACAGCACATAAAACATATACAACAATGTTGCTAATATTTCTTATAGAAAAGACAACATTGTATTTATGAAGAAGTACTATACTAAACTTCAACTTAACTTGACATCACTAGACGGTAGATCGTCACATGCTCATAGGTATTTAATCCATTTTGGCGGCGTGAAAGGATATGCTCGCCAAACCACAACCCTGTAGAGAACAAAAGGCTATAAGGTTTGGCGAGAATTATGTCTTCACTCCACTAAAATGGATTAATTGCCTATGAGCACGGTGCAGATCTATCGTCTAGTGATGTCAAGTTAAGTTGGAGTTTAGTATAGTAAGGATCATTTCCTATACTCGCTATGCTACAATCTTCTAGCCCAGTGCATTTAGAAACTACTTTATATAAAACCTTAAAATTTGGTGATCAGGTAAAATGATCACTCAATAAAATGACATAAATTAAAAACTCGAATAGAGCGAATAATATATATTATTTTATATTTGAAATCCTTACGTCAATGCATATGCAGTGGCTCCACCTGGTTTTGTCATTGGTTATTTTAATTTTCATTTATAATAGAAAAACATTAAACGAAAACAAGTCATTTTTAATCATTTCTTTAGGTGATATTTTTCGTACCTACTCCACCAAATTTGAACTTTTTGTAGAAAGTAGTCTCTAAATGCACTAGGCTAGAAGGTTATAACATAGCGAGTATAGAGAATGATCCTTCCTAGGACTTCCTTTTAATAAATCTATGTACCAGACTATTGTCCATTAAACAATTTCAAAGAGAAAGCCATTGTTATTCTCTGTAATAATTACGTTGAAGAGATAGAGTAAATGTTAAAGTTGTAGTACAAATTGTATTTATAAAGTAACGAAATTCTAATCTAAAAGAGTAATATTTCACAGCTCTAAAATGAATTTTGTATACCGAATGAAAAGATGTAATTACCACTTAAGACAAAGCTTTGATAACAAATACAGAATAATGCATTTGCGTGATAATTTCATTTCAATCCTTAAAATATTGAGTTCTTAAAATTAGGAATTGTGGAAAAGGGAGATGGGGATGGAGAAGGGGAAGGAGGGAAGGGGGGGGGGGGAGGCTGACTGAAACTCTTCACTAATTAAAATTTTGTAAAAGCATACTTGTTTCATATTACGAAGGGAATCAAATTAATTCGAAATTTAAAGCCTTACTTATTATGTTTGATTAAAGTGATGAACTGCAGTTTATTGATTCAAGAATAAATTGTTTCTGAGATAAACATTTCTTTGATTATTTCATACATTCGACAAAATCTATTATTTATGTTGATTAGGCCGGGGTGAAAAAGTCAAAGTATCTTGGATCTTTTAGCGGCAGTGCGGAAAATTGTGGACTCTCATTATTAAAAAGTGTGTAAATTCTTAAAACTCTGAATTGATATCTGCTGTCGCCTCAATGGAGTCGAAAGTTGGGAAAATTGGACTAGAAATGCTTAAAACTCAAAATTTGATAAATAATCAAATATTTCGCTGATTATTTTGCGGCAATGCTTAAAAGTTATTGTCTTTCCACAACAACACCTGCAAACATTTTTAGAATTATGTGTTAGTATCTTCTTCCGCCTCAAGGGCACCGAATTTTGAAAATTAAAGGCAATTTTTTAAATAAAAACACATTACTCTTTCCTCATTGTATTGCGAAAATAAACTATAATCCATCTTTCAGACGTACAAATTACAAAAGCATTATTGATTTTAATCTCTTTTGGACCGTTTTTCTGGCTTTTTTTTTTACTAAAAATTCCAGCATGTGGTTTTTTTATTCTAGGGTAAAACCATCCCCTATTCCGCGATCTAACTGCTTTTCCGGAGGCTTCAGTGTTTAGCTTTGCAATTTGCTCGACTGTTTGTGTTTGTATGAAGGATATTTAATTAAATCCTAGCCATCCATTGGCACACAGTCCTATATTATCGTCAAATGTTCATAAAATCTGATCTCTCTGAGAAATAGAGGTAATGTTACGTAATAAGTGTGCAAGTTCATGAGATCTGTGTAGTTTGTAGCTTGTAGCTCCAAGGTTAACAGCAGGAATAGTGAATCTGCCAACATAATTTTCATCTGGGCCATTGTCCCTTGCTTTGCTTTGATAATTAGTATAGCTGTAACGGGTCCTAATAAGGCTCCTCTCATCAGTTAAAATGAACATAAGCAATACTTATATCGATTTGGACGGCTAGGATTTTATTAAATATCCTTCACGTGCTCTAGCAGTCAAACAAATTGTAAAACTAAACACTGAAGCATCCGAAAAAGCAGATGAACAACAGAATAAGGATGGAGCAACCCTGGAATCCAGAAACCACATGCAAGAATTTGTTGGTAAAAAAAAAGAAAGAAAAACCATCCAAAAAATATTAAAATTAATAACGATTTTGTCATTTGTAAGTCTGAAAGCTGGAATAAAGTTTATTTTCAGATTACAATGAGGAAAGTGTAAAGTATTTTTACTTAAAAAATTGCCTTCAATTTTCAAAATTCGGTGCCTTTGAGGCGGCAGAAGGTATTAACGTATAATTCTAAAACTTTTTACATGTGTTGTTGATAAAAAAACAGTAACTTTTAAGTATTACGGCAAAATGATCAACGAAATATGTGATTATTTATTAATTTTTGAATTTTAAGCATTTCTAGTCCAATTTTCACAGCTTTCGACCCATTGAGGTGACAGAAGATACTAATTCAGAGTATTGCTAATTTTTTTAATAATGAGAGTCTACAACTTTTCCGCACTACCGCTAAAAGATCCAAGATACTTCGACTTTTTCGGCCCCGCCTAATATTGATGCTTAAAAACTTACTTCCATTTTACGATTCCAGGAAATTTTACAAGACTTCTAATAACATTATTCACTCAATAAACATTTAAAAAATAATTTCCAATGTATTTCAGTTAGAATATTTATTGCTTTATTAAGTTATTAAATTTATTAACTTAATTCAGTTGGTATATTTTGAGTAGTGTTTGCTTTCCAAATATTTAGGAGTTATAAAAATAACAGTATTCCCCTTTATCGTCATTATATAATTTTTTAATGAAATTTAATTATTAATTCTTACATCCATTTTTAAATCCTTCATACTAACTTCGATTTTGTGTGTCTATGGCGGTCAAATCTGTGGAGGCCTAATTAATCCATGTTCAAGCCCAAAAGCTTATATGCTCACTAGGTGGCAACATAGCCGTCTTCTGTAACCATCTCTTGTTTGTTCAGTTATTCTCCATCCACCCTAAGTGATTGGAATGAAATTTCTGTCTGCTCGATAATTTAGAAACTGGATTAATATAACTTTAAAGGAGCCATGTGTCATCTTTTTTGCTTCAAAACAGCATTCTTTAATCCCCTTGCCGTCATCCTATTGGGCTGAAACTTGGCAGGGAGATTCGATCTCGATGACAATGCATTCTATAAAATTTTGTGGTTGTAACTGTGACTAAAAGGTCGCTTTTATGGAATGCTAATAAATCAACTTGCCATCATCTAATCGTGCTAAAATAGCATTTAACAGAGTATTGAAGAAAATGTTTCTTGTTGCCAATTTTTTTTAATAAATAAAGAACAAAACTACTTTAATCAGAATAAATAAATGGTATTTGGATGAAAGAGTATAAATTCCAGTTCATTTTTTAATAAATAAATTTAGAAACGTATTTTGCTGATAATTTTTTTTTTATATTTAAAATTAGATGCAAACACAAAGCACACTCTGTTTACAGAATAGGCTGTGTGTTAACTAATATGAAAATTGGCAATGCATATACAGAATTTATTTAAAAATTTTTGTTTTTATGGATTATATTATTAAACAAAATTTTACTTCATCATTGTAGTTTTATATGCAATAAAACACGGTTTAAAAATTGTAAGTATTTATATAATAAAAGTTAACCGTAATAATACATATATTAGTATAACCAGCCGGATACAAACATATATTATAAAATGACGTTTAGATTTATTTATCAACGTAGAAAATGAACATTTTAAGTTACTTCTATGTTTTCCCCCCATAACTAAAATACGAAATTTTATTAAAAATTGATAAATGCTCAAAATACTTGCTCGCCTACTCTTCAATGAAAAATAAAGTTCCCGGATAATACCCACTTACTTGACAATAGCTATAGAGAAAATATCGTATAAATAGACAGAATAGATCGTTCAAATTTTAAAACCAGATTGAGAACAATTACTGGATAACAAACGAAAAAGTACTTTCATTTTACTGAAAGCAAATATTCTTAAGCGACATCAAGGTTTATTACAATATCCACTTGAAGAACAAATCTATTGTCAAATATAAAGCTCAATTCGAAATGAAAACTTCAATAAAGTGCGACTCATACAAAATTGGACATCGTTCAGTTTCACGATGAAAGGAAATTCTTATAGTGCCCGGAGCGCATTTTTCTCATTATTTAAAATTAAAAAACAAAATTTTCTCGTTTTGTTTGTGTAAGAAAAGAGAATCTCCAGCATTAAGCATATTTTAATTTATGTTTGAGGATTTCAAACAATTTCATATTTGATTATTTCGTAAAATTGTACTTAATATTCTTTTGAAATAAATTTTTTCAGCTATCTGATAAAATTTCTTTATAATATGTTAGACTTGATCATGAAATTAGATTTCTCTTTAAAATAAAACAATATATGCACCTGTTTAAGGGGAGTAGGAGTTTAAGAACATCAAAAGATCAATTTTGAAATGAAAATATTGAAACAATCTACAAATAATTTTAAATCCGACAGTGCAAATTTTTTTAATCTCGTTAAATTAGAAGTATTTATTGATATATTTCGAAATAAGGCATCAATTTGTATTATCGTTTTCAACTTTAACGCCCACCGACCAAACGGTATAGTGGTTAGCGTGATAGCTTCTAGACCGCGAGGTTGCGGGTTCGAGTCCTGTATTAGGCATGGGTGTTTGTAAATGTTTGTTGGCTTGTCTAATGACGAATGTTTCGGCGCATTATAGCCCTCGTGTTGCTGACGGCGCCAGATAATCTGAATACAACCAACCAACTTTAACGCCCCATAACTCCAAACGCAATTTTGAGACATTTACTCAAAAACTAATAAAGATAAAGGCTTACAATTTTTATCATATATTTTCCCACTATATATCACAATTTGAGTGTAGCATTTTAAACTATTTTGTACTTTGAAGGAAAAAAAAAAAGTCTGACATTCTATAGAATTTTCAAAAATTATCATTTTTGGTTCCAATAAAACTATATAAAATCTTTAATTTTGAAAATATTAAAATTGCTACACTCAAATTGTAATTGATAAGAATCAATTTTCAAAATTTTAGACATTTATCTTTAATTGTTTTTGAGTAAATGTTCCTTATGTCTTCAAAATTGCGTTTGGAGATATGGGCCGTTAAAGTTGAAAAAAATATATAAACTGATGCACAGCACTTGTGTTTCAAGATATATATATTAAAAAAAAATGTACTTTTAATTTAGCGAGATTAAAACTTTTTGCAGCATCGGATTCAATTTTTTTTTTTTTTTTTTTTTTTTTTTTAATTTTAATTTTTTTTTTTTTTTTTTTTTTAAACTATATAAATCCCAAAATTGATTTTTTGACGTCCTTAAAACTCCAACCGCTTAATTTGATTGTAAAATAACTCAGGGTACTTCGGGCATAGCATATGAAGATAGATTGAAAAAATTAAACATGTATACACTGCAGGAAAGAAGGGCAAGAGGGGATTTGATCCAGTTGTTTAAATTGATTGCACATGGTGAAGTTATGGGTTTAGAATTTATCACTGACAATAGGACACGAGGAAATGGGTGCTAATTGTTCAAACCTCAATTTAATAGGGACGGGTGAAAACACTATTTTTACAATAGGTTGGTTGGTTGGTTGTATTCAGATTATCTGGCGCCGTCAGCAACACGAGGGCTATAATGCGCCGAAACATTTCGTCATTTAACAAACCAACATACATTTACAAACACCCATGCCTACACGGGACTCGAACCCGCAACCTCGCGGTCTAGAAGCCAGCACGCTAACCACTATACCGTTTGGTCGGCTTTTTACAATAGGATAATCAATGATTGGAATGATTTGCCAGCAAGTGCTGTAAATTCAGTGAGCGTGAAGAGTTCTAAGAAACATTTAGATATGCACTGGAGGATCGTCAATGGACAATAATTGGATTACACCGGCTTGGTAAGTAACTTATATTTTGTGCTTTGTATATATTTAATTTAGGTTATTTAGTTACTATATTTGGTTACTTATGTTTGCGTATTTTTGGATTTTGTAAAATTTGTCAGCTTACATTATGTATTGCATTTTTCCTGTATGATTGTCAACTTTGTATATTGTATTGTATTATTATGTATAATCCTGTAACTATTGTATATTGTATGTATGATCCTGTTACTATTGTATATTGTATGTATGATCCTGTAACTATTGTATAATGTATGTACGATCCTGTAACTATTGTATATTGTATGTGTGATCCTGTTACTATTGTATATTGCATGTATGATCCTGTTACTACTGTGTATTGTATGTATGATCCTGTAACTATTGTATGCAAATTATATTTATATGTACGTGTATATATATATATATATATATATATATATATATATATATATATATATATATATATATATATATATATATATATATATATATATATATATATATATATATATATTTACTCGACTATTATTGTACTGTGGCGTTGTTAAGAAAATACATGATTTGTCCTATATTTGGGTCAGGCTGTAATATGCCCACGATTATGCTTCCTACGTACGAAAAACGTATTAAAGTGCGTATATTGGCATTCAAAAAGAGAAGCAAAGTACAGTGTATTTAAATACACTTTTCTCCGCGTGTTAATAAGTTGCAAGTAAGTTAGAAGAGACCTGGAAACGAGCTTTAATACCAAGAAATTACCACTCCAACGTTTTGAGAAAAATAAGTTCATACTACTACAAATATCGAATTTCAAAGCTAGAAAATTAACTGAAAGCTATCTCAGGGAAAGCACATCGTAAGTTTTGTTCATGCATCGACTTGGTTGTTTTCAGATTATCTGGCGCCGTCAGCAACACGAGGGCTATAATGCTCCGAAACATTCTTCATTTGACAAGCCAACATACATTTACAAACATCCATGCCTTGCACGGGACTCGTTTAGGAGTCTAGAAGCTAGCACATTAACCACTATACCGTTTGGTCGGCTAGGTCATGCGTCGACAATGATATAGATACAACAATGTTGGTTGCGATAACAGGTAGTCTGTCAACACAGGTATCAAAGAAGGTGTTATACGGAGTATGGAACTGATTCTGAAGCGTCCACTGCAATGGTTTATGTGCCAGTTACAAGCCAAAGAGTGTCCTGTGTAAGGCATGGATGTTTGTAAATGTATGTTGGATTGTCAAATGAAGAATGTTTCGGCGCATTATAACTCTCGTGTTGCTGACGGCGCCAGATAATCTGAAAACAACCAAAAGCCAAAGAGTGACCGTATGCGAGATACTATCTGTAGTTTCATTCACGTAAACCCAACCTATGCGAACTGACTAACAAGAAATACTTAAATACTGATCAACTGTGCTTAATGGAAATTTGTGAAGTCATCACTGCGGACAAATCAGCAAAGGGCTTTTGAAGTGAAACTCTGGAAAGATTCGCCACTCAAGGTGGTTTACAACCCCCAACAGAATTCTCATGCTCTATTTGGCTTAGAAGAAGTCCAACCATAGCTTAATTGACATTAATTACGTTCATCGCAAGAAGAAATGAAGAAAGTCATTGATCCAGTAATTTTTGAAATGGGGGTTTGGGCTTTCCTGAAGATATCCTGATATCAATGCTAGCTGACGACCGAAGTAACACAAAGGAATCGATCCTCCAAAGAATTTTGAATTTGCGTAAAGTCAAAAGGTCTGCTGCAACCCAAACCCTTTTAGCGATTAATATCCGTATCTTAAACATACCAACTTTTGACCCTTGTGCGACAGATTATGTGAACTTCATTAAGTGGGAGAATGTGACAGAACGATTTAGTGATGACATGATTTCAGGAGCAATAGCAAACCCAGCAATCATTTCTACGGCAATACCATAGTATTACCTACTATCAAGGGGTATCCCTGTCGTACTCAAGTTACAGAACGAATAGTCACAGAAGCCTTTTCTGCTGTAAGCGGATCATATAGAAGAGATGAGTTAAAAAGAAATAGCCTGGAATCACGAAACCTCAAGCCAGTTTTCACAAAAAATAATAAAAGTATAAATTTTATATTTTTTGCTTTTTTATAATCTTTGAGACCTTCTCCTTATTCTGGAAAGTTTTACAGCTTATCCGATAGCTGCAATTGTAGAAAAAGTATATTTTTAGGAAGAATATAGTATTGCTGCAATAGTTCCTTTGATGTTTCGAACACATTTTTCTCAGTTCGTGATTTTCGAAATTCCCACCTTATTCTCAATACTAAAACTTCGGCAAATATGAATGAAATTACTTAATTTTTGTTGTTGTCATTCTTAATATCTATTTGACAAAAATAGGCATGGACTTTTGAATAAAATATATTTTTTTTCACAAATTTAAATGTTGAAAAATACCCGTTTTCTACACTTTTTTACAAAACAATAGAGTAATTATCGTTTTTCTTGAACTTATTCTAAATTCGTTAATTATTTACTTATCCTAAATCCGATGCCTAAGAAGTTAGGGTATATTACTAGGAACTATTTACTAATTAAAAAAATTAATTAAAAAAGAATAACATAAAAATTTAAAATTCTGTTTTTCAAAAGTCCAATTAAAAGGCAAAAACTACTTATGTTGAATATTGCAGAGCTGTAGCCCTGTTAGAAGTCGTTTTGTATAAATTTGTTTTTAATTAATTAAGAAAATTAATTAAAAAAAGCTAAATCAAAATTTTTAAATTCTGTTTTTCAAAACTACAATTAGAAGGCTAAAACTACTTATGTGGGAAAATTTCGGAGCTATTTTTAAGTTTGAAGTCGTTTTGTAAAAATAAAATTAATTAAAAAAATAACCAATTAAAACTTTAACATTCTGCTTGACATGTATACAATTGGAAGGCCAAAACTATTTATGCTGAAAATTTCAGAGCTTTACTCCAATTTTAAGTAGGTTTTTATAGATCCACAGACAAACACACAGCTTGTTTTATTATTATACATAGACAATTGTGTCTCCGATAAACAGTTCGAATTGTATTGTAATATTTCCATATATTTACTGTCAGTCCATACCGTAGACAACTACTGCACAAGTGCGGATTTAAAGCATTATTTTTTAAGCATCGTTTTGTTTTCTACGTATTAAATTCATCCTGTTTTTGTTTACATTTTGTGTTGTCGTTAAAGATGTATTGTGCTCATTTTGGTATTGACATTTTGATTTTATTTAATGAGTATTAGTAACATTTAAACAAAATAAATTTGTTAAATTTCTTCGTATTTTATTAGCAAATATCTTATGCACTACAGTTATTATATATCTAACATCTATAAATTCGTTTACCAACAAAATTGATTTACCACTATACGTTCGGGTCGTTATGGGATGTTTTCAGTTGGATTTTGATCAACTTAATAATCTATAACCTTAATAAATCTATAACGTATTTTTTCCTTACACAGTGCTTAGACCCGACAGATGACCTTGACGGTGTTTTTTTCCATACTGAATTGCTAGTTCATGTCAATAAACAAACATACCTTCCGGTCTTCCTAAAACAAATTGCGCTTGAGAGAATTGGAGAGATTCCAATTGACGCCGTTCAGGTCTACCCGGATGGCAGTAAAGACGATCACAACCGATCTGGCAGCGGTATTTACATCAAATTGCAGAGCTATGACCTTAGGAAACAGAGGAGAAATCCCGACTACTGCCGGGACAGCCGCGAAATATAGAAACATTTTTATATCGGGCCTGGTACAACCAGATGGCGCTCTTATCTTATGCGACGCTAAGCGATGGATGAAAATGTAAACAAACTATTCTATGAACTGGATTGTACATACAGTATTGAAATTTATCGATAGCTAAAATGTTTCTTTTTACCCTTTTTTTTATTTAATTAACAAGCTGAAATGTGGAAAGGATAATTCTATAAAGGAGTGACTTTCATGTTTGAAAACTTTACAGATAAGTTGTATCATGTTATTAATGTATTGATTTCAAACTTTTAGTATTCTAAGTTAGGCTTAATCCTATCGTAACTCAATCTCTCATAGAAATTGAAAAAAGTTTTATTTCATAATTCTATTTTAAATATTATTTTGAAAATATAATTTTGTAAAACTGATGATGATGAAGATGTTTGTTTCCTACTGAGACAACTATCATGCAAACATTTGCTGATTTTTTAATATCATTAAAAATAGTTAGAAAGTAATCTTTTTATTTATCACTTGATTTAAGTTGAAATTATATTTTAATGGCTATACTCGTAAACAAAATCTGATGATGTTTCTTTTCTTAGTACCAAGGAATGTAACAAGAATATATGATACCGATGGAAGAGACCAGTTAGAAGAATAAACGATAAAATCTAAAAGAAATTGTAAACATTGAAAAAAAAAAAAGACTGGTTGTTGTGTGTTCAAGAATACCGCATTATTTTTTATTGCCTGATCATTCAAAAAGTGTCAATATGTATTCGACAGAATATTTCCCATAGAATGTGTTTTTTTTTTTTTTTTTTTTTTTTTTTTTTTTTTTTTGGAGAAGAAAAAAATAATTACGAATTAAAATGGCTCTTGAAATGTAATGCTAATAATGATGGTTCATAGTTAAAAAAGTATATAATAATGTTCTCAAGTCGCTCTCTTCTGAAAAATAAAAGATGTACTTCACTACTTTTTATTTCAGTAGTTAGTTGCATTGATTAATATTGTTTTTTTTTTTTAATTATCAATTTTATGAATGCTAAAAAGATAATTTTATAATTTTTTTACTGACATTTATTTTTAAATATAAGTAAAACTTATTCTTAGGGTATAATTTTTAAGATTTAATTTTGACACTTATTTTCAAATTAAGGAAGTCTTATTTGTTTGCCCATCTAATGACTGTATGGTTAGCTCTCTGGCCATGTATGCGAAAGGTGCCAGGTTCGAATCACGGATAAGGCATGTATGTTCATTATGGCTCGGAATCAAATTTAAGCTGTATGTACCATCCTCCTTAGCCGTCATTGTGTATAAGAATAGGTCGTTGAGTTCATAAACCAACCAACTTATTTGTTTAAAAATGAAAATACCTATTTGAAATAATTTATCATGTTCTTCTTGAGGAAATACATTGCTTAAAAAGGAAAGTTTAATCAGAATATTAGGTGCTAGCACTTAACAATTTTTAAATTCCTATTATATTCAAAGTTGAAATACAATTTTTGTATAATAATTTAGTGTTTGTATTTTTGTAATGTTTATTCTTTTAAATACATACTGTTTTAATGTATTGCTTGTTATGGTATTGAAATTATTTAATATATATTAGTATATGAATATATTTCAGAGAATTTTCAACCCGAATAATCTACTATGAAAGGAATATTAGTAATATTGAAAAAATCTAGCTATAATTTCAAGAATTTACCGCAGTGTTTTAATTTAAATCCTACTCTCGGTGCTTTTACTTCATGAAATTAAATGTTGTATCTGAACATTCTACAATTAAACAACTTAACGTATTAAAACATTTAATAACTCACTACGTAATATTTTATCGAAATTACCAGAGATGTTTCATTACATATATGGATTAAGGACTACGGTAGACGGCCTTCGTGTTTTCATCCATCGCTTAGCGTGACGTCATCAAACTTAGTATCGGGCCGCATATTACCATTCCCTACTCGCTGTTGGGTCACAGAGGGGAAAGGAGCACTTTCATTGGTTATTTAGCAGGTGTCGGCAATGACGTCACCTGCGAAGTGGAGGGATTTAGGTCGGTTGCATATCCGTCGATTGCGAAACTTTTTTTGGATTTCTTTACCATTCGGAAACTTCGCAAGATATTTCAAAATTGGGATTTACTATTTTTTTAATTAAAAACTATGAATATATTATTTTTTCAATTCTGCTGAAAAAGAAAGCATTTAGAACTTAAGAACCGTTTAAAAGAAATAATTCATTTTGTTCATATGGTTAAAATAATTGTTTTCTAAAGAAGAAAATTATGAATGGTTCAGAAAGTTATTTTCAAATGTTTTCGTCTTTCGACTTATGTTAATGAATGGGCAATAAACGATTGCAGTGAGTATTACAGTGAGTATCAAAATATGTTTGGAAATAACTTTTACGCCTTTTTTTTTTTTTTTCGAGGGGTGGGGGGGGGGGGTTAAAAAACATTTTTTTTTCTCAAAAATAACAAAAGTTATCACAATATTAAACAAAATTGCGAAATATCATCCACGTACTTTGTTTATTTATACATATATATTAAATTATATTTAATGGCATCTTTAAAGCATACCGTGGAAGAAAATTGTAATTAATTAATACTTTTAATAAAAATCTATTAAATATAATTTATTTTGTGAAGTTTTATTAATTGTATATTATGTATTTGCTTTATATTGAATGCATTTTCATATATTAATATTTTTAATAAAATCCTATTAAATGTAATTTTTTTGTGTATTCGATTATATATATTGGTTTTCGTACAAATTAGGTAACTGATAGTCATTTGAAGAAAAATTAATAAAGCAGTCATAAAGAAACTTTTCGCAATCATATCTGTGCGCACTCGTCATATCCTTGTATAACAATATCTTGATTGATAACATGCTGCTATTTCTGATGGCTTCATTTATATTGCCTTCTTATAGATGCGCATGTGTCTCCTAAATACATTACTTTTATCGGACAATTGTATATTTACCAATGTAATTATGAAAAAATATACTTTTTATGTTGAATAAAAGCACCCCAAAGTAGCAGTTTGATATTATAATAATATCAATTAAAAATTATTATTATAAAGTGCTAATAATATTAGTACATGATGAATAGTAATTTTTAGTCAGCGTGAAACACTGAGCTAAAAAACTAAGACTGGAGTGCGAACTCCGCGAGCCGACCGCATTACACCCTATTCCGAAGTGTGAGTGCGCAAATAGGCAAAAGGAGAGGAAATTTTTCTTCGCGTCTTATCTTAATCACCGTGACGTATCTTAATCACCAAAACTACTTATGTTGAAAATTTCAGAGCTGTAGTAGTCGTTTTGTAAAAAATATATATACAATATATATGATATTATACAATTAGAAGGCCAAACCTACTTATGTTGAAAATTTCAGAGCTGTAGAGCCCTATTAGTAATCGTTTTGTAAAATGTTTATTAGTTAATTAAAAAAATTAATTAAAAAAGAACAAAAAAAAAATTTTAAATTCTGTTTTTTAAATGTCCGATTAAAAGGAAAAAACTATTTATTTGGAAAATATCAGAGCTGTAGCCTTATTAGATATTGTTTTGTAACATATTTATTAAATAATTAAAAAAAATAATTAAAAAATAACTAATTAAAATTTTAACATTCTGTTTATGATGCAAAAAATTAGAAGGCTAAAACTACTTATGCTGAAAATTTCAGAGCTCTACTCCAGTTTTAAGTAGGTTTCTATAGATCCACAGGAGCCACAGACAGACAGACACACAGCTTGTTTTATTATTATAGATTGTGAGAATTAAATACACACAATTTCAAAAGTATTTCTTCCAAACTAGCTACTTTCAAACTTCTCTACCTAAAATAATTATAAAAACACTAAGATTGAATTGTAATCGCTATCCGTTTTAGAGTTTAAAATATTTTGTACAATTAGTGGGATAACGTTTAATGTCTTACAGCATACATACTACAGTAGTAATACAATAACGTTTTTCTCATTATTGCCTCATTATTTCAAGACGCTTTTATATGTAATATACTTAATAACATTATTTAAATAGGTACTTAGGAAGACATATCAGTGACTTTACTCTTAATTTACAATGCTACACGTTTCTTATTAAAAATTATTCATTTAAATTAAAAGAACTAAATATAAACGTTTGAGCTCGAAATGTCATAAATATTGAAAAATACTTCAACTCTGGTTCCCCGTCACAAAAAATTAAGATAAGACGCGAAGAAAAATTTCCTCTCCTTTTGCCTATTTGCGCACTCACACTTCGGAATAGGATGTAATGCGGTCGGCTCGCGGAGTCCGCACTCCAGTCTTAGTTCTTTAGCTCAGTGTTTCACGCTGACTAAAAATTACTATTCATCATGTGCTAATATTATTAGCACTTTATAATAATAATTTTTAATTGATATTATTATAATATCAAACTGCTACTTTGGGGTGCTTTTATTCAACATAAAAAGTATATTTTTTCATAATTACATTGGTAAATATACAATTGTCCGATAAAAGTAATGTATTTAGGAGACACATGCGCATCTATAAGAAGGCAATATAAATGAAGCCATCAGAAATAGCAGCATGTTATCAATCAAGATATTGTTATACAAGGATATGACGAGTGCGCACAGATATGATTGCGAAAAGTTTCTTTATGACTGCTTTATTAATTTTTCTTCAAATGACTATCAGTTACCTAATTTGTACGAAAACCAATATATATAATCGAATACACAAAAAAATTACATTTAATAGGATTTTATTAAAAATAATATATGAAAATGCATTCAATATAAAGCAAATACATAATATACAATTAATAAAACTTCACAAAATAAATTATATTTAATAGATTTTTATTAAAAGTATTAATTAATTACAATTTTCTTCCACGGTATGCTTTAAAGATGCCATTAAATATAATTTAATATATATGTATAAATAAACAAAGTACGTGGATGATATTTCGCAATTTTGTTTAATATTGTGATAACTTTTGTTATTTTTGGAAAAAAAATTTGTTTTTTCACCCCCCCCCCCCCCCCCGAAAAAAAAAAGGCGTAAAAGTTATTTCCAAACATATTTTGATACTCACTGTAATACTCACTGCAATCGTTTATTGCCCATTCATTAACATAAGTCGAAAGACGAAAGCATTTGAAAGTAACTTTCTGAACCATTCATAATTTTCTTCTTTAGAAAACAATTATTTTAACCGTATGAACAAAATGAGTTATTTCTTTTAAACGGTTCTTAAGTTCCGAATGGTAAAGAAATCCAAAAAAAGTTTCGCAATCGACGGATATGCAACCGACTTAAATCCCTCCACTTCGCAGGTGACGTCATTGCCGACACCTGCTAAATAACCAATGAAAGTGCTCCTTTCCCCTCTGTGACCCAACAGCGAGTAGGGAATGGTAATATGCTATCGGGCCCTATACAGAGAAGAGAGTATCTTAGTTTCGTGGCGGTCCCGCTACTGCTCAGTCTTTCGCAGTGAACTGATAGCCATCGAAGAAGCCCTTACCCTTCTTACGTCTCTTCCCCATGGAAATGAGATTTGGATTTTGTCTGACAGCAGAAGCGCACTACAACACCTGAGTGATTGGCGGGGTGTTAGAGACCATGTCGGAGTGGCAATACTTAATAAGTTAAAACGACTTTCCGCATCGCATCAGATTCATTTGCAGTGGATCCCCTCCCACGTAGATCTTGAAGGGAACGAGATTACGGACATGTTGGTAAAGGCTGATGCTGGCGAGGCCTCTGTTCCGTCAGTGCCTCTCACCTTTACGGATATTCATTCTCAGATTAAACACAGGAACAGCACTACTTGGATTGCCCCCCCCCCCCCCCCAGCATACCATTGGTATCAGTATCCCTGTCCTGGGGCTCCCTTGCTCAGGGTTTTAATAGACAGGAACAAACTACTCTTGCCCGCTTTCGAAGTGGCCACCTTCAGACATTGAAATTTATTGAGGGATCCAAGAGCTTCGAAATCTGCAAACACTGCTCGACTGAATAGGCTTCGCCTGATCACATCCTCGCGTGCCTGGGACTATCTAAGAAGGATTTGGCCGACGACCCTGTTTTGGTGTGGATTTTTTGAGGGTGTGCGACATCATGGACCTGGTCTAGCTCTGCTGGCCTCCGGGGGCATGCAACAACAACAACAACGTATTTTTTCCTGCATGTCTCCATTCCAAGATCAAATGTAAGAGGGCTATCTAATGCGAAACCGCTTATGATCAATATTGGTACTAATACGTTATGTCAATACCACTTGGCGATAATTTTTCGGTTGGCAAACAATTTGGTAGATAACGCTATCGTTTCAATGCCTGTTAATTTTTCTCTTAGTTTAAGTTTTGTTTTATTAAAAAAAAAAAAAAAAAAAAAAAAAAAAAAAAACCTTGGTGCAACATATTTCCATGATTATTTTTAAAATAGGGGCTAAAGCTGCAGTGTAGACGTCAGGGGCATATTTTGTTGAGTATATTTACCGGTGCTTTGCACTTATTAAAAAATATCCAAACATTTTTAAGCATAAAAACTAATAGTGATAATATTATTTCGATGTTTACAAAATTTTAAATGGTCACATTTTTCTGGCTGAATTAATTTAAATTATAAATCCAACTTTATTTGATGAGAGTGAGCCAAAATATGCATAGAATTTAGCATAGCAGCGGATTATTGAGACTCAATTTGACTTCATCTCTTGCAGCCTCAATCGTAGATTCGGCGAAGATTATTGAAATGCACTGCAAACTTTCAAATCATTTCGACATTTGTTAATATGCCGCCAATATGTCTAACTGCAAGGTACAGAGCATTTGCTGCGAAGAGAGCTAGAAAATCCCTGCTGCAAAGAGACATCATCGACTGTAGAATGACGAAACCATGCATCTGTTATAGTTGAATGGAAGTTAATCTCCAACAACAATTATTCCGGAGAAATTCCGAGTCTATGTAACACGTAACTGATAGATGTCCTTCAATGGG
Organism: Linyphia triangularis; assembly: GCA_963978545.1. Lineage (NCBI taxonomy): Eukaryota > Metazoa > Arthropoda > Arachnida > Araneae > Linyphiidae > Linyphia > Linyphia triangularis. Next base: position 103,087,944 of record OZ021722.1, on the reverse strand, counting down.
TCCCCAGCAGCGCGGGGCCACGTAGCTAGTATATATATAAAACTGAGTTGTTTGTACGTCTGAACCTTATACAAATACAGAGTTTTGCATCTAGAGGTACGAAATTTAGTTCATAGAAGCTTTATTACATGGAGATTGTAGAAAATAACTTTTAAATTCGATTAAAAGTTGTGTTAATTAAAATTTATTGACATGAAAAAAAATTCTTGGAATGGCAACGATATTTTTTTATTATATCAGAATAAAACCAAAAGTTATTTTAAAAGGTTACCCTTATTTTTCTGATTATTTTTATGCATTACAATCGTCTGTTTTATAAGCGGTTCGAATATTATTACAATCATTCATATATTTACTGTAAATTGACGCTCCGCGCATGCACGGTTTTAGCATAATTCTACCTAATAATCAGAGTGTAAATATAACGGCTAAAATTATTAAAATTTACCGAAAACTTCCAAATCATTACGACATTTGTTAATTTTTCTTTTTATTTCCAGGTAAATATTTATTCGTTTTCTTTTTTCCAGAATATCGAAATTCTTTCTTTTGATAGTTTTTTATTTTTTGTATAGTGTTTTTGTACAGTGTATCCAAGTTCCAAATTATTTCATCTAGATTTTAATAAATTTTTTGTATTATAAATGCTTTATTATTTACTCCAGACTATCTCACAATTTATACCAAAAACTTAATATTTCATTAGAGATTTTATATCTTTGGTGATTTATTTTCTTCGTAATTATTAAATTGGTAAGGAACCGGTTCTTTTTTATTTACTACATTTTAGTGGTAAATAGTAGGACTACTTTTTCTCTGCTTAAAATTTTTTTTTGAAGAATACAATTTTATTTTTTGTTTCAGATGTATTATAAAACATATTTTTGGCATGATTTTGTTTGGTGCTTTCTTACAGATAAGTGCGGTTTCTCGCAATGGTTTTTATTTTCAGTTATATTTTAATTTTATTAATATTTATAGTTTAACTTAAGTTGGCACTAATAAGTTAACAGGGTACGAGATAAAAATCACCAAAAAGAAGTCCTAAATAATCCAAACTAACAACTTTCAAATAATTTATAGTTTCTATATTTAGAATTGGCGATACATTTACGAGCTATTTATAAGGGTAAACATTTAGACTTGACGCCAACTGGTAACGACCTAACAGAAGAGTACCCTTTACATTTATAATTTAACTTAATTTTATTATTATTTATGTTTTAGTTTTCTTTTAGTTACCATGTTTTTGATTTTTGCGATTTTTCTTATCGTTAAATGAAAAAAAATCGCCAAATGCCCTTTATTACATCTGTTCAACTTTTTCTAAAATGTTTGTCGGTTTGGAACTTCCGGATGTCTATTTCTGCCACATTTAAATGTTTAACACAGCCAAATTCGTCCCGTAATTTGGTCTTTCAACGGGTCCTCAGCAGAACGGGGTCACACTGCTAGTAAAGCTTGGCGTTCACTATCGCTGTGCAGAGCGGAGTGGATTAGAGCCAATTACAAGTCTGTCAACGTCCATTGTAGCACGAGTCTCGTGTTACTGGTAGACGTTGGCAGCCTTGTAATTGGCTCTAGTCCACTCCGCTCTGTTCTGCTCAACGATAGTGGACGCCAAGCTTAAATGATACTGTGGCGACATAAAATAACAGATCAAACTTCTGTGCACTGGAGTACTCTTTTGCACAGATGTAAAGTATCTATCCCGAGACATCAGGGTCCTCGGATCAAATCCCGTTCTTCGCCCATTGAAAGCTAGCTAACGCTTTATTGGTGACTGGACTAAAAAATGATTCATGCTGCCATCTATCGGTGCTTCTGAAAAGGAGACATTTCATCGCAACCAGCCAACACTCACACAACGATGCAACAGGCATCTCAAAAACCTCCGACTCCGATCAGACATTGATCAACAGCATCGCTCCTTCGTCACTGGGAGGGGGCTATATGTGGCGACATCAAATAACAGATCAAACTTCTGTGCACTGGAGTACTCTTTTGCACAGAGGTAAAGTATCTATCCCGAGACATCAGGGTCCTCGGATCAAATCCCGTTCTTCGCCCATTGAAAGCTAGATACGCTTTAATGCTAATCTATATAAAAAAAAAGTTTTTAATATAAATCCTTTACATGCATTGCCAATTTCTATATGCAGTTGCAACTTCTTGAGCTCATATCGAGTTTTCATAGTGTTTAACAACTAAGAATCCATTTCTAACTGTTTACTAACTTCATTTTTGCCAAATAATACCTGATTGAATACATTGCCGTAACGCATTTAACGGAAAGATTCATTCCGACCGGATGAAGGAAAACGGGTTAATTAGCCTTTCGAAGATTTTGCATCGTCAACCTTTTAAGGGGAAGCCATTACATATCGCCAAATGGAACATGTTTGAATTAAGCTCATTATCTGGATAATAGAACATGAGTTAAAGCTGACATGTTTGACGTAAGGAAAAGTGTTTAAAAGCGATCTTTGCGTGACAGTCTCAAAACTTGATAGAAAACATTGTACCACTCAAGTTTCAAAGTTTCAGTTCAATTGGATAAGCTTACTAGTACTAATAAGAGCCAGTTGAAGCGTGTGTAAACGCTTTCATTTAGTGATAGTAACAGCCCCCAAAACTGGATCGAAAACAATTTGATCGAAAATGAATTCATCGGATAAATTTTCAGCTCGATTTTATGACGGCAAGTTGCTTTGTTCGTGTTGCAAGGCAATAATAGTAGCGTGTGTAAAAGCGATTTACGGCAAGTGAGTTAGTATGGCCTCCACAGGTTTGTCCGAAACACACACACACACACACACACACACACACACACACACACACACACACACACACACACACACACACACACACACACACACACACACACACACACACACACACACACACACACACACACACACACACACACACACACACACACACACACACACACACACACACACACACAGATATAGATATTTTCTAGATCTCTTTTTTGAAATCAGTATGTACCAAAACGTGGGAAAATGTAAAAAAACAACAAACAAAAACCGATTTTTTATTTTTTTTACCGAATTCTATACTTTTATTACCCTATGTATACATATGGGTAAATGAAAGTAAAAATTGAAAAACTGCGAAAAATTTCCCCTGATTGATTTTTTACATGTAGAATGTTCAATTCCTCAAGTTGAGATGAAATTACTGAGAACAGATCAGTTATATCATCTGGAAATTTTTGCAGCTATTAGATCAGGCCAATGACTTGGCACCTCTCAAACCCAATCCCCTTTCACACTCCAGAAGGTTAACAACAGAAAGCAGAGTACTTAGACTATATGTGAGTGAATGTAAACCATCGGATGAACTCAAGATAGCGGTGTGCTTTATTTTAAAAATTGTTACATGTCATGTTACTTTCGAATTAATAAAAAAGTTAATTTTCTGAAGAACCGAAGATCATATATGAGGCAATTTGATTGTCTCGTTACCTCCCTGAATATTTACTGGATGTTTTAAAATCGGTTATTTAACTCCCTCACAAAAATTTTTCATTTCGTCAATGATTTTGTACGAAAGGAGAGATGTAAGACAACTCTAGCGTCGGGTTCTGAAATCTTGATAACTTTCCTAGAGAAAGAAAATCAGGTATTTCAGGTCAACCAAACTTAAGTTTATTTCCATTGATTAGCCGACCAAACGGTATAGTGGTTAGCGTGCTGGCTTCTAGACCGCGAGGTTGCGGGTTCGAGTCCCGTATTAGGCATGGGTGTTTGTAAATGTATGTTGGTTTGTTAAATGACGAAATGTTTCGGCGCATTATAGCCCTTGTGTTGCTGACGGCGCCAGATAATCTGAATGCAACCAACCAATTTCCATTGATTACGTAGATATAATTAATTGGAATGCTTGTAATAGGACTTCTCCTTTGTTAAAAAAAAATAGCAAACGAACATTTGTTAGTAAAGACTCTGGCTCATCCAAGGTAGCACAGCTGTATTGGAGGAAACAGGGGAAGACTCAGAGATTGGCTGATCCTGGCTGAGCATAGTTCCAAATTACGCGACTTTTCAGCAAACAAACATGTCAAAAACACCACATAGTTTTGTTTCTCATAAATACAATATCCCAGTTTTAAAACTGTGTTTCGACATTTCAAAACCTCTTCTTTATTTTATTCAGAATTGGGCGAGATTGGATAATATAGTTTCCATCGACCGATTCATAACGTTCTACAATGGGATTGGCCTACGTCTGGCGAAATTTGTCAGCGTTTCTGTGCTACTAGGGACCACTGAAATCAGACTTGAACTCATATCCTTGTCACTCACAAGATGTGGAACGCTTGTGTTGAGAGACAAGACTAAAAGTGGGTGGCGCTGACGCCAAAAACGTTAGGGCAAAACCTTTTTTTTTACAGATCCACAATGCCCACTTTTCTACAAAAGTTAAAATCAAAATGCATCATTTGAATAGAAAGCTCAAAAAGAAAGTGAACCAAATGAAAAAAAAAAAAAAAAAAAAAAAAAATAACATTAGTACCCATTTTACAGAAAAATCATGATTTTTTACGAAGACAAATTTTACTTTCGAGTATTTTTAAATATTAATATGTGTTTTAAAAATGCATAGAATAGTGTTTTCCTGTGTTATATACTACCCTTTCACTACATATTGAAAACTATCGCCTTTCAAATACATAACGTTTAGAAATTAAAAAAAAAAAAATCGGAAAAATAGTTATTTTTTTTGTATTTTCTCCAAATTTTGAGGTGAATGCGAGATCGGAAGATATTGTTATTATTATTATTATTATTATTATTCAGTTTTTCTTTTTAAGATGTGTAACAAGTTTTTTCCCTTCATGTATTTCAAAAATATATTTTTTTTTTCTCGAACCAACCTATTGTACATGTACATACACTGAAGCATAACTCTGAATATACAATGATCAGTCTAAAATTCTTTCTATTGTCTTTTCCCAACATTTACATTTATATACCACTATTCCCATCTCCCGTATTTCGTTTCGTGACTATTTTGCCGACTCGAGAGCGAGTCATAGTAACTTAATTTCCGAGCCAATGCCATTGGCTACGTCAGCATTGGGTATAGGTCACAAAGAGCGCAATGATGTTGGTTTCAAAGCCAATAAATATTCATCAGTATTCTAGTACACAGCGTAGTCCGCTTCCATTCCAGGAATGATGTGTGTTTTACTACCAATAACTACAGGACCGTATTGATTATTTGAATGATAGATATTCGGTAGTTTTAGTTGGGATATTGTATCAAAGCTGGTAAAGGATTGCGTGCGATTGGTATGATATTGTTATGAGTTTTTTACTTTCAGTTACCCTTAAGTATACATAGGGTAATGAAAGTATAGTATTTGGTCAAATAAAATTTTATATTTTTTTGTACTCCTACTCGTTTTGGAGCATCCTGATTTCAAAAAAGTGATCTAGAAATATTTAAAAAACTAAAAAATACGCTTTAATAGAAAAGTGAGCTAAAAAGTAGAAAATAATTTTAAATAAGTTTGAAATAAGAATAGAGTGATTAACAAGAAATATTTATTTTATCGTGAAAAAGCGTGGGGTGCTTTTTAAGATATTTTCATAATGGCTCTACTTTTACCAATATCTGTCATTAAATATTTTCAACAATTGACATCAAGCACCCCATGCTTTTTTACGATAAAATAAATATCTATATATTTAATAGGCAATACGTTTTTTTGGGTTAGTCCGTCCGCCTAAACTGCTCAACCAATTTCAATGATCAAGGTGTCATTTTAAAGGAAATAAGCTGTAGATTTGCCAAAACGTGCCAAAATAATTTATTAACACTTTATTAATTAGTTAAATTTCAATATTTTTCATCATTAAGCTACTACAAAGCCTCAATGATTTTGAATATATGAATGGCAACATCCTTACGTATGTAAACAACAAATCCGTTGTTAATTTTAAAGCTCTTTTTAAACTCTTCGTTTCAAAATTGATTTTTTCTGTTTTTCTGAAGCATTTTTGTATTAGAGTAATTATTATTTTGAAGTATTTCTATCCAGAAAATGCCTCGCGTTGGACGTCGTTCTCTAACGGGGCGACTTATCAGAATAAATAAAAGATATTGGGACTTCAATGTAAGGGCATAACTAATGAAGTTTTAAGTCAGAATGTTGGCGGATAGTATATTTAACTTTCTATTATAAAACTGCAATTTGGGTGTTTTCTCTATTAGGCCTTACATTAAATTTATAAAAATTTAGTTACATTTTTTATGACTGGCAAACCTATTCGAGCGCAGCAAGATGTTTTAACCACAAATTCGAGCGGCAAAGCAGCGAGGCGTTTGGGGGTTGGCGAGCGTTAGCGAGCAGGGGGCGAAGCCCCCTAGTTTCATGTTAATCACTCTATTCTTATTTCAAACTTATTTAAAATTATTTTCTACTTTTTAGTTCACTTTCCTATTAAAGCGTATTTTTTAGTTTTTTAAACTATTAATTATTTTCTACTTTTTAGTTCACTTTTCTATTAAAGCGTATTTTTTAGTTTTTTAAACTATTAATTATTTTCTACTTTTTAGTTTGGTTTTCTATTAAAGCGTGTTTTCTAGTTTTTAAACTAGTAATTATTTTTTCTGTAAACTCTAATTTTTTTTTAGTTAGTGTACAAAACTCTCCAGTTGTTTCTGCCAATAGTCACATGCTTGTCTCAAATTTAAGTCATGTGTATGCCTTAGTACACACCGTATTACTTGGCACAAAACACTACCGTGTCTCTGAATATGAAAAATAACTAATCCTGAAGATCCTGGTAAGGATAATGCGATTAAAAAAAACACGCTTTGTATAACTGTCGTTCAAACGACAAATCTTTCAAACGGCACACCAGGGTTCGATTCCGGAGAAGGTTGGTTTTTTGGAATTTAACGGCGCAAGGGCAACACGAGCTAATCCTTGTGATAAAGCGACAAACGCGCCTGGTAGTTTCCCTTATTGGTCTTGACACAGACACTCCGGGTCTCAGGAAAACAAAAAACTGCTAATCCTGATTATCCTAGTAAGGATAACGGGTCAAACTGTTTAAAATATTGAATTGTCATCGGTCCTTAATAAGTATGCCAAATTTCGTGTTAATCCGAAGTTTTGAAGGGGGTCAAAATCATGTTCAAAGATTCCATAACATACTAACATACATACGTCTGAAGCTAATAAAAGCATATTAAAAATGTCTGTGTGTGTGTTTGTATCTGATCAGGATAACTCCCGAAAAAATTGACCTGTGATGTTTAAATTTGGTGTGAGGGTTGGTGATGGCACATGGACATACCATTAAGGTTTTCGTCAAAATCGCGCATGCGCATAAGGTAGCTGCCATTGAAAAAACCATGTTTTTCAATGATTGATAAAGAACGGGTCTAAGGAAATTTCCCGAGTGGTTTAGGTGTTTCCTCTTTTCTTTTAACCTGCATTATTGCTGGTAATAAATAAAATAAAATAGAACATTATCAGAAATACGTCACTATTTACAATTTTATGCAAACGATTTTTGTAACAATATATTGAAATTAAGGCATCGTATTCTTCGGCAGATATAATAATTACTGTTGTTAGTTGATAAATGCAGTCAATTTTTTTTTGTCATTGCTAGTGTGAGCTAAATATATTTGAAAATAGTTTACATTACTTGGATAATTTATGATGAAAACAAAGTTTGTTGATCTAAATACAAGCATCCCCAATGTTGAAATTGAGTACGTATTCTCAATTTAGATGTTCTGGTTAGAGGTATAAATCCTTTTTCCAAAGCATCTATTTTGTCATTATCTCCTTCTATCTTTATACTTTGCTTCCGATATTGGTAAATAGGTGTAAGCATATATTGCAGGCCAAAACGTGTTGTGTTTTACACTCAACGAGCGCATTTTGTCTTTTGAGTCCAACATATACAAATTATGTTGTTGTTCCTCTATTAAACATTTTCTTTCTTAGGAGCTACTCGAGAAACATGAAATGCCGGAAAATCGTCCAATCAAGACTTTGAGTGCTGGTGTAATCAGACTGTCCAGGGTTGAGATCAGTAAATTTTTCTGCACTAAGAGCCAAACATCCAGTAATGTGAATCATAAGATTTTAAAAGAGCCGCAAAATAAATACAAGCAGTACCTATGCCAACACTTTTATACCACTTTTACGGTATAAAAATAAAGGTAGGTGAGACAAGTTCGTTGTTCGTCTTTGTTTGGCATGAACTCATACAACTCAGTCTATTCTTTCTTAAATTCACGATTTTCTTCATCAATGTTTATCCAATATATAGTACTTCAAAATCAAAAGGCGTTTTAACAGAGCTTCAACCACGAAAATTTTACAGCGAAAGGATCTGTTTACCACATACGGAGAGGAGAGTACAATGAACGTCAACAAAAGCTGGATGCAACTGAGACGGTGACACATGGTGGACGTACTCCTTTTGAGCATTCTGAGTGTTCTGTACATCGACTGAGAGTAATCGTTTGTGGCATCTCACACCCCAATATCCCTTTTTTTTAATCATTTGATGTTGTAAAACTCTCTAAAAAGTAAGGTGTGCGCACGTTTAGTGCTATAAAAGGAAATTTTTTGACCTATTTCGTTGAGCTTACGACCGATTGAACCTAAAAAAATACCCCTACCTATTTCGGGGGCTGTCGTTTGTGGCATCTCATCCCCAATATCACTTTTTTTTAATCATTTGATGTTGTAAAACTCTCTAAAAAGTAAGGTGTGCGCACGTTTAGTGCTATAAAAGGAAATTTTTTGACCTATTTCGTTGAGCTTACGACCGATTGAACCTAAAAAAATACCCCTACCTATTTCGGGCTGTCGTTTGTGGCATCTCACACCCCAATATCACTTTTTTTTAATCATTTGATGTTGTAAAACTCTCTAAAAAGTAAGGTGTGCGCACGTTTAGTGCTATAAAAGGAAATTTTTTGACCTATTTCGTTGAGCTTACGACCGATTGAACCTAAAAAAATACCCCTACCTATTTCGGGCTGTCGTTTGTGGCATCTCACACCCCAATATCACTTCTTTTTAATCATTTGATGTTGTAAAACTCTCTAAAAAGTAAGGTGTGCGCACGTTTAGTGCTATAAAAGGAAATTTTTTGACCTATTTCGTTGAGCTTACGACCGATTGAACCTAAAAAAATACCCCTACCTATTTCGGGCTGTCGTTTGTGGCATCTCACACCCCAATATCACTTTTTTTTAATCATTTGATGTTGTAAAACTCTCTAAAAAGTAAGGTGTGCGCACGTTTAGTGCTATAAAAGGAAATTTTTTGACCTATTTCGTTGAGCTTACGACCGATTGAACCTAAAAAAATACCCCTACCTATTTCGGGCTGTCGTTTGTGGCATCTCACACCCCAATATCACTTTTTTTTAATCATTTGATGTTGTAAAACTCTCTAAAAAGTAAGGTGTGCGCACGTTTAGTGCTATAAAAGGAAATTTTTTGACCTATTTCGTTGAGCTTACGACCGATTGAACCTAAAAAAATACCCCTACCAATTTCGGGCTGTCGTTTGTGGCATCTCATCCCCAAAATCATTTTTTTAAATCACTTGATATTGGAAAACTCTCTTAACCCTTCTTTGCATGATTTTTTTTTTTTTTTTAAAAAAAATCAGGGTGATGTAATTAATGCTCTAGATTAAAGGAAAAATATTTAAAAAAATCTTGGTGTAAATAAAAATATGTATTATGTAAAAAACAATATGATGGAAATTTACATCATCATGCATTGTCACTTATTTAGCTCAGTAATAAATAAATAAAAAAATATTTTTTACTAAATCTTCTTTATTCTGTATGATAATGTATGATGTAAAAATCTTCAATATCTCTATCATTCATGTTTACCTAAAAAACAACATAAAATGAACATTAACAAAAAAATGTTTACAGTACATTGCAAGTGAAGTTACTGCATAGTGATGTAAATTTCTATCACATAGTTTTGAGAAATTTATTCACAGTGTTTTGATATAAATTGTATATAAAATAACAAAAACATGAAAACAAACCTTTTTTCCACTCATTTTCACTTTTATTGTATTTTATATCTCCGTTTATTTCCATAAAACAATTTAAAATCTCGCTCATTTCTTCCAGTCACAACAAACAGCGGAATGACAAGTTGTAGGCCTGGTAATTGACAGTGACGTTTGCTATTTTTTGACAACTGCGTTTTTTTGTACGCAATAGTCGCTTAAAAAGTTGCCAGCAACAACAAATTTACAGTACAAGGGTTTTGAGTACCTTTTTTTGTTGACTAAATATTATGATGGAAATTTCCATCATCATGCAAAGAAGGGTTGAAAGTAAGGTGTGCGCTTTAAAAGTCACGTACCACATGATATTCGAAATGAATAATCGAAGATGTATTTCATACTTTGTTGGTTTCTCATTTGGAGAATGCCTAAGAAATGTGTGGAATATGAATCGTTTCATACATTGCCAGCTAGTTTTTAGGCATTCTATACAATACCTTGGGATTCTATACAATGCCTAGGCATTCTATACAATGCCAGATTTCACAGTTTGCTGGTAATATATATACAATCATTTTATTATACATAGATTTATATAATAAGCAATTTTAAAATTTCATTTATAAAAACTGTACAGAATTTAGAAAGACGTTAGCTAAACTTTATTTTTCAAAACTTAATTCCAAATTTTAAATGGATAAAAATATTGATACATCAAATATTGATGATCTACACATATCAATCTACAAATGTTTTGCCATAGTGTATTCTTTTCGTGGCTGAAGGTTCACACGTAAACAGTAAACACTTTATTTGATTTTAATCGCAGTGGTAATTCATGTTTTAAAATTCACTAAAAAATACCGATTTCTATTAATCGTTCCACTAAGAATAGTTTATAAGATGAATTGTTGGAATAATTTATACTGTTTAAGTTTTGTAGAATATAACTTTGTAATCATTTCACACAGATAACTAATTAATAATATATCCATAAGTTTAACTATCTGCCAAAAACTAAAATGAAATAACTTCGATTTTGCAACACAAGTTAAAGTAATTGAACATAAGAATGTTGTTTTTAATTTTCTACTTTTTATTTAGTCAGTTTCAGTGCGTTTGTCAACTCACTGCATTTAATTTATTTTTTATTTTATACATATTGACAAATTTTGTTGGTATTTTTGTAAGACTTATTTATATAAAAAACAGTAAACTTTTACCTAAAATGCTATATTCTGTTCTTCACTTTCTATCATTTAGCAAATAAACAAAATTAAAAGTATTCAGTACAGCAAAGCCATTATTTTTATATCTTTTTAAAATAGTTTTTGCTTTTCCATTACACGTTTGAATGACTTTTCTTGTTTTTTGACACTTTTAGAAGCTGTCAGGTTAAGCTCTATATGAGTTTGTTCCAAACAGTAAATTACTCTTCTCTTTTTGAAAGGCATTTATTTTCTTTCGCAATTTTTGTTTGTTGTTACGTGACAACACTTTCAAAAAATACATTTTTGATTATTATTATTATTATTTTTTTTTTTATATATATTGTACCTTGTATGTGCTCTTTTAAGCTAGTTACAGTTAATAATTCATGGTTAAATGAAACATCATCATATAAATTTGACTATTTGTTTTCAAATTAGGAAGGGGTTTTTATTCCCTCGAAGTAAGAATTATATGCTAAATTTTTTATCAATAAATCTTCAAAGCAACATATATTGCGCTTATAAAAACAATAACTAATTTAAATAATTGATACATTTTGAAACGAAATGAAATGTTAGAGGTGTTTAATATTCATTATGGTAGTGTTTGAATTAGAAATTTAATTTGATTTTGTGCTAACTTACTATGATTTAAATAATTAAAAATTAAATTTTTAGAATTAGAAATTGTCGATTTTCTCTTTAGTCTAAATAGAAAATAGTATTCATTCTGTGTGTATTATTAAATAATGAGTAAGTTTAGTAGGAAAAACACATTTTACTTTTATCAAATTACAACGAAGAGAAATAAAAATAGGTATCAATAAATTTAAAGCATTTGATGGAATACTATTTAAACAGATTTAACTAAACAATAATGTAAGATATGCATATAAGAAGTTTCTCTAATTCCATATACTGACAGATAACTAAATAAAATATACACTAGTCATCAACAGTACCTAAAAGGAAAAAATATATGTTTAAATTACTTACTAATTAATTAAGCAGTCACCTTATTTGAAATGCCTAAGATTTTACCTAGTACTTAGATACAAAACGCCGAAATCATTCTTTTAATTAATGACTTTGTATAAATTTAAAAATATATAGATTTATTTTTAAAAACTACAAAACTTATGCATCTATAGAAATATATTTTTTTGTAAAAAAATGAAGGCATTACTGTCGGCCAACTATACGAAAAAATCCTTGCTTTAGTAATTAAATAAATTATATATAAATCAAAAAATTGATATTGTCATCTTGGTCTATTACGTTATCTGAAATGTTTTCTATTTTGTATTCTGTAAATTCTATATTTCTATTACGTTTTTCTGCAATTTCTATATTTTATGTAAGGTATTCAAATTCGATTGATATATACCGGGTGACGACAAATTATTTAAACAATGGAGTATATCTGTATAGCTCCTAATAGCAAGGCATAATAAACTTTTTTTTTTTTTTTTTTTTTTTTTTTGCATTCAAGAATGGCAAGGTAAAACATAAATTAATTGGGGAAAATAATAGTATATAATGTCTAGTTATTAAGATAGTCTGAGAGGCGACTGCAATTTTTGGATTGCATCGAACATCATTCTGAATTTTTTAAAGAAATTGAAGAAAAGTTAGTAGATTACGAGTCCACTGATCTGCCGTGGCAAAAATGGCCGAAACTGATCAAAAATCGACTTGGAATGAGTTGAACTAAAATCCGATTGCAAAATATGTCATAACTTGCCAAAAAGAGAACACACTCTTTTGTCTGGCAACCCACTGCATTCTGATTTTCAATGAGAAAAAGCGCAAACGATTTCTGATCACTGGCTCGGAAAACTTGTATCTTTTAAAAATAAGCCAAACCGGCAACATTAGTTACGTCATCAATGCCGTAATGTTTATTGCCAACTTGGCTCATTTGTGAAAGATACAAGTAAGTTATCGCCACACATCCGAATCGTCTGCAACCTTCTTAATTGAAAATTAAAGAGTGAGGGTTATCAAATAAATAAAAAAAAAATGCTCATTATTTGGCAAGTTATGGCGTATTTGGCAATTGGATTTAGTTCAACTTATTAAAAATCGATTTTTGACCAGTTTCGGCTATTTTTGCCACGGCAGACCAGTGGATTCGTAATCTATTCACTTTTCTCCAAGTTCAATAAAACGCCGATCAAACGGTATAGTGGTTAGCGTGCTAGCTTCTAGACCGCGAGGTTGCGGGTTCGAGTCCCGTGTTAGGCATGGGTGTTTGTAAATGTATGTTGGCTTGTCTAATGACGAATGTTTCGGCGCATTATAGCCCTCGTGTTGCTGACGGCGCCAGATAATCTGAAAACAACCAACCAACCAAGTTCAATAAAAAATTCAGATTGATGTTCGATGGGGTCCAAAAATTGCAGTCGCCTCTCAGTCTAAGAGTAATTCAGATGTATTTGGACTCCATTGTCCGTCTAATTTGTGGACACCTTGTATTTTTCTTGACCAACCCTGTTGGACCTTGATCATGTTGTTGGTCATCAAAGTTGTACATGTAATTAATTGTAAATGTAAACAAGATACTTCGACACAATATTAACTAGGGTTGTTGAACCAATTTTCATGTACACTACAAAATTAATTACTAGTTTGAAATGGATTCGTAAAATTTTCTGTTTGCGTTTTCATAATTTTAGTTAAATTACAAAAGTACTCGTCAATTATGTAAGTTTGGAAATATTTTAAGTAATAATTACTTTTGAATACCTCACGATGTTGTTGTGTGTGTAATTTTAATAGTAGTAAATTTCTAATATCCGTTGAGAAAATTAAATCCTAACGCAAAGAGAGACTTAGCCTTTGTATGTGTTCTTATCAGGAAGTACAGCGCAGAAGCTCAATTTAATGTTGTATATTTAAATTGTAACAATACTGTCACGAACTTTTTTTCAGATAAATGATGGTACTGAATTACAAAAAGTATATCCTTTTATGCTTCACAAAGTAACTACGCAAAAAAAAAAAAAAAAAAAAAAAAAAAAAAACTTACCGATGGCTAAATCTTTAGTTCTAATTATCGTAAAATCTTGCGGCTTGCGGTTTGCACCAAAATGTTTTATTTACGATTTTCTATAAGTCTGGTACAATTTTTTTCTTAGGGGGCTGTATACTAAGTAAACTTAGCTCTATTTTTAAAAATTTCAAAACGAACCCCTATTTTTTATGTCTTAATACGATTTAGAATACTTCGTTTACCCAAGATACCAAATTTCAGTTTTCATTAGGTTGTGAAACGCGTCACTTATGAGTGAAAATGTTTTGGCGTTCTTGAAGGGAAATTTCTTTAAAGCGGCAAAGAAGCAAACCTTTTGTGTCCTTCAAGACGTAATCTACAACACGGTCCCTTTTTTTACATTTTTGCTCCCCTTCATGATAATATATATATATATATATATATATATATATATATATATATATATACGTACAATCAATAAAAATCTTCCACGATTTACAACGGTACTTGACTTTTGTTATTTCATAAATTAGAATACAAGATGTAACCATCTCTCGCATGTTTTTTTTTGCGTGCAGTACAATTCTTTAAACAGCAGTAACAGAATGCATTCAAGTGTAAACCATCGATATAGATAAACAACTGGATAGACTACTCCATTGTCAATGCAAAGGGAAAAACGCGCCTGGGATTGCGAAGCTGGTGGGAAGATTAACCAATCACATCGTTCACTTTTATAGTTGGATGGGAATGCGAAAAACCTTGTAAAATGCTAGAGTATATATATTTTTTGCACATTATTACTAATTGAGGTCTACTATTGACATTTCTGCTGTGTACAACCCGAAATTTTATTTTCAATCCTCGGCAATCCGTATTTTTTATCCCACCAACGGCATCTGGCAACGGCTTCATTTTCCCAGCGTTAAGCAGTCTATCCAGTTGTTTATCTATATCGATGGTTTAAACCAGAGCTTTCAGTCATCTCAACTCAACAGCAGCGAAAACACAAGCTTCCTGTCCGTTACGGAAACATCCAGAACTGCATCCACAGCAGTTTAATTCCAAAACATCTACAGTTGGATCTGGACTAGACTGACCCTGATAATTTCTCAAGCAAGCCTATTTGTAGGTTGACGCCACTTTCCTAAATTCTATAAATATCCAGATAAACATATCTGTCGTCACTTCTTTAAAGCTTGTATTTCCGATACAATTTACAACATTTACATTAATAGCTAGGAGTGTGGAACATCGCACAATTTTCAATTATACTATAATACTGAACTGGATTAGTGTCATTTACCGTTTTTATGTTTTCATCGTTCATTTAGCAAAAATGGCCAGTTTGGCGATATTTTTTTTTGTGCCATAAGTAAGTAAGTAAGTAAGTAAGTAAGTAAGTAAGTAAGTAAGTAAGTAAGTAAAGTAAGTAAGTAAGTAAAGTAAGGTAAAGTAAGGTAAAGTAAGGTAAGTAAAGTAAGTAAAGTAAGTAAAGTAAGTAAGTAAGTAAAGTAAGTAAGTAAGTAAAGTAAGTAAAGTAAGTAAAGTAAGTAAGTAAGTAAAGTAAGTAAAGTAAGTAAAGTAAGTAAAGTAAGTAAGTAAGTAAAGTAAGTAAGTAAGTAAAGTAAGTAAAGTAAGTAAAGTAAGTAAAGTAAGTAAGTAAGTAAAGTAAGTAAAGTAAGTAAAGTAAGTAAAGTAAGTAAAGTAAGTAAGTAAGTAAGTAAGTAAGTAAAGTAAGTAAAGTAAGTAAGTAAGTAAAGTAAGTAAGTAAGTAAAGTAAGTAAGTAAGTAAAGTAAGTAAAGTAAGTAAAGTAAGTAAGTAAGTAAGTAAGTAAGTAAAGTAAGTAAGTAAGTAAGTAAGTAAGTAAGTAAGTAAGTCAGTCAGTCAAGTAATCTACCAAAATGATGATTTTGGTAGTATACCTTTCTATAATTCTTATATTATCCTTCCTTATAAGTGAGGATGAGGAGAGACGAAAAAGCGATTGTTGATGAGGTATACTCAAGGAAAGAGAACTCTGTGTTAAAGGCATTCGTTTTACAACTTTTTAAGCCATTAAAGAATTTTTACGGGAATTTAGGAGGTGCGGATGTTTAGAACACCTTATGAGGCATTATTACAGCGATTTTTAGCAATTAGTGTAAAACATAACTTTTTCAATGGCAGCTACCCTATGCTCATGTGCCATTTTGACGAAAACCTTAATAGTACGACCTTATGCCTCACCAACCTTCACTCCAAATTTGAACCTCGTAGGTCAATTTGTTCGCGAGTTATGCTGACCACGTACGCACAGACATAAATTTTTTCTAGATCACTTTTTTGTGATCAGGGTGTTCCAAAACGTGGAAAAATGCCCCCCCAAAAAAAAAAAAAAAATCTTTTTGTGACCGAATACTATACTTTCATTACCCATTTTATACGTATGGGTAATTGAAAATTAAAATGTTATAATTAAAAGTGATTGCAGAAATAATACAGAATTAGATTTTACCCTACATTTACATTGCTTACAATTATTGATAACTTCTCGTTGTAAGAATATAATTTAAAATTAAATTAGTCATGAGAATTTTTTGGTTTATTTCTGTTCAATTCACATTACCTATCTCCAATTTAATTGTTGGGAACATAGTACAGGAGATATAGGCAAAAAATAGGCTATAGGTGGAACTAATTCCCACAGAAGCGGCGATTGAATTTTTTAGCTCGTGGAGGATATCTTTTTGACATACTAAAAGTCTAGAAAAATCTGAGCGTGCAAAATGCGTTTTTTTGGCCGCCATCTTGGTTTTTTTTTGTA
The DNA here is from genome assembly GCA_963978545.1 of Linyphia triangularis. NCBI lineage: Eukaryota > Metazoa > Arthropoda > Arachnida > Araneae > Linyphiidae > Linyphia > Linyphia triangularis. The sequence continues at coordinate 103,070,883 of OZ021722.1, read as the reverse complement.
AAAATTGTAAAAAGTCATGTGTGGTATCAAATTACAGAAAATTTTATGCTGAAAAAGATTATCATTTTGATTTTAAAAAGTACAAACAATTAGCAAAATAGTGACCAAAAAACTAAAAGCTTTTGCAGTGTTAAAAATCCTTTTTATTAATAAATAATAAAATAGTTTTATATTACGAATGCATCATGCATTTCGTCAATATCTTTCATCTTGCATAAGAAAAAAGCTATATCTATTACTATTCTTCTGAAATACTTTCTTACAGTGCACTATTTGTGCAATCTCTACCAGAACAGTTACAACCTATCTCGGTACATTCCATGCCATAACGTCGACACATACATCTACCATTACCACATGGTTAATTTGCATCCGGTGCAGCGGATCTTGTTCAACAATAACTCTGGTGCAGGGCTCATTTCACATGTTATGGGCTGTAGTTTGTCTCCTACTTTTTCCAACCCCACACTTGACAATATTAGTGTTCATAGTTTTCCCAACAATAACATTGTAAATGTACGGGGAAAAGATGATAAACAGCAACATCTTCTGTAGGTGGCAATCTTGCAATATTAAATTCACCTCCACCATACAATGATATCAATGCTTTGGTACCAATATCTGTAAGTTCTTTTCTGATCCAAACAGAGTAGTACATGTCGTAAGGTGACGCCCGCTTCCTTTAGCCCAAACATACATATAGATTAAATTAATTAACCAATTAATCGTTTCCTGACCGTTTGCGTTGTGTTTTAAGTTAAAAAGCGTCAAATCTTACGGACGTGTTAGGGCAAGGTTCGTTGAAAACAAGGATTATCAATAAGTTACACCACATTAAGTTAAATTCTCGACCTAAGTACAATAAACAAATTTACCTGAACCAACGACAGCATTGACAGCAACAGAACCCTACCCTGTAAGGGAAATGAACATCCCGCACCCAAGAACGATTCTCTTATTCTCTTAAAAAGAAAGAGTCCAGTTTGAGGTTAAATTAAATAATTTATTTTGAATACCGTAAATTAATACGAAAGAGAACACAATAGTTTATCCAATACATAGAGTCACAAATACGGTACGGCGCCTGTGGTTGAGAGAGACTCGTGACATTGTCATATAACAATATTAAATCGGAACATACTACTACTTAAACTCTGTTTCCAAATACACCTTAAGTCAACCTATTAAACTAGACAGTTATTTAATTAATTAAACACACTTATACTTAAATTACAATCGCACTAAACTTAATTTTACTGAGAAAGTAAACGTTGCCATTTCTCACTACGCGAACACAAATTCTTCTACTAAAAAAAGCTGTCCTCCAAACTTAAATTAAATTAACAATTAAATTAATTTTAAACTAATTAAACTTTTGCGGATTTACTGTGCAAGCGAGAACGAATGCCAGAAGGACTTACCCGTTCATGCAGGAATCCATCATCACAGGGCTCTACCCTAGAGTTAGCCGGTCAGAGCGAGAGCGTTGCGTCCCCCCACGCACCTGTTGGTAGACAAGGTAGGCAGAGCAGAGAGGGTCGTGAAATCTCCATTTTTCAGAGTTGTACCAGCTTTTAAAAACTTGGTCAGAATGCAATTGGTGCGCTACCAGCTTTGCTATAGATTCTGCGTCCTTCATTGGACCATAACCTACGCCTACAAGCAATCAGGGCTGAACCCTTTTTGCCCGGCCAGGCGATTATTGGTTTTGTTGCGAAATTCACCTCTCTGACCTCCGTCATATAAACACATCCCGCTTGACATTCAGCATCGAAATATATTCGACTTGCATCCGCTCTAAGCCAGCCCAGACCGACAAAAATCCCCTAACACAACTCTTTCCCCCAAAACATCTGGTTTTAACGAGACAGAGGACAGTAGGGTATACCAGACCCTTTACTTTTAAACTGATTCAACAACCACCATTGCAAACACAATTAAAACCACACAAAATTAAACCTCACAAAATCAAAACCTCACAAATTAATTCAAAAACACTTAAAAGGGGTTGAAGTGTCTTGGGTGAGAACACTCATCCAAATGCCACTTCACCACAGTACAAATATTAAATTCCTTACATATCTGAAAATGTCTAAGTGATGCCTATTTACTTTTACCAAATAAAGAGCTTGTGATATCAAATCTAGTGAAAGCATATGAAAAGAGAATAATTTAGTATCCCTTATCCCAAGCACATGTTGCACCTTTAATGTTACGTTTTTTATCGCCGGAAGTAGGAGGCAAACAAATATATTGTGTAGTATGGTAAATCAAAAGTACAAAGATATCGGTGTCCTCAGCAACAACTATTAAAAGCATTTTTTCTGCTAAGGTCAGTGGTGTTTTCTCTAACTGTATCGGTATCATCTGTAGCATGAATCACAGTGTGACCATTTTCTTCCACGTGTTTTCCAAGCCTTGTAATAAAGGACTGTTTACTTTTTTTATTAGAAAAAAAAGGGTCCTTTGCCAAATAGAAGTGGATAGCTCTCAGTAAATTTCACTGTTACTGATGATTGTTTTGTGCGTATCTGATGCTCTACATCCTTTGTACTGGAGATGATATTGCTACCAAATACTATTGTCACAACTTGATATCGCTTATAGCAAAATGACTGCTATATAGTTGCAATACATTTGAAAATTTCCCAGTTTTTGCCCATGGTTCAGTGAAATTAACTGAGAGCTCTCCACTTCTTATTGGTAAAGGACCCTTTCTTTCTAATAAAAAAATATACAGTCCTTTATAACCATGCTTGGGAAACACTTGGAAGAGAATGGCCACATTGTGATTCATGCTACAGATGATACTGACACAGTTATAGTGAAAATATCACTAACCTTAGCATAAAAAAATACATGTAATAGTTGTTGCTGAATACACAGATGTCTTTGTACTTTTGATTTACCATAATACTTTTACAAAACGTAATATTAAATCGGTGCAACATGTGCTTGGCGATAAGGGATGCAAAATTATTCTCTTTCCACATGCTTTATAAGAATGCAATATCACAAATTCTTTATTTAGTAAAAGTAAATCGACAGCATATAGACATTTCTGTAAATATAAAGAATTTAATATTTGTGCTACTCTGTTTGGATCAGAAAATGCTAACAGAAACGAACTCACAGATATTGGTATCATTGTACGGTGGATATCCAAAGACTGAGAATCTGAACCTACTACGATAAAATATCTACTTGAAAAAAATTACAACTGCCAAAAGTGAATTTAATATTGCAAGATTGCCACCTACAGAAGATGCTGCTGTTTACCATCTTTTCCGCGTACATTTACAATGTTATTGTTAGAAAAACTATGAACATTAATATTGCCAAGTGTGGGGTTGGAAAAAGTAGGAGACCAACTACATCCCATAATGTGTGAAATGAGCCCTGCACCAGAGTTATTGTTGAACAAGATCCGCTGCACCGGATGCAAATTAACCATGTGGTAATGGTAGGTGTATGTGTCGACGTTATGGCATGGAATGTACCGAGATAGGTTGTAACTGTTCTGGTAGAGATTGCACAAATAGTGCACTGAAAGAAAGTATTTCAGAAGAATAGTAATAGATATAGCTTTTTTCTTATGTAAGATGAAAGATATTGACGAAATGCATGATGCAATCGTATTATAAAACTATTTTATTATTTATTAATAAAAAGGATTTTTAACACTACAAAAGCTTTTAGTTTTTTGGTCACTATTTTGCTAATTATTTGTACTTTTTAAAACCAAAATGATAATCTTTTTCAGCATAAAATTTTCTGTAATTTGATACCACACATGACTTTTTACGATTTTTACAAAAAAAAATCCAAGATGGCGGCCAAAAAAACGCATTTTGCACGCTCAGATTTTTCTAGACTTTTAGTATGTCAAAAAGAGATCCTCCACGAGCTAAAAAATTCAATCGCCGCTTCTGTGGGAATTAGTTCCACCCAAAAACCTATATCTCCTGTACTAACAGATTATAACAGTTGGTGAAATCCACTTCAACTTTTTAAAAAGTTCGTTCTTCAGTTTTTGCGTTGTATCATGATCGTTCTTGAGTCTTTCTCCCATTATTTTCCAAAAATAAAAATTTCGACCTAAGACCTACCAATACTCAGAGAACGAAAAATTGTAGTATTTTGAGAACCACAAATAAAAGTTTATCCATCTTATAGGCTAGTTGAAAGGAAAAATAATTCATATTATTTTTTCAAATAAAGAGCTTTTGATGAAGTTTTTAAATTTTTACTTTCGATTATTCATTCGTTTACTTAGCGTAATGAAAGTATAGCATTCGGTTAAAAAACATCTTAATTTTTTTTTTGCATTTCTCCACGTTTTGGAACATCCTGATGTCAAAAAAGCGGTCTAGAAAAAGTGTCATGTTGACCACCGACACACAGATAAACCAGGGTGAACCGTTTCTTCCCTCTTTAGTTGATCAGGCCAGACCATAACTTTAATGACGTCACTACTTTAACTCTCGATATTACGATTTTAGGTAGGGAATAATATAGAGGGATGGGACTTTTTTGTACAAATATATTCCCTGTAAACTATTTTCTATCGTTACAACATTGAAACATTAAGAATAAAGTATTCAAACATTTTAACACACTTGAAAAATATGATGGTAAATACTAATACAGTCAACTCGCGATAACTCGAAGCCTCATAAGTCGAATATTCGTTTATCTAGAAGTTTTCATTAGGTCCCAAGAATATGCTTTGAATAGAAAATAACTTCTGATAACTCGAACTCCGGAGAACTCGAAGAATTTAGCCAGTCCTTTGAACTTCGAGGTATCACTAGTTAACTGTATACTATATTCATAAGTTATGAGTCAATGAAATATAAAAAAAAATGCTCTATCCCTTACGTGAGGGTCAAATTAGACATGTATAAAGCTAAAATTCACTTATAATTATCACAAATATGATGAAAAAAATTGAAAAAGTTAGTGTTTCACTTTTGTTCCTAAACTTTATTATGATTTATAACATTTATTTTAATTTTACCAAACATTAGAGAAATCAAAATTAAAAAAAAAAAAAAAAGTCCTCTGGAGTTGCAAAATTTTGTAGATGCAAAATTTTGTAGATACAACATAGCAAAAAAAAAAAAAAAAAATGCTTTTTACTTATTTGATTTCTTACACAATTCAATTACCTGCTAATGAAGTTGCTATTTAATAAAAATCTACACAATCAAACTTCAAATTCATCAAAAATACTTTTTAGATCTACAAAATATTAAAAGCAATAATGTTAGCAACAATGAATAAGATTAAAAACATGTCTTGGTATTTATTTGGTTTTGGCGGTGCGAAATAGCCTTTTGCCTTTTTTGTTATTCAAAGAAACCTGCTAATAAAATGATTCACAGCAATACATATTTTACTATGTCTTTTTTATTTAATGGAAGAATCGGAATATTTCTTCCAGACATAAATGCAAGTGTCCCATCCCTTTCTCAAATACATAGTATATATAGTATAGAAACACGTGTCATACATATTTTGCAATACTTATAATACGGAGTTAGACCGAAACGCCTTTAATATGGTCTGGTCTACCTCAAACCGGCCTGGATCGGTTCAATGGCAATCACCCATCTATAAAAACCTCAGTTTTCTGTTCGACTACGCCTTTTTGATATCATTTAAATCTTCACGCTAGCCAATCGTCAACCCCGTTTCCTCCCCTCTCTAGTCTCTGGAAATAAACTTTTGTTTAGCTCGAACACGACTTGCTCATTTATAACGGTAAACACCCAATGTACCATTACAAATATAAATAAGAAATATAAGATTTCATTCTCGTAAACGACAGACATTCGATTGCTAGTATGCACAAACATGAGTGCATCACACATAAACTTCTGATTACAAATAAACACGGAACAAAAGCTCTGCATAACATTTATAATTATGAAAAAAAAACAATACAAGAACTACACACTTTTAATTCATAGCACACCACAACATCTGTAAATTAACATCCTAACTTTTAGTTAATGAACGACTACTCTGATTTGCGTCACGAGGCAAAAAATAATGCAACTGGCAAGTTTTTTCGTCCATGTGCATGTGATCATTTTTGTTGGCGATATAAGTTCTCCTTGAAGGAAAATCAAATTAAGCCTGGTGGAGTTGAAAGTGTGAAGTTATTTAGGAAAATAATCGCTGTGGTCTGATCCGATCAACAAAAGAAAGAAAAAATGGTTTCAGGTCAAACTCAAGAACAAACTGACCAACGATGTTCAAATTTGGTGTGGCCATGCGATCTACCAATAGGGCTTTAGTCAAAATCGTGCATGCGCACAAAAGTATTTGCCATTGAAAAAAAAACACGTATTTCCGTAATTTCTAAAAAACAGCTATAATGATTTTGACCAAAATCGCTGTGATAATGCCTCTTAGTGTGTTCTAAACATCCCTACCTCCGAAAGTCCCGTAACAATGCGATAAAAGAGTAAAAAGTTGAAAAACGAGTGCCTTTAACACAGAGCTCTCTGCCCTTGAACATCACCCATCAGCAATTGACTTTTATGCGTTTCACGCACAAGAAAGGACAATGCAATGTTTTTCCGAATACAATCACCAATTTTGCTTGCCAAAAATAACGCCAAACTGGCTATTTTTATTTAAATGAGTTAAAATATGTAAATAGTAAGTAACACCATTTTAAATTTTAATGCAATGACCAATATTTTAGTGTTATAGAAAGTTGTACTTTGTTCCATACCCCTTGTTTAATAATTGGATGGCAAAGTAATTTCCTATTCATTTTATAATGAAAAAGTAATTATTAAATAAAAATAATTCTTAAAAGCTGTAAATATTTTTTTATTGCACTTATGCAAGGATGAAGAATAAAATTATTTTTATGATCAGTCCCTCCTATGGAAAATTTAGTTGGACGTTAAAAGTTGAAAAAATTTAAACAAGATATTTTATGCAATGAAATAGTGGATTGTGTCACGTTTAATTATCATATATCATATTACAAAAATCTTTTGTGCCAAGTATCTTAAAAGGTCTTGTAAGAAAAATAAATAATTTCCCGGATGTCTGCAATTTGTCCTTCTGTGTTAGCAAGTAATTTTCTTTATTAATTATTACTTCTTCAAGCGCAGGATTAAAAGAAAGTAATACATTTCCTTTTTTACAAGATATTCATTCATTAAAAGTCAGGCAAAATAATCATTACAATAGTTTATTTCGAATTTATTCCAAAAAATTCTCACAGTGTATATAAAATACCTTTGAATCACAACTTCGAAATAAAAAAAAAAAAACATAAATTAAAAAACTGTACATTTAATCCCAGTTCTGGGACGCTGAAATTCAATTTTCTGCATCCATGACAATTTTGTTATTTTTAATTTAGAAGCAAAATTAAAAATATATATACTTGGTCATACTTACTGGAATAAAGAAATGTTTTTTACGATTGCGACAAATTATTATTTGAAGGTGAAAGGTTAAGTTCGTTATTAATGTCTATAATAATGAAAACATACATTTACATAAATAACACATTTTTAGGTGATAAAAGGTACATTATTTATTATTAAAATTATTAAAAAATCTAAAAAAATATTTATGCTTTCTTGGTGACAATTGAGTTAACGCAGTAACTTCAAAGGGCTGTGTTAAGCTCTGCTTTCGAAAATTTTAAAATAATTGTAATTACAGTCTAAAGTATATGGTGGAATTCTTAAAGAAGATATAATGAAATAAGCAGTTTCAATGAGAGTCATTAAAAGATTTTCAAAGAGACCAAAAAGTACGCTGGCCACTGCGTCTGACTGACATCCATTTTATCCCGTTGTGGAGCGTTGTAAATCTGCCGTTGGAAACAGATACTAGCCAATCTCTCTCAATTCTGGATTAAATATACTAGAAGTTTTGAAACGTTGATGTACAGTTTTAATATTTAAATTTTGCTTTACGAAAGTAAGTAGTAGGAAAATTTAAAAAACTAGCTTTTTCTATTACTACTTTCAATTACCCATATGTATACATAGGGTAATAAAAGTATAGTATTCAATTCAAAAAAAATTTTAATTTTTTTTTTGCCTTCCTTTAAGTTTTGGAACATCCTGATTTCAAAAAAGTGATCTAGAAAAACTTTTAGTCTGTGTGAACGTGGTCAGCATAACACCCGAAGAAATTGATTTACGATGTTCAAATTTGGTGTGCAGGTTGGTGATGGCCCAAGGACCTACCATTAAGGTTTTCGTCAAAATCGCGCATGCGCATAAGGTAGCTGCCATTAAAAGAAATCATATTTTTCATTGCAGTAATTGCTAAAAACTGGCCCTAAAGATTTTGTTCAAAATCGCTGTGGTAATGCCTCTTAGATTTTTTTAACATCTCACCACCAAAATTCCCGTAAAAAAGCTTTAATGGCTTAAAAAATTGAAAAACGAATGACTTTAACACAGAGTTCTCTTTCCTTGAGCATGCCTCACCAATGATAATTTTTTTCTCCTTTCCTCAGTTTCACTTATAATAAAGGATAATATAACAGTTACTGAAAAGTATATCGCCAAAATTATCATTTTGGCAGGTTTTTTTTTTCCCTTTAAGACCAATACAAGTATTATGGCAGAAAATATCGCCAAACTGGCCGTTTTTGCTAAATGAATGATGAAAATAGATAAAACGATAAATGACACAAATCCACGACAGTATTATAGTGTAATTGAAAGTTGTGCGATGTTCCATATCCCTAGTTCAATGTTGAATTGGAGCCTGATAAGAATAAATTAATTTAGTGGAAACTTAACGAAAAAAATTAAAGTCAACGGAGAAATAAAATGAAGTATATCTTATTCGACGCCGTTTATGTATGGATGTTTTCTTTCTGAGGAAATTACAGTACGACAGATAACTAGTAAATTATATTCGATTAATTTTCAATAACATATTTATTATATGTGTATAAGATGCGTTTTGGGAATAAATAAGTTTCTCCACTATGTGTTAGTAACGAAAAATTTCCTTCACAATGCAGTAAAGGAAGAATAGTTATTAGTTGAACAAAGTAGAATAAGTAGAATGACTTAACTAAAGTTAAAAACAATATTCTAAACGAATTGCATGATTTCATTAACTTCGCTTCATAATATAAAACTTTATACCCGTTGCTTCAGAAAATTAATTTTAAAGAATAAAACTTCAAAAGATAATAAAAATATTAAGACTTAGCTTTAAAAAAAAAAGAAAGTATTAATAATTAATTACTTTTTCTAAAATATAACTAACTTGTATAAGCCTTTTATAATTTATACTTAAAATTTATCCTAAGATCAAATTTGTTGATCTCGAAAAAACTGATAAAATAGATCTACTGATTATGCAGTGTATAATTTCTTAACATACATATTTTTCATATACAAAAGAATTAGTCTGTTAAATAAATAAGTTCGCAAACTTTTAAAAAGGTAAGTTTAACTAAGCATGACAATTAATTGACGTGAACACATGCAGCTATTAAACATTTATCTTTACATCTCAAATCCATTTGTTTGTTTAGTTTATTTTTCCTATTTCTATGTTAGACAGCGAAGGAAACTATTCAGTCAGTACGTTTGATGGTTTACAAAAATCAATTTATTTCGCATTGCTTTAGTATTTGGACAAAATTACGAACTTGACGTTATTATTGTTTAATGATACTATACGTTTAATGATAAAGTTTTTTTTTTTTTTTTTTTACTTTTCAATTGAGTTATAAATTTCAGATCTTGAGATTAATTAAAATGAGAGAATTAGTGATTTTATTCGAAGTGAAATGCTTTGGTACGGAAGTAGACTTTTGCTGATTTTGACAGTCAGCGAGTTTTTGCTAGCTTTATTTGAAAGAAGATACTAGACCTGCTCTTTATTGAAAGCATTGTGCTTTAGATAGTAAAATTAAATAGTTGCTGTATTATTTTATCTTTTAAAACTGCTTATCCTTTAAAGCTATTTTACTTTCAAATATCTCCAGGTACCCAATATATTAGGGTGGTTCAGAAAAAAAAAAAAAAAAAAATTAAACGCATGAGGTGAATTTTTTTTTTACATATCTTGATGGGGAAAACTGTAAAAAAAATTTGAAAAAATAAAATAATAATAATATCTTCCGATCGCGCATTCACCTCAAAGTTTGGAAAAAAGTACAAAATATAACTATTTTTCCTAAATTTTTTAAAATTCCTAAATGTTATATACTTGAAAGGGAATAGTTTGCAATGTGTAGTGAAAGGGTGGTAAACACAGGAAAACACTATTGTATGCATTTTTTAAACATATATTTATAATTAAAAGTATTCAAAAATGTTTTTTTTTTTGGTAAAAAAAAATGATTTTTCTAGGAAATGGAAACTAAAGTTATTTCTTACATAATTTTGTTAAAACTGTCTTACTTACTTCAAGCATTCACTTCAAAGTTTTGAATAAATACAAAAAATACCTTTTTTCCATCAATTTGTAGAATATATCAATCACTAATTTATCGAGGTACATTAGTTTGTATAGTGTGCAATGAAGTAGATAGAACTTGGAAAAAATCAAATTAGTAATTATTCAATAATATTCGTTCGCGCATAACCTTTAAAACATGGATAAAAACTGTGTTTTGGTGTTTGGTGAAAAACTGTGTTTCAATCTGCGTGGCCTTTTTCGTTGGCGCCATCTTATCCTTTGAAGCTCATAAACTTACTTGTTTATTCATTGGATCATAGCGCACATGGCTGTGATTGTAACTGCCATTAATATTGAGTGGAAATAATTTGACATATCAAATTGCACTTTGGGAGACAACTGCAGTGGGATATATGTCTCATATACTTCAATGAATTACAGTTCAGACGTGTATTTAAACACCTAGACAGCACTACAAGACCAACATCTTTATGTGGAAACATAGATACAAAATTGAAGAACTGTGCAAAATTTCCCCCAATTGATTGTTTACGTGTTGAATGTTCAACTCCTCAAATTGAGATGAAAGTACTGAGAACAGATTAGTTATACCTTCTTGAAATTTTTGCAGGGATTAGATCAGGCCAATGACTTGGCATCTCGCAAACCCAATCCTCTTTCACACTCCAGATGGCTAACAACAGAAAACAGACTACTTCGACTATATGTGAGTGAATGTAAACCATCGCACAGCAAATTGAAATGTCTTAAAATAAGACGCAAAAGTGTCTTGAACAAGTTGCACTGTTTTAAGACGAAAAATGGTGTCGTAATCTTTAAGACACATGAAGTGTCTTAAAATGGGGTATTTTTAGACTTTTGGAGTGTCTGGATTGGGGATATTTTCAGACAGTTGATGTGCCTGAATAGGTTGTTTATGGTACCTTTCAGATGTTGGACAAATTTTTACACAAAGAATTCAAATTTTTACACAAACAATTCAAATTTAATACTGCAAATTTTTATTTAAAAAAAAAGTAAAAACTACTGTTTTACTACCATGTTGCTCATAACTTTTTGTTGACTATATGTTTCACCTTTCTGGTAAATTTAAGCATGATATTGTAAAACAACAACTGTTAATAATATGCACACAACTATTAATATATCCAAGTAAGAGAAAGTAACAGGGACTTATTGTAAAATATATGTATTGGTATAGTAGACATTGTATTGGGGCAGAATCTCAAATAGAAAAGTTTTGGCTTCTAAGATTGTATCATAGTTTTCAATTCCTTTTTTCTTGTCAAATTCAAAGACAAATAACAAGCCTAATGTAAGCATGCACATGGTTTATAGTACTATGCGTTGCACTGGCAAGTCTAAAAATAATTTGGATACATTATGTGGCAACATAAATTTATGTTAATGATGGATCAAGCAGTTGTAATCTAATTATTCCCCATTTGGAAATTTTACCTGATTATAACATTCTCTTATAATAACACTATACACAATAGCAATGATTATAACACTATGGCGCTTCAATTATTGTCGAATAGCTGAATCAGATAAAGGGCATTTAAAAAATAACTCAAAAGATGCATAACAAAATAAACTAGTAAAATAGGAGGCATTAGAAGTATGTAAGGATATGCTTCAAAATATAGAGGTGGAGCATATTAAATTTCAAAAGTATGTAAGTTGCACAAACATTTTTTTTTTTTTTTTGCGTTTCTGAAAAAGTCTGTTCTTCAAATTTTGGTAGGCTTTAAAAAAAAAAAAAAAAAAAAAAAAAAAAAAAAATGCCAATACATACATTAGGATTTGTTATTATAATTAAATACCATATTAAGTGTATATTAAAACTAAAAAATATTAAAATTCCTGTATTTAAAGGATAGGACCTTTTTACAACAGTTTTCCCTCTCACTGTAACACTTCGTTAATTGTTGAGAAGCCGAAGCAGAGAGGGCATTTAAAAAACTTCAAAAAATGTAAGAGGAGGGGGGGGGGGAAGAGATAAAAAAAAAAGGCATTAGAAGTATAGGTAAAGATGGCCGCTTCAAAATACAGAGGTAGAGCACATTAAATTTGAAAATCATGCAAGTTATTAAAATTTCTATAGTTTTCTCGCGTTTTCTAAAAACGTTGAATTTTCACATTTTTTTTATGCTTCGTTTAAAAAACTATTAAAGACGCAGAATTGAAATTTTTCACGGCAATTACATAACATATAAAATACATACAAAGCAAAAATGTTAGTAAAATTTATGCAATTTAATTTTTAATTAGATTATAACTCTAAAAAAATGCAAATTTTCATACGTTCAACAAACCACCGCATAAAAAAACTTTTTTTTATTATTTTGTGAAATCTTATATTTAACGCAGTATAAAAGCATTTCGTAGAAATATAATGCAAAAAAACTTTATTTTAGTTTTAAGATTTTTTATGAGCTACCACAATTCAACTCACTGCGGAAAATTTTATTCAACCGAGTTTTAAATAAGTGATTAAAAATAAATTATTAGCCTATTATTATGAGCTTTTTTGCTGAAATATTATTTTAAAATGTTTGAGCAACATATGTACAAACAAAATTCTTCATTTTGACAAATATTAGAAGTTGCACAAGTTATTTTGTAGCGTTGATTTTCCTGATTTTATCGCTGTCATCGAGAACCAAGAATAAATATTATTCAGATCATACCAAATCGTGCCAAATATATTTCAAAATCATTAGTACTTGTAATATGCAACAAAATCAATAAAAATATAATTGAATGTAAAAACAGAAAACTTAGAATTATGTGAGTGTCATTTAGAAATACTAGATCAATTAAAATATACTATAATAAAAACACTGAAAATAGTGTATCATTGAATAACACTTAGCTGTAACATGTGACCCCATGTTTCACTAATTCATTGACTATCAAATATAAAGCTAATCTAAATAGTTCAAAAAGAGGTTCATTAGTGCCTTGTAAGGCAACTTGCTTCATCTCAAGAAATGCTCCATGTTGATTTCCAAAACGAACGCTTCCAAAAGAATTCTTAAGCACAGTTAAACAAAAGCACAAGATTAAAGGATATTATCATTAAAATGACCGTTTTAAAATAGCAAACGCAGGAAAGTATTTGTTTTTTGGAACTACCAACTGTCTATTTCTGCCACTTATAAAGCAGGAAACTAACCATTTTAAAATAATTTACAATACCATTTTGTAATCGAATGCTACACCAGACGCGAAAAATACAAACATTTGTACGTTAAAATCAAGCAAGAACTTTCATACAGCGCATGCGCCGTGCGCTCTCCCAAGAGCAAAACCCTTTTTTCATTGGTTAAACGCACATTTTGAAGTTTTGCTGTATAGTAGTATATTTCAGGCGTTTTACAGTCTTACTCTCTGTCTGAAAATCCAAATGTCTTATTTTGACCATTCCTTTAGCTGCTTAAGAAATTTTTTGTGACTGAATGGAAATTCAGGAAGATTCAGACGCTTTTGATGTCTGATATTTACTAGCGCGTTGGCAAATAAGTCACCTAATATGTCTGAAACTAACTTTCAGACACTTTTTGTGTCTATATTTAAGACACGAGCAATTACAGTGTGGATGAGCTCAAGCAAGCGGTATTCTTTATTTTAAATTGTCACATGCCACATTGATAATTGATTTCGGCAATGATCTTGTACGAAAGGAAATATGTAAGAGAACTGGCCATCGAGTTCTGAAATCTCGAGAACTTTCCTAGAGAAAGACAATCAGGCATTTCAAGGCAACCAAAATTAAGTTTATTGCTACTAATAACGTATACATAATTAAATGGAATGCTTGTAATAGGACTTCTCCTTTGTTAAGAAAAGTAACAAGCGAACATTTGTTAGTAAAGATTGGCGCATCCGAGGTTCTCACAGCTGTGTTGGATGACCGACGTAGTTCCAAAATACACGATTTTTCAATAAACAAACATGTCAAAAACACCACTTAGTTTTGTTTCTCGTAAATACAATATCCCAATTTTAAAACTGTGCATCGACATTTCAAAACTTCTTCTATATTTTATCCAAAATTGGGCGAGATTGGCTAATATTGTTTCCATCGATTGATTTACAACGTTCCACATCGGGATTGGCTTATGTCTGACGAAATTGGCCAGGGTTTCTGTGGTACTGGGAACCACTGAAATCAGACTTCAATCCGTTTCCTTGTCACTCACAAGCTATGCAACGCTTGCGTAGAGAGACAAGACAAAAAGAGGGTGGCGCTGACGTCAAAGACGTTAGGGCAACACCTTTTTTTTTAAAGATCTATAATGCCCACTTTTCTTCCAAGTGCATCATTGGGATAAAAAGCTCGAGAAAAAAGTGAACCAATTGAATAAAAGTATGTTTAAAAAAAATAAAAAAAATTAAGAAATAACATTAGTACTCATTTTACAGAAAATCATTTTTTTTTCCAAAAAATTTTACGTTAGAGTATTTTTAATTATTAATATACGTTTAAGAAAATCATAGACTAGTGTTTTCCTGTGTTTACCCTTTCACTACACATTGAAATTTATTTCCTTTCGAATATATAGCGTATAGAAATTTTAAAAAAATTGGGGGAAAATATTTGTTTTTTTATATTTTCTCCATATTTAGAGGTGAATGCGAGATCAGAAGATATTTTTTTTTTTTTCAATTTTTTTTTTTTTTTTTTTTTACATTTTTTCTTATCAAGATATGTAGCAACTTTATTCATCTCATGCGTTTAAAAAATAATGTATTTTTCTTCGAACCACTCTACTATATATATATATATATCTTATCAGTAGCAAAATATTTTAAAAAGTTTGTTTAGTTCTCATCATTTTGAATTCAGTGGAAAAAATGAATGCAGTTTTATTGTTGGGTTTTACATGACAGCAAATACTTTCAAACAATTGAACCTCAGGTGACTTAATGTATTTTTAATTCAGACCATTTTTAAATGCCGTTAAGTTTTTAGTATAAATAACATCGCTTATTCTAAGGGCTTATTCTAACAGCATATTACTTTTAACACGTTTGAAAGGGTTTTTTACTTACTCTGGGACGTAATAAAATATTAATTTTGCTTTTATGTTAAATTAATGTTAAACTTAGGATTCTATGGGAGTTACGCAAAATATATTACTCTTAAACAAATAAATTTAAAGGTATATTAGGTAAAAAATAATCATTACAAATCAACACATACGATAATCATAACAAATGTTATTACTGACTATACCAAAAATAAATTTAAAAAAATTGCACTTCAAATAATTTAGAGCACTTTGAAGTTGAATGTAAATATGACTGATTTGGTTCTCTAGGACTCTTGTCTACCATTAAATTAAGAGTATACAATTATTACTATAAGACTTACCCTGTTCACTGACTCAATCACTCTCTCTGTAACGCTCAAAGTTAAATTTTAATCGATCAATGTTGAAACTCTTTCCTGTTGCCGAAATTGTTTGAGATAGAATAAATAAAAGATATTTAGACGGTGAATCTATAAATTCACGTTACTTTTTAATAAATAAATTTTGAAAGGTACATTGCCCCACATTTTGCTGTTATGGATGTTTTTATTATTTAAAATTCGATGAATACACCAAACACACACTAACAACCAGAATCAACGCCATGTTAATGAGTAGAAATATAATCGATTCGATTGATTGTAACTCTCAAATCTGTAATAGCGCCGATTTTGTTGACAGTGAAGATCCAAATGTTGCTCTCAATTTCTCTGTTAAATTCCTAAACAAAGTAGTTTTTCAATACCTTCTTCATCTAAACCAATTTTTTTACAATTTTGCTATCATTTCTTATATATATTAGAAATAATATTCATCTGCTTAATATTAATAGAAAAATTAATTTTTAATAAGAACTTTTCCTATATTAAATTTATATGTTTGTTATATTTTTGGGTGCCTTAGGTGTCTTACAAACTTTCAAGTAAATAATGTTAGTTGAATATCAATTTATTATTTCTTGAATTGAAGTATACGATACTGTGACGATTTCTCGAGATAACGACGACAAAATACAAAGGTAGCGCTTTCATTAATTTTTTAAAAAAGAAGTTGTTTAAATTGAATATTATTAGACTATCATATATTTTTTCATGCCAACTACAATCTTGTTCTTCTCTGGTTGACCGTTGTCAGGGTAACACTTCGGCTGTTGCCACTCGCTTAATAAATCTTAATCATCCGGCTGTTGCCATTCGCTTAGATAAATCTTTACAGACTCCTCCCCTCCAAGAGAAGACTTTTTATTGAAGAGAAAAAGTCTTAGAATTTAAAGTCTTTCAGTTTTAAGAGTTCATACCGCCAGTTGGATTCAGTGCACTAATTTAAATTAGTATTTTACTGCCAAATTATAATATTTAAGTAGAGTGTTACAAGTTTAAATAAATAAGCCTACCTATAATACTAAGGTTCTAAGAAGAAGAATAAATAAAAACATGTATAAAGTCAATGTCTTACATCAATGTTTAAGGAACTCTACTCAGGGTATCGGCATTTCGATGGAGACTTCCCTTACGATGGACAACTTCATAATTGAATGGGTGTAATGTTAGGGCCCATCTCAACAGACACGGATTAGTCCCTGTATTTTTCTCTAAGCAGACCAATGGATTATGATCTGTTTGAATGATGAACTTTAGCTGCCCATCAAGATAACATCGTAATTTCTGAATCGCATAAACAATGGCAAAACATTCCCTCTCGGTGGTACTATATTTTTGTTCTGCTGGAGAAAATTTCCGACTCAAGTACATAATAGGATGTTCTTCGCCATCTTGGTTCACCTGAGACAACACCACGCCTAGTCCAAGGTTCGAAACATCACACTGAATGACAAATGGAATCTTGAAATCGGGGCTAATAATACTGGCTTTTCCGAAAGTCGATTCTTTAATTCTACGAAAGCATCTTCACAAGCACTGCTCCAATCCACAGACGATTCAACTATCTTCCCTTTTAGTAGATATGTTAATGGTGCCGCAATTACAGAAAAATCGTGAATATATCGGCGATAATAACCAGCAAGACCTAAAAATGATTTAATTTGGGTTTTGTCCAGGGGTCTGGGAAAATCTTCATACATATATCTATACATATATATATATATATATATACAACATACATATATATATATATAATATACATATATATATATATATATATATATATATATATATATATATATATATATATATATATATATATATATATATATATATATATATATATATATATATATATATATATATATATATATATATATATATATATATATATATATATATATATATATATGTATATATATATTTATATATATGTATATATATATATATATATATATATATATATATATATATATATATATATATATATATATATATATATATATATATATATATATATATATATATATATATATATATATATATATATATATATATATATATATATATATATATATACATATATATATATATATATGTATATATATATATGTATATATATATATGTATATATATATATGTATATATATATGTATATATATATATATATGTATATGTATATATATATATATATATATATATATATATATATATATATATATATATATATATATATATATATATATATACATATATATATATATATACATATATATACATATATATATATATATATATATACATATATATATACATATATAATATACATATATATATATATATATATATATATATATATATATATATATATATATATATATACAACATACATATATATATATATAATATACATATATATATATATATATATATATATATATATATATATATATATATATATATATATATATATATATATATATATATATATATATATATATATATATAATATATATATATATATATATATATATATATTTTTTAAATGGGACAAATGGAACAACCTCTTTTAAAATAATTTAAAGCACCTGAGGCATTACCCTGCTGCAATATGAATCGTTGCAAAGTTTCATCTCCGAAAAAGTAAGTGGATTAAAGATCATATTTTTTTTTTCTTCTTAAGCGGTGTTTCATTAAGCGATATTTCGTGTAAAACGAATAAATTGACATTAAGTTTTAGATTCATCATACAGAGTACTGCTTTTACTTCGCGTTAAACGGGATTCAGTGTTAAGCGATTTCGTGTTAAAGGGGTTTGACTGTATGTGCTCTTTTGGCCAAAGAACTAAACGAGAGTTATACAGAGATTCAGAGTGGTTTCAAATAATTGAGCGCATTTCATATTTGAAAAAAAAAAGAAGAGAGAACGAAATGAGGTACGTGCATGCTAATTCTTTTCTTGGTTGTTGTTGTTGATATCCTCCATTTTTGACGGAGTCAGACGATGAGTCCGTTGACTCTAAGAAAGTCGAGCACAAGAAGAGGATCATGAAATTGCAGTCCGTGAGCCTCTGTCGCACGGGAGGTTTAGAGTTATTCCCGGATTTTTACGCAGATACGCTTGTAACATCTTTGACTCTTTTCTTGAAAAGACAATTTAAAATAGTTTTACGCAATAAAAAGTAAGCATTGAATAATTTAACCCATGACTTCCATTCGTGGGAATGAAAACATTCAAACGCTCAATAATTTTACCACCCTGTACGTACAGTGAAACTTCATTAGAACAATATCCTGACTGATTTGTGCATTCCAATTATAAAGCAGAGAGCGTCTCACGGGAGTAAACTCAAGGAGTAACTGTGGTAAACGCTTGCTATGGTATTTCAAGAGAAACATTCAGTAATAAATTGTCGTGTAGTGCGTTTGTCATTACTCAGGTTTAATTCTAGAGGATCTCTAATGACCAGAAATAAAGAAGAGGATTTCATTATGACAAATTCATTTGAATAATTTAATTACCTTGAGGTTGCCAGTGGGGAATCGAAGACTTATCCCATTTTAGGGCGTAAGACTGCATCAACAGTTATATTCTCGATGTTATGCATCTAGTTGTCGATACATTTAAATCTATGTATGTTGGGAGAGTGGAGGGCGCATCTTCATCTCTCGAGAGATGTCGAGTTCATTTCTCTGGGACCTCAACTTATTTCATCAACAGTTAAGGTCGATCCGACCCACTTTCAACCATTGACTGGAGTTATCCAGTGGCTGTTCTTTTTAAGAGTCCCCTATTAGAGAGAGCCTTAAGACAACTAGGACTCAGAGCAACTTGCCCCTCACTTTCGCTGAAGAGGTCACTTGAATGGTCTGAAATTAGCATCGGATGCTTGTCTGGTTTCCCACGCTCAACAGGTCAATTGGGGCTTTTCCCCAAATTACCAAAGCTGTGAGGAACTTCAATGCAGTAACTTTTTTTGCATTTGCTTCTAGAATGGGGGGAAAAAAACCCGGCAAACTTCCACCAATGAAGTCCTAAAATCAACTCGATACATGTCTCGAGTTGATCGCGATCGTATGTTGGCGAGGAGAGGTTGGTTATTTTCAGATTATCTGGCGCCGTCAGCAACACGAGGGCTATAATGCGCCGAAATTTTCGTCATTAGACAAGCCAACATACATTTACAAACACCCATGCCTAACACGGGACTCGAACCCGCAACCTCGCGGTCTAGAAGCTAGCACGCTAACCACTATACCTTTTGGTCGGCAATTGGCGAGGAGAGAAATCAGACTTTGCGCTATGAATTGGGTATTTCCTTGAAGATATCCTTAAAGATATTGACTTTTTATTGAACACTATTCAAACAATTCTGTAGATCGTATTCTCAAGAAGATTTCTACGAATGTATACTATTCTGTTTTGCAAGGTTGCACCCCCAGGATTGTGCAGCGATTTCAAGGATTAAGGTGTACGTATACCCTACAATTCTCGAAAATCGATAACAATTTTCATTTTTTTGTTATTATATCATAATATTTTCGGATACTTTAGCTTTCAAACAATACTAAACGTTTGAAAATATCCTTAATAGTGTTTAAGTTGCAATCATTTATAGGTAAGTACTTCCCCTGTTAGATACCACGATTTTAAAACTTTAAACCTGTTTTCTGACGAACATTATTTTGATTATGTCACGCTTTATTCAAACAACAATAATTCAACAACAAAATGTTCAATAATAATTTTTTTACATCATAGTAATCTATATAATATGCTAGATGTTTTGAAACTCAATTATATAATATTGGTTGATGAATTGATTTTTTAGGGATTTTTAAAACTTACAATTCTTTGAAAATGTGGATTTTTTTCATGTTTTCACACAAAATAAATCGTAAAACAAAAACTCTTCTATATAAGAAACTTAATTGAGTTTCAAAACATTAAGAATAATATTTCGAATGGTTTCCAAGTAGAATTGAGTTTCTAAGTAAATTAGAATTTGATATATCATTGTTTGAAAAAGTTACTAATTATCTAATCAAAGCTTAATCAACAAATTAACAATTGCCGAAATTTGAATTTTTTTTTATGAAATTATTTTAATCGTATACTTTCTAACTAATGTAAAAAAGAATTGGATTTTTAAACTCAGAATTAAAAAAAAAAAATGTTCTAGGGTATACATACACCTTAAGCTAGAATTAGTGAGCATAAGACAAAGCTGCTTATGTTTAGTTGTAAATTAAGTGTGTTTGAACATACAACGAACTGGCGTGTATTTTCACATTGGGTGCATTTCAAGAGTTTGAATTTCCTCTCACTGGCCCTTTTCTTCTATTAGAGAGTAGCGAGAAAACAAATTAAATAACAAAAGCTGGCAATAGTGTTTCCTAGATTTCTTATCACAACTTCTTTTTTTTATGCTAAAAGTTCTGTTGTGTGACCTTCTAAATACATCTCATTCATCCAATTAATTAACTATTCTGCATTAACATCTTTGTAAAACGTATTCTGCACATCTTGAAAATCCTTTTCTAAAGCAAATATTAGCGATATAATTTTAATGAGGGCCTTTAAAGGATATTTCAACAAATTCCAATGGGTATATTTAAGCACAGTCGGAAAGGAGGTTTTTCTGAAAGAAACGTGCATGAGTTTTCCTTTTAATTACATTTACTAGAGTAAATCTGGTCGTGTACCTTAAACCTCTATGTACTAATTTGCTGAATGTAGTTCAATTTAAATTAAAATAAATATATTTCAAAATGGTAGCTTAGTTTTACTTTCAATTACCCATATGTATACATAGGGTAATGGAAGTATAGCATTCGGTCAAAAAAATTTATGATTTTTTTGCATTTCTTCACGTTTTGGAACATCTTGATTTCAAAAAAGTGATCTAGAAAAAATTTCTTGTCTGTGTGTGTATGTGGTTAGCATAACTCCCGAACAAATTGACCTACGATATTCAAATTTTGTGTGCGAGTTGGTGGTAGCCATTTGACCTACCGTTAAGGTTTTCGTCAAAATCGAGCATGCGAGTAAGGTAGCTGACATTGAAAAAATCATGTTTTTCAGTAATTGCTAAACAAACGACTCTAGCGATTTTGTTCAAAATCGCTGTGGCAATGCCTCTTAAGGTGTTCTAAACATCCCCACCTCCGAAATTCCAGTAAAAATGCTTTAATGGCGTAGAAAGTTGAAAAACGAATGCCTTTAACACAGAATTCTCTTTCCTTGAGTGTTTTAATATCTCTTCTCAATTTCTCTTAGAAGAAAGAATAATATAAGAATTATCGATAATCATATCTCCAAAATTCCCCTTTTTTCGATTTTTTCTTTTAAAGACCCATGTAAGAAATACCATAAAAAATATCGCCAAACTGGCAATTTTTTATAAGCAGCTGATGAAAATATAAAAATGATAAATTACACAAATCTAGCAATATAGTGTAATTGAAAGTTGTGCAATGTTCCACACCCCTAGTTTAAATAGTTACATTTTGATAGCTCACTATAGTTAAATCTTGAGAATAGAAAATTTTACTAATGTTGCTTTGAATGTGTAGCTTTTGTATAAACATCTATGTTATTATGCTTATATATTAGTGTGTAATACTAGTTGAATGGGATAACTTTCAAAAGATTACAAAATACAGCACAATCAGATTATAAGAATGTGAAATCTTAGAAAAAGCGAAGGTAAAAAAAGTAATCCTAATCCTTACCAAACTTTTATTGGAGGAATCTTTTGAAAGTTTCAATACAATTCTAGAAAAACTAATTAGTTCGATTGCATCTAAGCTTAGGGAAAATATAGACTTCCTTAGTAATAAATCAATGAAAAATAAAATAATAAATGTTTTTTGTCACTTATAGGATTAGCAAAAAGGGATAGAGCGATTCTGAAATTAAAGGGAATTTGAGGAGGTTAAAAAACATAAAAATAAAAAATAGATTACAATATTGAAATTTTACTCTTAAAATTTTATTGACAAAACTTATATAATAACCACTTTAAAAAAAGGTAAAGAAAAAATATATTTTCTAAATTTAACAACAAACAGTTTTCTAAATTTTGCTTGTGACCTCCGTGGTTAACACAATCCATGGAGGTTATGAATAAGTAGATTGCCATGCTTAAAACTTAACCTAAAAGACTGAGGATACTCTGGTTTTGCTTTTAGAGAAGAAAAAAATTGGCTATTTGATAAAAGGTAACTCAAAAAGTATGTTTAACACAATAAGGAACAACATTATGGAATATGGAGGTTACATGAAAAAAAAAAGGGCTCAACGGATTTTTGAGGATTGGACAGCTTCTTCGTTAACAATATAAAACTACGCACATCCAGACAAAATAGTTGACTTAAGCTTCATTTCAGCTCTGGTAAAGAAGACTATACTGCTATCTAGTAGAAATTTAATCAAGTTAAAGATATTCCATGGAGGTTACCTCAGCACCCGAGGGACAATTTATGTGCTTAAAATAAAGTGGTAAAATAAATTAAAATTTATATTTCTTTGTGATTAGTTAATTATTTATATAATAAATAAATGATTAGCACAAAGATTAACAATATAAAACTATGCACATCCAGACAAAATAGTTGACTTGAGTTTCACTTCAGCTCTGGTAAAGAAGACTATACTGCTATCTAGTAGAAATTTAATCAAGTTAAAGATATTCCATGGAGGTTACCTCAGCACCCAGGGACAATTTATGTGCTTAAAATAAAGTGGTAAAATAAATTAAAATTTATATTTCTTTGTGATTGGTTAATTATTTATATAATAAATAAATGATTAGCACAAAGATTAACAATATAAAACTATGCACATCCAGACAAAATAGTTGACTTGAGTTTCACTTCAGCTCTGGTAAAGAAGACTATACTGCTATCTAGTAGAAATTTAATCAAGTTAAAGATATTCCATGGAGGTTACCTCAGCACCCAGGGATAATTTATGTGCTTAAAATAAAGTGGTAAAATAAATTAAAATTTATATTTCTTTGTGATTGGTTAATTATTTATATAATAAATAAATGATTAGCACAAAGATTAACAATATAAAACTATGCACATCCAGACAAAATAGTTGACTTGAGTTTCACTTCAGCTCTGGTAAAGAAGACTATACTGCTATCTAGTAGAAATTTAATCAAGTTAAAGATATTCCATGGAGGTTACCTCAGCACCCGAGGGACAATTTATGTGCTTAAAATAAAGTGGTAAAATAAATTAAAATTTATATTTCTTTGTGATTAGTTAATTATTTATATAATAAATAAATGATTAGCACAAAGATTAACAATATAAAACTATGCACATCCAGACAAAATAGTTGACTTGAGTTTCACTTCAGCTCTGGTAAAGAAGACTATACTGCTATCTAGTAGAAATTTAATCAAGTTAAAGATATTCCATGGAGGTTACCTCAGCACCCAGGGACAATTTATGTGCTTAAAATAAAGTGGTAAAATAAATTAAAATTTATATTTCTTTGTGATTGGTTAATTATTTATATAATAAATAAATGATTAGCACAAAGATTAACAATATAAAACTATGCACATCCAGACAAAATAGTTGACTTGAGTTTCACTTCAGCTCTGGTAAAGAAGACTATACTGCTATCTAGTAGAAATTTAATCAAGTTAAAGATATTCCATGGAGGTTACCTCAGCACCCAGGGATAATTTATGTGCTTAAAATAAAGTGGTAAAATAAATTAAAATTTATATTTCTTTGTGATTGGTTAATTATTTATATAATAAATAAATGATTAGCACAAAGATTAACAATATAAAACTATGCACATCCAGACAAAATAGTTGACTTGAGTTTCACTTCAGCTCTGGTAAAGAAGACTATACTGCTATCTAGTAGAAATTTAATCAAGTTAAAGATATTCCATGGAGGTTACCTCAGCACCCAGGGATAATTTATGTGCTTAAAATAAAGTGGTAAAATAAATTAAAATTTATATTTCTTTGTGATTGGTTAATTATTTATATAATAAATAAATGATTAGCACAAAGATTAACAATATAAAACTATGCACATCCAGACAAAATAGTTGACTTGAGTTTCACTTCAGCTCTGGTAAAGAAGACTATACTGCTATCTAGTAGAAATTTAATCAAGTTAAAGATATTCCATGGAGGTTACCTCAGCACCCGAGGGACAATTTATGTGCTTAAAATAAAGTGGTAAAATAAATTAAAATTTATATTTCTTTGTGATTAGTTAATTATTTATATAATAAATAAATGATTAGCACAAAGATTAACAATATAAAACTATGCACATCCAGACAAAATAGTTGACTTGAGTTTCACTTCAGCTCTGGTAAAGAAGACTATACTGCTATCTAGTAGAAATTTAATCAAGTTAAAGATATTCCATGGAGGTTACCTCAGCACCCAGGGACAATTTATGTGCTTAAAATAAAGTGGTAAAATAAATTAAAATTTATATTTCTTTGTGATTGGTTAATTATTTATATAATAAATAAATGATTAGCACAAAGATTAACAATATAAAACTATGCACATCCAGACAAAATAGTTGACTTGAGTTTCACTTCAGCTCTGGTAAAGAAGACTATACTGCTATCTAGTAGAAATTTAATCAAGTTAAAGATATTCCATGGAGGTTACCTCAGCACCCAGGGATAATTTATGTGCTTAAAATAAAGTGGTAAAATAAATTAAAATTTATATTTCTTTGTGATTGGTTAATTATTTATATAATAAATAAATGATTAGCA
This sequence comes from Linyphia triangularis, assembly GCA_963978545.1. NCBI lineage: Eukaryota > Metazoa > Arthropoda > Arachnida > Araneae > Linyphiidae > Linyphia > Linyphia triangularis. Next base: position 103,045,240 of record OZ021722.1, on the reverse strand, counting down.
CAAAGATTAACAATATAAAACTATGCACATCCAGACAAAATAGTTGACTTGAGTTTCACTTCAGCTCTGGTAAAGAAGACTATACTGCTATCTAGTAGAAATTTAATCAAGTTAAAGATATTCCATGGAGGTTACCTCAGCACCCAGGGACAATTTATGTGCTTAAAATGAAGTGGTAAAATAAATTAAAATTTATATTTCTTTGTGATTGGTTAATTATTTAATTAAATATATATTATAATAAATAAATGTTTTACCCAGATTTTTTCACAAGTATACTATTAATTAGATTTATTTCTTCAGTTAACTCTACAAAAAATGAGCGGGGACATTCCATGGAGGTTACATTTCCCATACTTGGGATTAAAAAAAAAAAAAGTGAAATAAAGACTGAAAACATTAAATGCAAACTTTTTCTACTTTATAGTAATTTCCTCACTTAAAGGAATAAATATTAAGCAAGTAAAAACACAGGGACTGAAATTTCCCCTTAATTTCAGAATCGCACTATAACAAAGTTACATTTTTAGTGTTGGTTGTGAGGTTAAAAATAAGTAAAAGTAAAATTGATAGGCTTACAGAGATGCTCTTGGACGCTTTAAACAACTAGAAATAATGCTAGAATTGGTTTATGGTGCAGACCTGAGTTAAAAATTGACGAGCAACTCGCCATTCATTCTGTTGATACTAAATGTGAAGTAAAAATATATTTTTAGTCAAAAAATTGCAAAATAAAATTTTCTGGACTATGTCCCCTTCTTTCTTTTTTGTTTTGTAAACATTCATTCGACATTTGTTTGCTAAGCATTATTTATACGTTTGTTTCGAAAACATATAATCTTTTAAAAATTATGCATCCTTATTAAATGGATCACATTAATGTTAGTTTCATTAAAATAGTGACATTGAAACCTTCTCGGGTGAACATGAGAGGAAAAATTTATCTTGTCAGATGCTCTATATAATTTCCTAACTTAGAAAATAAATTATTGTTATAAATATATATATATATATATATATATATATATATATATATATAAATCTAAATTACAGCATCACAACCACTCTAATTCTAATAAAGCCTCTAAATCAACCATTGACTTCACTCTCAAATTCAAAAATTCTATCTTTGACAAATTTGAATTCTCTTCTTTTTCTAATGATTTTTCTTCAGTTTTCCCTTTAGGGGATATTGCCATAAAAAACACGATCATCAACACATTTAAACATGATCTTCCTATTGGAAGGAACATTTTCAATTACAATAGCTTTTGTCAAAATAGCCATAATATATCTGAATGTTTTTGTTCCTAAGCTGAATTTGCTAACTTTGTCGACGGCCAACATGCGGTTTAAATATCGTCGATAATATTGTAGTGCTTGACATTCTCTGCAAAGGTACGAAATCTCGACCAATTTTTAAAACTAGCATCAAACGATTACTTGGGTCCTTCCTCGAAGATTTGGACCTTTTTATTTTGAAATGTATTAGAATTTATAACATCACTATTTGTCTTTTTATTGATTGGAAGGGTAAAAAACATTATATCGATATAAAGAATTTCTATATAACAACTCTACCTATCTACATAACAATAGTTTCCTCAACCAAAAGGATTTTTTTTGAAGCCATAGAGGATTTAAGAAAGTAATTTACAATTGTTCCTATTGATAAAGCTTCTTATAACTTCCCCTTTGTCTGCAAAAAGTTCTACCTTCGTCTTCTTGACGATGAACTCCTTAACTCTAACACTTACAAGAAATGCAATGATAATCTTAACACAATCATGAAAAAATTATTGCTTTTAACAAAAGGATTAATATTTCTAATAAAACCGTATATCTTCCATACATTACTATTAATCTTTAATTCCACAAAAAACAACAACAAAAAAAACCCCGATTAAATTCAGATTCATTACTGGTGGAGTAAATTCGTATATGAATAAACCTGGAAATATTTTTGCAAAAGCTTTAGAAACTATCTTCCATTTCATAAAACAGGAAGGTTTCACTTGGATCATTTGCAACAACAATCCAATTGTTGAGTTCATTAAAAACAATACAATTTCTGTTATTGTATCATTTAATTTTAAAGATATATTCACTAGCATTCCTCTTGATAAACTTAGAGATGTTTTATTATCTTACTTTTATGACTATCAGAATCTCTTTCAATTTGATTTTACTTTCTGGGAAATTATTGTCAAATATTATTTGTTTAAGGGGACTGTTAAGTCAAAAATAAAAATTCTTCAATTTTTGTCTGAAATTCATGAAATTTTTTGAGCAGTTCAATAGTAATTAGACGAAACACAACCTAAAATTTCAAAAATTTATATTGATTTTTTTTCAAGAAATTGAATTTTTATTGAAAAATTTAGCGTTTTTTCCGTAATTTTAAAAACGCTCCTTGCGATTCAAATTTTTTGCAATCTATCTAAATTTTTTTGTACAAGCTAATTAAATATATATTGACAAAATTGTGCATGGATTTTGAATTTGACTCATTGGTTAATTATTTAAAAGTAAAACTTTGGTACTACGGCAAAAAATGTAAACTTTTTAAATAGAAGCATTACGAAAATTACTGTAAAACAATAAAAAAATACCAGATTCCAAAATCCATGCACAATTGTGTTCAAAATAGTATAGTAAACAATATCTCAAAATTTAAGAAAAATACATCAACTTTTGAATAGCAAGGAACAAATCGAATACCTAAAAATCTTAAAATACACATGAAGAGAAAAATGCAATTTAAGAAACTGAAATACATACGATTTCTGATATGCGCGCTTACAAAAACTCAAATAATATTCTTAATTCTTCTCGGATCAGCAAAAGTAAGGTATGTACTGAAAGCTAGAATTGCAGTCTACATATTTCCACTCAAATATAAAAATATAAATTTTTGCCTTAACAGTCCCCTTAATAACTACATTTTCAATGGTGAAAACATATTTCTGAACGTTTCTGATACACCTCAACGGAGCTCTTTCTCTAGTCTTCTTTCCAACCTCTTTCTCCACTTTTATATATAAAAATTTTTTTTAAAAAAATCCATACATACCAAATTCCTAATTCTTTTCGGTACATTGATTATTTTATTATTTTCAATTTCAATAACTTCAGTAATATTTCTCAAGAAATCTATCCTACTGAACTTCAACTCTTAAAAACTAACAATTCTAATAACTCAGCTGATTTCCTAGATTTGCTTATCCCCGTCGAAAAAAATGGTTTTACTGTTGATTTATTTGACAAACGCAATTCCTTTAATTTCAAAGTAAACAAGCTCATTTTCTGGAATTCCAATACTTCAATTACAGTTTATAGAAATGTTATTCATTCTCAAGTACTTAGATGAAAATATATTTGCAACAAAAAAGAAAATTTCAATAAACAACTTAATTGCCTCACTAAGACACTGTTGGCCAACTATACCCCCATTAAATTTATTGAGTTTCATTGTAACCAGGCAAATTCTCTCCAAATTACGCATTCTTAACAATGTTTTTCGAAATAGCCTTCAACCATCCTTGATGTCACTCACTTGTTTTTATTATCTTTTTTTCAAACTCAAAATTCTTCCCGGCTTCCTTTGGCAACAATGTTTATTACAAATTTTTCAAATAAATATACGAAAGCTTAATTTCAATATGAAGATTTTTCCAGTTTCCTGCATTTTGGTTCGTAAGTTTTTAGCATTTTGCTTGTTTTTTCTTTTCTTTCTTTCTTCTCTTGAGCTTTTGGGGTCGGGACATTCGAAAGAAAGTCTACAGAAAAAGCTCTTGGTTTTAAACGGTTTTTGAAATTTAGGTCAACCCCTTGATGGAATTTCAAATTTCAGCCGTGTCATTTCTTTTCATTTTGTTTGTATTATATATATATATCTTCAGCAGAAGGATACAAACATATTTTTTCTGTATAATCACTTCTTTAGGTTTCTCATTAGTTTCTAGGCATCATCGTAGCTCAAGTGTGCGTGCTTACCGGTTAAAGTGTGAAGCAACGACCATCATAAAGTTAGTACATATAACCTATTCCCATGAAGCTTACCTTTCAATACTAATAGTCACTCGAACTGGTACTGGTTAGTTATAACGGAGGAAAGTCGAAAAAGCCCTCCAAATATAAAATTGTCCAACAATTAGTATGAATAAATCAAGAAATATTAAATATTTACGTCAGTGTATTTTAGGTGAATTTTTTTAGGTTTTGCACTGGCTTATATAAATTGTCATGTACACTATTGCTAAAGAAATTGATAGGTATAAAAAAAAGACTTTTCAAAAAGTAATTTTTATTAAAATATACTTGCTTAGATACATCTGAAGCCGTTAGAAATCAGCACATCTTAACAAAATTGTGTAAATTGCTACACAGAATATTGTTTAAATTATTCAAAATGCTTACTGAAACATGTGTTGAAAATTATTGGGTGTAGTTACTCATGGTCTAATTATTCATTCACCGTTCTGTTTCATGTGAAGCTAATTTTCATTTAAGTATTTATAGTGCGACCTTTTCTTCTGTTAGTGAGAATTTTAGCAGATTTCCATTTCTTTAAGTTCGTTCTTTTTTTTCTTTCTTTTTTTTTTCATTGTCACAATCGCATGTCTTTCTCGTAACTAAATTTATTAGCAACCAGTTTTTTTGCAAGGGAAGTTTGTCATTTTCTTGCGGAAGGTTGCTGCATTCCATTAGCAAAAGTTAAAGTACTTGACAGCTACTTTGACACTTCAAAACTTCCCTCGGGCGTGAGCGTTTTTTTTTCCTAAAGAGACATGTTTCGACATAACAGCGAATATGTCTCACATTGGGAAGAATTCCTGACTCTTTCGTTCATTTTTTAAACGTGTCCACAGTGTACAAAGACTCGCTATAATGATTCAGAATAATTTAGGATTTTGGGTAACATGTACAAGTAATATAAGTATTTGAATTGTCACTAGGCAATATATGTGCAAGTAACATAAGTGCTTGAATTGTCATTAGGCAATATATGTGCAAGAAATTTAAGTGTTTGAATTGTCATTGAGCAATATGTACAAGTAACCTAAATGTTTGAATTGTCATTGAGCATTATGTACAAAAAATCTGTGTTTGAATTGCCATGGCATTATGTACATAAAATCTGGGTTTGAATTTCCAATGGGCAATATGTACAAGTAATACAAGTGTTTGAATTGTCATTGGGCAATAAGTACAAGTAATTCAAGTGTTTGAATTGTCCTTGAACAATATGCACGAGTAACCCAAGTGTTTGAAATTCTGGTATTCAATCCCATAATTTAAGAACTATCCAGTTAACACACAACATTTCGTCCAACTCGTGTAAGATTCAATAAATCATATCAATTATATCAATGAATAAAACTACTTTTTATTTGTATTCGAAGCATACAAATATTTTTTATTTTATTTTTTCAAATGTATCTACATATCACTCTATATTTATATTGTTATGAATTTTTCCACTGAGGCAATGATGGCACAGTTTTCACGGTTTAAAAATATTTATTCTCTCTTCAGAAAACTCACAAAATTTATTCACAGGCAGCAGTTTAATTACTCTCAAGCTTCAACACAAGCTTCAACAAAAATAACTTCGAATTCAGCGATTATACAAGCTCACTCCAATAGGTAAACAAAGCGATCAGCTTTCAACGAAGTCCGAAGTCAATCTGAAAACTTTCCCGAATTACGGTCATTAAATACTTGGCGCGAGAGAATATTCCCGAAATTTCCAGCCAATTCGTCGGAAAAGAAACGTCTCGAATTTTCTCGATTGCTTTAGGTGTTGCCATCTTTTCCTAACCTGTATAATCGCTGTTAATAAAAAAATAAAATAAGATAAAAATAAATTACAATAGAATTTTAAAATAATACGTCACTATTTACACTATTTACAGACAATTTGTGCAACATTTCCCCCTTCTTAAAGACTGCACGTCCCGGGCAGTGAAGTCCTTAAGCCATTCAATGACTTCTACCATAATATGGGGCTAGACTATTGTAGTGTACAACTCTAGGTTTACAGGAAGGTGTCCGTTGAATTCTCACCACCACGTCGTTGATCTTCTTAAGGACCCCATACGGCCCTTACCAGTTCATCTGGAGATTAGGGGAGATTCCTTTCCGACGTTTAGGGTTCCATAACCACACGTTGTCACCTTCCTGGAATGAACGGTCCGTGGCCTTGGCATCGTACCGGATCTTCATGCGCTCCGTCATGATGTTGTTTCTCTCTCTGGCGAACCGATGTACGGCTTCCAAACGTGCCTGCAGATCATCTAGATACTGGACAGGCGAGGAAGGAGTGTCCGGTGGTTGTCCAAAGAGGAGGTTGCAGGGGAGCCTAAGGTCTCTTCCAAACATCTTTAGAGATGGAGAAAATCCGGTGGTCTCGTGAGTTGCACTCCCGTATGCCAACAGAAGCGGTGAAAGTTTCTGATCCCCATCTTGCTGGTTACATGATTTTGAGATTGGTTGTTGATAAGAGAACACCGGTGTTCCAGATTTGAACTTCGTTGCAGATGAACGTCGTCTGCTCTCCGGACATGAACTTCCAGAAAGAGCGTTCCCATTCCCATTCAACCGAACATCATCTTCAGTAAGATTTTCTGTGATTGCGTCTGAATCATCCGCGGGTGCAGCTGATAGATCCCGGGACCTCCGTTCGATGCTTGTAACAGGAGCACGGATGTCGATTCCCTCTTCACTAACTTTGTCCATTTCCACATGAACCACTTCCTGGGAGGGTTTCATCAACGTCGCTTTCTTCGGTTCTCTTTCCGAGGCTGGATAGGTACTTTTCATAGATGTGGACTCTTCAGCATTCTCTATGACATTGTCTTCATGAGCCATAATCCGATATACGCACAGCTCTTTCATGTCTAGATCGTGCAAAGGAACTTCGCCTCTCCATGTTTGCAGCTTGCTTTTCTCAAAATTCAGCGTAATTCCATTTTTCTTCGAAAACTCTAGTCCGAGAATGCACGGATCTACAATTTCGGCAACATAAACGGTGTGCTTGTAGGTGTTAAATCCAAAGGCAATGTCCACTTCCAATTTTCCGTGCACGGAGATATTGCCACCAGACACAGCTTGTAGCGAAATAGAGGGCGCTGTATAGAGGAGTCGGCTGTTCAGGCTGCGAGCCACGTCCGTCCTTACGATCGTTACGTTCGCTCCGGAATCGACGATTAGACGACATGGAGTTCCGTTGATCTCTCCCTTCACGAACAAACCCTGGTTTCCTCCTTGACGAGATGAAACGTGGAAACGGCTGGTCGGGGCTCCACCTGTTCTACTTTGCAGCTTCTGCCCTGCGAGATGGCATCTTCTTAGATTCAATTGTTGAGTTTCAGTGGTAGTGTTATCCCTTCTCTTTTTCAAATCAAGGCAGTTACGTCGTAGATGCCCTTCCCGTTTGCAGTGCCAGCAAATGATTCTTGTCTTTCGATCCCAGGTTCAGGGATAGCTTCTCATCATTCTATCAATTTTGGTTTCCAGTTCTCGAAGCTTACTGGTGAGAAGGTCAGAAGAATCCTCGGCTAATGCACCACGCACATATCGTCGGTCTTTTCCAGAAGTTAGCTGCACGGCTTCTACTCTCATGGCGTACACGAATGCAGACTTCAGGTTTTTGTTTTGGGATAATCTCACCTCCTGCTGCACATCGGGATCTTCAATAGCGTCGATGAAATACTGCAGTGAAAGATCGTCTCTCACATCCGGGGGACAGTCGGGAAAAGCAAGGAGCGACAGTCTTTCTATATCTGACGCAATTCTTGAAGAGTTTCATTGGCCTTCTGCTGTCTCACTTTCAATTGCAGTCTGTTGCAATCCTTTAGATGCTGCTCCCCAAACCTTAACTCCAACGCACTTGCCAGCGCCACGAATTCTCCCCGCTTCTCTTCAGGTAGTGTCTGTAAAATGTCAGCAGCTTCACCTCGAAGAGATGCTGCGAGATGGAATGCCTTCGAAGTATCGTCCCAACCATTCGCAGAAGCAATAATTTCAAACTGCGTTTGATAAACGCGCCAAGACGACCTCCCGTCAAAAGTGGCTACATTGATGTTGGAACGTGGCCCAATGAAGGGAGTGGAAACATTATCCCATTTAGGCGTTGCAACGGTCATAGCTTCCCCCGTTTCAATTTTCCGTAGCCTTTCTTCAACAGCGTCATGAAACTTTCCCTGTTCCTCTTTCATGGTGGAAACCTTTTCTTCGATTTCATTCCTCACAGTCACAAGATCTCCTTTCATTGTAGAAACCTTTTCTCCCAAGCAGTCAACTTTCCCATTAACCGCCTCAAAACTCTCACTGATTTCTTTTCTTACTTCACTCAGAACCTCTTCTTTTACCGATTGTAGAACACTTGTAGTAGTCTCTATTATCGTAGATTCCACCATTGTAGCCAGTTCGGATTGCATTTCTTCTTTAATCCCAATTATAGCTGCTGATGTGGATTCTCGGCAGGTGGCGATTGCAGCGGCGAGTTCGACATTTGTCGTTTCTTGACGGTCTTGACCAGCGGCGATTGTAGCGGCGAGTTCGGCATTTGTCGTTTCTTGACGGGCTTGACCAGCGGCGATTGTAGCGGCGAGTTCGGCATTTGTCGTTTCTTGACGCGCTTGACCAGTTGCTATTGTAGCGGTGGTTGATTCTTGTCCGGCTTTTATTTCTGCGGCCGTGGATTCTTGTCCGGCTTTTATTTCAGCAATCATTTCCATTAATTGTTTCATTTGGTCTTCCATCATTCCTCTAGTTGTCGGCATTCAAAATTACGAGATCCCACTTCTGACACCACTGTTATGAATTTTTCCACTGAGGCAATGATGGCACAATTTTCACGGTTTAAAAATATTTATTCTCTCTTCAGAAAACTCACAAAATTTATTCACAGGCAACAGTTTAATTACTCTCAAGCTTCAACACAAGCTTCAACAAAAATAACTTCGAATTCAGCGATTATACAAGCTCACTCCAATAGGTAAACAAAGCGATCAGCTTTCAACGAAGTCCGAAGTCAATCTGAAAACTTTCCCGAACTACGGTCATTAAATACTTGGCGCGAGAGAATATTCCCGAAATTTCCAGCCAATTCGTCGGAAAAGAAACGTCTCGAATTTTCTCGATTGCTTTAGGTGTTGCCACCTTTTCCTAACCTGTATAATCGCTGTTAATAAAAAAAAAAAAATAAGATAAAAATAAATTACAATAGAATTTTAAAATAATACGTCACTATTTACACTATATACAGACAATTTGTGCAACAATATCTACATATATTTTGTGTATTCAATTACTTTCTTAAAAGTTTCTAATTAATTATACAGATATAATAAAATTGTTACGTTTATTCTTTACAATTAATGAGAAAAATAAAATATTACAATTTTGATCACACGAAAACAACTTTAAATTTTAAATAAATTTCTAGTGCTTTCAAATACTTGTTTTGTAGTCTTGAAACCATACTTCAATAATAAAAATTTAACTTATATGAAACACTTCAAAATTGAAATCTCACAGAATAAAACCTTTCAAAAGTGTAACTTCTGAAAGATTCGATTTTTAAATTATGTTAAATAAGGTTTTGTTTGTTTGTGTGAGTTTATTTGAAAATCTAGGAAAGACTAATTAAAGCACTTACCGTCATCCAAATGATCTGAAACTTGTCAGATATACTCGTTGCTGATGATTATGCATTCTATCAAAATTTAGAGGGTGTCACTAAAAGACCGATTTTACTCACGCTTCTATTGCAGCTTAGGAGAACTAATTAAGCCATTTGCTGCGTCATCCAATCATTCTGAAACTTGGAAGATAAATTCATTATTTATGACAGTATATTCTATCAAGTTTTAGGTTAGTCACAAAAAGGTTGCTTTTACACATGCTTCTATTGACACTTCTGTAGACTAATAACACACTTGAGGTTATCCAATTAAGCTGGAACTTAATAAATAGACTTTAAGACAATACTTTTTATCAAGTTTTGGAACTGCTACTAAAAGGCCGTTTCTACATATGTTTTATTTTTAAGTAAACCATGGTGGAGAAGGTATAGGCTTTTTCTTAGTGATCAAGCTCTATAAAAAGACCATCAGATATCAAAGTCAGTTAAGGGGGTCCGGTACCGAAATAAAAAAAAACTTTATTTATGTACATTTTTATGTAAAAAAAATATTTTATGTATGAGATACTATTTATATACCTTTGAGAAAATGTTTTTTGAAATATTGTGTTTAGTTATTTAAAAAAAAAAAATTAAAACCAAGAAAAATCCGTAATAATTGATGTTTGCGTATTTTGATATAAATCAAGAATTTTTTTTTTTTCAAAGTGAAAGCTTTCTGTAATACATAATTATATAAAGAAAATTTTGTCTTCACAGAATTTTGATAGGGGAATTAAAAAAAAATTTTAAATTCTCAAAGTTAAAATATTGAAATTTTGCTTTTTTTTATGTTATCTTTTAAGCTAAATATTGTATTTTAAAACATAATTAAAAAAATAAAATTCTGTGAAGACAAAATATTTAAAATTATATAAATTAAATTCTCCAAAAATTTGAATAGTCAATTGTTAATGGTTCTGGAGATATATTGATTTGAATATGCAACATCTGTGAAAAACACTAGTGCTCGAAAAATGCACTTTAAGCAGACGCTTCAAGATGTTACGCCCATTAGTGATGTTTAAATCACAGGTAATTTTGTGACGTTCTAATCACCGGAGGAATAAGATAAAAACATCATTCTCTTCGGGAATGTATAAACTATTTTTTTAAATCAGAATTTTTTTTTTTTTGATTTTTGAAGAAATTTCGGTACTGGACCCCCTTAAATAAGTTCAATTGGGTAAAATAACTAAATAAGGCTCTATAATAAATAATTAAATGTGACAAATAAGTAAAAAATATTTTTTTTCCTGGATCTTTTTTATACGCATGTCTTTATCTATACACCAGAAGTGATAGTAATTATTTTACGATATATCCATTTCCTGCAAATATTATATAAATTAAAATATTTAGTTCACACATATTCTTAGATAAAAATTGAACTTTAACATTGTATTTCTATATTGAGCTAAAATTATCTTGATGATTTAACTTTTACATCCCAATAACTTGGCATAGTTTCTTTATCAATTTTGATATAAAAACACTTTGAATTTGTAACACAGTTTTGTATTTTCACTTTATAGTTATGAAGATTATTTTAAATAACTAATTATAGTAATTATCTTCACTTAAAATTTCCCTCAACTATAAAATTCAGAAATGAATTCGTAAATTATGTAACAAATGAAAATGAAAGGAGTGTGCTTAGCTGGATATGGGATTGTTAGACATTGACAAATAAATAGGGCAGCTGATAAAAATATTTATTTAGAATAAAACAAAATTAACAGAGAAAAAAAGTCACTTTTATCTATTACATTTGAAAGTATAAGTTTAGAAGTATGCAATAAATAAACATAGTATTTTAATGTTTAGAAGCGTGGAAATAAAATAATTTTTCGACAGTAACTGAAACTTTTGCTAGTTTAACTTTTATCGTTAGAAAATACGAAAGATAAAAATAAACATTTTCATTTTTATTTGAAAATTTTCAAAAGTTTTTTAGAAACTCACATATAAATTTTTCGCAGAATTTAAACTACGGCAATTTATTTTCTTGCCAAGAAATATAAACATAGGGCAGTATGTAAATGAAGTTAGGTTTAAAATTGAATAACATAAATTAGTTATTTTATATATAGTGCATGATCATTTATGATAACTTTAAAACTATGTTACAGTTATTTTATACTACAAACGATACACATATAACTATATATATATATATATATATATATATATATATATATATATATATATATATATATATATATATATATATATATATATATATATATATATATATATATATATATATATATATATATTCTGGTGTATATATATATATATATATACATACCACAAATACATTTGTATCCTATCTTGATAAAGGAAAACTGACTTGCATCAATCAGAAGTTTATATAAATATTATTTTTAACGTACTTAACGTTAGCATTGATATATAACTTTAAGAACTAACGTAAAATATTTCATTTTGGTATTTATCTTAGTTTGCTTCAAATGCAACACGCAGTAATATATGGAAGCATTATTTGAAGTGAAAATTACTTTTAGAATAGAGATTTTTTGAAGTATAGTGTGTTACTTTCGAGTTGGAAACAATAATTTATAAAAGTAATACTATAGGATTAGTCTAGATGTAAATAGAAAAACTGGTATAAATTGCTTTAGTAGATCAGTTGTGATTGTTCCCATCCTCTTCCTTTTTATATCCTTCATATCAATTTCGATTTTGTGTGTATGTATGTATGTATGTATGTATGTATGTATGTATGTATGTATGTATGTATGTATGTATGTATGTATGTATGTATGTATGTATGTATGTATGTATGTATGTATGTTTGTGGGTATATTTGTCTATGGTGGGGAGAGGAGGGCAAACATATGGATACCTAATTAAACCACTTGCCATCATCTTATCGGGCTGATACTCGGCCGATTGATTCGATGTTGATGATAATGCATTATATCAAATTTTGAGGGCTGTCACTGTCATTAAAAGGTTGTTTTTACGAATATTAATAAACCAACTTTCAGTAGTCCAATCAGGCTGAAATAACATTAATCAATCACGGAAGAAACTATTTCCCGTTGCCAAAATTGTTTTAATAAATAATAAAATTGTTTTAATCAAAATATGTAAAAGATATTTGAATGTGAGTGCATAAATTCACATTCATTATTAATGAATAAATTTTAAAAAGTGGTTTACCGCATATTTACTAATAAACCAATTTGCAGTCATCCAATTGGGCTGAAACAGCATTAATCAATCATTGAGAGAAATTATTTCCTGTTGCCAAAATTTTTTTAATATATAAATAATAAAATTGTTTTAATCAAAATATATAAAAGATATTTAGAGGTGAGTGTATAAATTCACGTTCATTATTAATGACTAAATTTTGAAAAGTAGTTTACTGCATATTTTACTGATAGAGATGGTGTTTGTATCTAATTTTAAATATTAAAAACAAGCACACGCTGGCGATACAAGTGAAGCTATGTTAATGAATGACAAAATTGGCAAGGCATATAAAGGATTTGCATTAAAAACTTTGTTTTATGGGTATATTATTCGCCCACTATCCTCCATTTAAACGCACTAACCACGCTAATTAAGAATAATTCGCGTGCCAAATACTAAGAATAAGTTAAGATATCAATAGGAAAAAACCATATTCAAAGCGGTTCAGTAGATTCCAAATTACCCCTTTAGGGATGCAATAGTTTTTAGAAATCTTAAGCAATTACTTTACTCTTTTTTCAAAGGTTAAGTGTGGAATCAGAATAAAAGTACATATTTTTACAAAAAGCGCACCCACACACAATCTTCTCACTCGCCTACACTTTATTGAAAATATTATTGCTGTACGGAAATTTTTTTATTGACTGTTTTATATAATACTAGCTGAATACCCGTGCTTCGCTACGAAATTTTACCATGTGCAATATTTTAGCTAGTTGCGTGGTCCAGCGTTGCGGAGATCCGTCATTGGTATAGAGATCCAAGTATTTGGCTGTTTGCTCTCAAAAAGATTCGTTGCTATGCAAAACTAAGCTCGCTTCGCTCTTTGAAAAGTTCATTGAGATGTAAGCACAGGCTTACTTTACTCGTTGAAACTTTCATTGCTATGCAAGTATGGGCTCGCTTCAATCCCTAAAAACACATTTTTAGGTAAACCCTTAAAAATAAAAGCCTCTCCCCTGTCGAGAAACAAAAACAAATTCTCGTTAATAGAATAATACAACGTCCCTTTGAAAATATTTTAACACGTGTTTGTGAAAAGCAAAATTAGTAGGCCAAAACTAGTTATGTTGAAATTTAGAGCACTTAATCTTATTAGAAGTCGCTTTTTGTGAAAATATTACTACAAATAACTTAGTTAATTTTTTTTTTCAAAAGTCTAATTAGAAGGCTAGAACTACTGATGTTGAAAATTTCAGAACTGTAACCCTATTAGAAATCGTTTTGTAAAATACTTCTTAATCAACCGCAAAAAAATCCGAAATCAAAATTATAAAATTCTGTTTGTCAAAAGTTCAATTAAAAGGTCAAAACTACTTATGATGAAAATTTCAGAGCTGTAGTAATATTAGAATTATGTTTGTAAAATATTTATTAATTATTTAAAAAATTAGTTAAAGAAAAGCCAATCAAAATTTAATAAAAAAATGTTTGCCAAACGTTCAAGTTCAATTAGAAGGCCAAAACTACTTATATCGAAAATTTCAGAGCTGTAGTAGAATTATAAATCCTTTTGGGAAATATTAATTAATTAATTAATTAATTAATTAATTAATTAATTAATTAATTAATTAATTAATTAATTAATTAAAAACACTTAATTAAAAAATAATCCAAATTTTAAAATTCCGTTTGTCAAAAGTTCAATTGGAAGGCCACAACTACTTATGTGGAAAATTTCAGAGCCATAGTCGTATTAGAAATCATTTTGTAAAATATAATTAATTAAAAAAAAAAAATCAAAATTTTGAAATTCTGTTTGTCAGAAGTTCAATTAGAAGGCCAAAACTACTTATGTGGAAAAAGCTTTCTATAGATCCATAGACAGACACACATATACACAGACAGCTAGTTTTATTTTTATAGATGAAACACAACTACATTGCAATTAAACGTAACTGATTTCACTTATTAGCGTAAGTATGCTTTATCAGTTACGTTTACTTGCATTAATTGCTTAATGTTACTCCTTTGACGTTTCACAAATATCATTAATTAACGAACATAAATGTGTTGCAACGATAACATGTATTTGGAATTACAAATAGGAAATCTAACTTTCAACTCTTATGCTATTACTCTACTATAAGAAAATACTACTTAAATTACACACATAATTTCTATCAACATGGAATAAAACATAATGTTTGTGGCATCCCACACATATTCTAAAAAAACAAGTCAAGTTTATTTCTTTGTTTTATTAGTTGATATTTTTTTTTACCCAGGAGCATGATAGAAATACTCTCATACTATTTCGATATTAGATTAGATTCTATTTCGGTTGCAATTTAAGCTATTTCGATTCCATTCCACTGACACAAATTGAATTTGAACAATTTCGGAATAGATATTTTACCTTTTTCAATATTCCCCACTGTCATAAAAAAAAAAGTGTTTGCCGTAATGCCTAAGCTTCATGAAATCGAATAATGGCGCACATCAAAAGGACAAGAAAACCGCAATAGAACAACATAGATGCATTTGGCAGGGAACAAATTTATTTATTAACACTGACGCTACTAGGAATACAAATCGTCTTTCTATCGAGGTAATCTTTAAGTTGGATGCATGCGTTTAAATTTCACGAAACCATTTCGAAAAGTAAGGTTGAAATCCGGAATTACTTTAGCTACAAAAAATGTCAGGCCAAAGGGGAAAAAGGGAAAGTTTAAATAACTCATTTAGGAAATGCTTGTGAAATATCCGAGCTTTCAGCGGATGTGCCTGGAATTGGCCAAACACAGGGAATTGTCAGGGAATTCATCTACGGTCGCATGCAGTGGCTCAGAGGTACCGTACCAGTATCTCAGCGCAGGCCTGTAGCCAAAGGGGGGCGAGGTCGGGCATTGCCCGACCTGGAAAAATCTTCACCCGTCCTGGACATTTGTTATCCCAATCATTTGTTTTTACTTGTAAACCTTTATATCTATGATTGAATAGAAACGAACTTTTTGCTGCTGTAGATACCTTCGGTTGTAGCTCAGCAACTTACGAATCTACCTTTTCCACTTTGACGGCCATAAATCGTCCCCAAAGAATGTCAATGGGCCACGAAAGGATGGCAAATCTAGTGTTTTTGACATTTGAAGTAGAGATAGAGTTTTGAATTTTTTTAATATGTGTAAAGATAGGAATTTGCAATTATACTAACATTTATCATTTTATTTTAGATTTTTTTATGCTATGTATTTGAAAAAGTTTCAAAATGTTTAATATAAGACCAAGAATAGAAAAATGAATTTCTATTATTTTATATTAAAATTAATAATGTATGCAAAGAAATAGAAAAAGGGTTTTTATATTATAATAGTTTTTGATAAATTTTTCAGAGTATTGAAAATGATAGGAGAAAATAAAGGAAAATGCAATTCTATTAGTAATGTATGTATATATATATATGAAAGAATTTCTTAAATGACAAGTTTGTTAAAAAGTTATTTAGCTGTTCCACAAGACCAATGATAGGAAAATGTAATTTGTTTAACAATATATATTTTTAAATAGAAATGTAAGAACGGAACTTCGAAAAAACTTTTTATGTTGAAAATACTTTTTATGTAAAAGTAACTTGTACTAATGTTTATATTTGTAATTATTTTTAAAATAGATATTCTTAAGTTGAAATGAGTGAAAAATTAAGAGATGGACAAGCATAGAATATTATAAAGGAATAGAATTGTATTAAATATACTTTAAAAAATTTTAAATTGAAAGTTTTGTTTTTATCAAAAAAATTTCTGGTCTTTAAAAGAATTAATAAAAATAACATTACATCAAAAATACATTAACAATGTTTCTTTTTTTAAATATTTTTTTGTATATGTACTTCATAAAGTGCCCTGATAAATACTCTTTTACGTGTAATCAATTGTAAAAATTAATTGAAAACCAATTAAATAAATTTATATTTCTGCCCCTCCCGGGAAAATTTTTGCCCGTCCTACAAACTTTGGCTGGCTACGGGCCTGTCTCAGCGGCGTATCTTCTCCGTCCAACAGTACCGTTGCCGCATCAGGGATCGCGGTCAATTCTCTCCAAGCAGGTCAAGTATCCCGATGGTCATGTAGGCAAGCCAGCCATCATGATGAAGATCATTATTTAGTGATCCCCCTCCTGTATTGCTTGTTTTCAAGCTCCGTTCCACAAGTCATAAAGGATCAATTACACGGGGCTAGTTTACTAGGTACTAGACGGCTTAGTAAACTAGCTTCATGTCCTCCAATCACTAGCAGGGATAGTTGCCAGTAAAAAAGGTGGGTAAAAAGTTGAAAGTCGAGCTACTTTACTCGCTACTCGCCCGTGTTTAAGCGAGCTAGCAAGTAAATCATCAGAGTTGCTAGTGCAAAGGCGGCAAGCGGCTAGTCGGTGCTAAACAACAAAAACACTTGGTTTCTACACACCAGCTAGTTGGCTAGTGAGCTCGTGGGAAGCTTTTAGTGTCATCGTCAACTATAGAGCACTCTCCGACCCGCCGGCGACTGAACAAGCCGGCTAGTAGATAGTAAACTCGCCCCGTGTAATTGACCCTTTAGGCTAAGGTCACAAGTGCGTATTTTCATGCTGTGTAAAAGCAGATTTGTTTTTATGTAGCTTAAAAATCTACACAAGCCGGCCTCACGTGCTTGTTCTTTAAAGCTAGCTTAGTCGCTTGTTTATGATCTCGAGTGCAACATGATTCCCTTTTACAATCCAAACATCTTTTTTCCAATTCATGGTTTTTGCAATCATTATCCCTAGTAACTTAAAGACATGGATATTTTACAATTTCAAAAGAAAGATAAGTTTACAATCCAAGTAGTATTTCATTATGTAGTTATTTCAAATATAAAAAAATTAAGACGGTACCACAACGAATACAGCAACATGAACAGTTATCTGCAGCGAAGTGTTTTCACTGAGCTTGAAAAATAGGTCTGATTGCATGCTTCAGCGGGCGACCTTGAGAAAGTGACAGATAATCCCCGCCAACCTGTAAACAAGCCACGTCTGGCCACTTGTATCTTACAGCAGCTTGCCTATATTTTGTAGATTAATTTCATACTAATGCGTTTCTGCCTGAAAAAATGCACGTGTGGCTTTAGCCTAAAACTCTCATTCGCTGTGACCCCAGCAACGTGCATGTTTTTCATCGTTTGTATTCAAAATATAACTTTGTATAGGTTCAAATGCAGTCGTGTGCAAAGCCCCTTAGTATATAGTAAATATTTAGAAAGGTTACATGTAGGTATTGCTTAGTGCAACCCCTCTTGCGACTTATCAAAATATATGCCATATCATATTATGACCGTGTTGCTTAAAGGTTTTTATATTGTAATTTGCAAATTAAGGTTTGTGGCGGTCTCGTTTATAAATAACAAATACAGCCTCTAGACACCAGAAATCTCTTTTGTGACAGAGCATCAAGCTGGGAAAGCCATGGTCACGCAATCGCTCATTAGTGCGCGCAAACAAAGCCACTACGCTTTATTGGTGACTATCAAACAACTAAATCATGATGCCCTCTATCGACACCTTCTAAAAATACTTCACGACTTCCAAGATATCATCTCAGCCTCTTTGGCGACTCATTGCCAAACAGCAAGCAAACGTCTGGCGACTCACTGCCCCACGCGATCAACTCAGGCACAGGCAACTCAATCTTTAGTCCCTTTGCGACTCACTGGGAAGGGGCTATGTGGCGGTCTATTGTATAAATAACAGATACAACTTCTACACCAGAGATTTCTTTTGTCTAGGGGACAGTGTATCATGTTGTTAAAGCAAAGGTCGCACGATCGTTCCCCGTCACCCGCAAACAAAGACACTACGCTTTAAGGTCCAACAACAAGAAAGTGTTATCCGCCAATAACAAGATCCAGAAAAGATGCAATAAAAATCAAATAAATTTTATCCCTGATTGGTTGCTCTAACTATATTAAAACAAAAGAAACCGAATTTTGCTTATCTTGGAAATTTTTATTCTTCAGACAATTTCCTTCGAGTTTTATGCTCAAATATTTCTAATATTGTTTCCGATTAAAATTTAAATTAAAAAAAAAAAAAAAAAATGCTTTTATGGAAAAAATATAATGCTCTTAGTTTGTTTGTAACATCACACGCATAGTGGGCACAAACAATGTTACAGATTAGAAACTAAACAACTGTAAATCAACAAGAAAATTAAGAAATGCATTTCCAAATCTTTAGTCATCATAATTTGAAAATCCACAAAAAAATAAGATTTCCAGTAAAAGGAAGTCGATTCCTTTGATATTACTGAAAATTACTCTAACAAAGAACTTTGCTATTCCAAGAAGTAACAATTTCTTGCATACACATTGAATGGCATAAAACTAAATTAGATACCTCAAAGTGAAGCAGCCAAGTGTGAATTTTCAAAAAGTGTCAATAGAAGCTTTAATTACTTTGTAATGAAATTCAGACTGGAGTTTTGTATACTCTCATAGGAGGAAACTTCAGATTTTCCAATTTGTTGTGGCAATTACATCGCTGTGAAATGTAGAAAACCTTTCTTCAAAACACCTTTATTACTATTATTGAAGCGGATAAAGATGTGGATACATAAGGTCGTACAAATCATCAAGCATTTTATATAAGTTATATTCATATCAGCCGAGTTCAGATTACTAAACACAGATGCATGAATTTGATACTGGTTATACTTAATAAGGTTTATCTGACATTATGTGTTGTCCCTCAATTAAACTAGGTTTATTTGGAGTTTTGTTGACAAAAAATAAATGTTGGATTTCTGCATATTATTTATATTTTCATAAAAGTATTTTTCTTGTTATGCTTACTTAGAATATATTTTTAGCGTAAAAATATCGAGTTAACCACATAAATTCATTGGTTATACTAAATAAAGTAATATAATGTGTTAGTCTTGTAGTTATAAAGGGTAGAATTTGAAAAAGAAAAAAAAATATCTCTAGGAATATGAATACTATTTGTTCTGAGTAATTACGTGTTGTAACTAAACGCGTCTAAATAGCATTGTTATTTCAATCAGTTTTTATTAGATAGATATGTCTATATTTTCAAACGTTGTGCCACCTAATGACGTGAGTAAAATTCGTGACTTTTTTACATGAATTGATGTAAAATATTACAAATTTTTTTATTATTATATTTGTATTTCATATGGGATAAAATAACAACATTTTTTTCCAGTGGCTTTTTTCTCTTGGCAACAACTAGCAATATATTTTTAATGAGAATTCCTCAAAAACCATTTGTTGACAAAGTTGGTTTTAGCTTTAATATTACGCTTTATTATTAACAATGTTCCCCAGTATGGCAATTGACTTGAGGTTAATACTTGAGGCTACATATGATACAAATATTTTGATATGCCAAATTACAAGGTATAAGTTCGCTTACCAGGTATAAAGAGTGAAAAATCTATTGATAGGTATCTTATATGAATTTGAAATCGAGGCGAAATGTATACATATTTAAAATGGATTAGTGTACATAAGAGTTCAATCGGTTAAGTTTAGAAACATATTTTTTGTTTGAATTATTTATCGTACTGCCGAATAAATATGATAGTAATTGGATTCATTTATGGGGAGCACAAGCCATCTTTTATCAACTACTTGTAATTTTTAACCAATCTGAATCATGTAACAAACAAAAGTACAGACAGGCAGCCAGAAGACAGATGAACGAACTTACAAACAAACAAACACACAAACTTACAAACAAAAAACGTACAGACAAATACATTTACAAACAAACTAACTTACAAACAAACTTACTTACCAGCAAACTTACTAACCAGCAAACCTACTAACAAACTAACTTACAAACAAACTTACAAACAAAAACTTACAAAAAATTTACAATCAAACTAACTTACAAACAAACTTACGAACAAATAAAGCTACTAACAAACTAACTTACAAACAAATTTACAAACAAAAAAATGTACAAACACATTCACAAACAAACTAACTTACAAACAAACTTACTAACAAACAAAATTACGAACAAATAAACTTATAAACAAACAAGCTTACAAACAAACATACAAACAAACTTTCAAACTTACACACAAATAAATATAAAATATTTTCAACTAATATCATTAAAAGAATATATATATATATATATATATATATATATATATATATATATATATATATATATATATATATATATATATATATATTAATTTAAGAAATGAATAAACGATGGTAAAAATACATGTAATATCTGTAAAATTAAGGGAATTTCCATTCTTCTCATAGTTCGTGCATGCCACCAAAAGGGTTTCGGTTGGTTGTTTTCAGATTATCTGGTGCCGTCAGCAACACGAGGGCTATAATGCGCCGAAACATTCGTCATTAGACAAGCCAACATACGTTTACAAACACCCACGCCTGACACGGGACTCGAACCCGCAACCTCGTGGTCTAGAAGCCAGCACTCTAACCACTATACCACTGGGTCGGCCAAAAGGGTTTCGGAGATCCAAAAACACGTCATCTTTGTATCTCTTATAATTGCTTCATTGCCACTTTTATAATAAATTACACTTTACGTAATATTTCACATTAAAAGTTACTTTTCGTTAATTTTCACAGTTCAACCTCTTATTGATCGTCAAACTCCTGACTATTTGTTAGTCAATTACCCTGATTAACTCTCCAACGTAAACTTTGTGCTATCAACATTCACCTTAAATTCTTATTTTAATTCGATTCTGTTTTGAAGACGAAATGAGAAAATTTTAATTAACTAGAACATCTGTTACACATTCCTCTAAATTAATTAGCTAGAATTTAAGTTCAACACAACATTTAAATAACATGAAAAGCACCACTGAACTTTATGATTATATTTCAAAAATATATATCAAGTTTGGGATTTGGATGAAGTAATATAAAACGCATTCGTTACTATGTCTTCATATTTATGCCACCAAGCAATACACATTATTCTACATAACACTTTTTCTAACTTCAATTTTAAGTGAGCCTTAAAGAAAGTCTATTATAACTGAGTCAATTTGACTGTTTGTATATTTAATTGAAATCAGACGAAGCCACAGCAAAATTCAAGAATCAGTGAGTTAAAACTCTCACTGATGCTTGAAATTGGCAAATGATTTCAGATTTAATGATATTATGTAACAAAGAAGTAAACATTTCACAATTCTTGAGCAAATGCCATAGTATCCATTTGATTGGCGAATAGAAGGTTTTATTTATTTTTCAATCACCTTCCAAAGTTAAGTATGAAAACTTGTTTAAGTAGAACTCAATCAATGCAATTGCCTCTGTATTATTTAAGTGCGTTTTGAATTAGTTTATTTTACAAAATATTATTATTTGTTAGCCGTGTTGAGAATTAACAGTCCACTTCACTCAGGATGTCTTTTAAATAACAACTGTATTAATACCCTCATAAATATTTACTGAATACTTATATTTTATAAGCATACCTTTTAAAGATTTATTCTTGATGTAATTATTTGAATTTCTTTTACAGTTGAAGACATTATTTGCGAATTTTTTTTTTTTTTTTTTTTTTTTTTTTTTTTTTTTTTTTAAATCAGAAAAGTAATTGTTTAAAAAAATCGTCTGCATATATTTCAAAATAGCGACGCATTTATTTTAAATTCTATTTTATTTTATTCAGTATAAAATTGTAAACAGTGACGCATTTATTTATCGTTCTACTTTTTTTTTTTTTACTTAATTTGTTAACAGTGATAATACAGGTTAGAAAAAAAGTGGCAGCATCAAAATCAATCGGGAAATTTCGAGGCATTTCCAGCACGTGATTGGTTAACTGAATTTTGCTAGATATTTCCTCCTCGAGACTATACAAAAAAAAAGTGAATCGTGGATCAGACGAGTATCGAACACTAATCGGAAAGCATCGGATCTTTTATTTACTTTCGCTGTGCCTGAATTATTGCTGTGTTCGAATTTGTGCATACCGAAGCTTGTATTGAGGCTTTATTGCATTTCTTCTGTTGTTCGGAGAAGATTTGTGACCCTATAATAGAGAATACATTATCATTTTTATTAAGTAAAAAATGAGTCATCATTTTCTCTGAGAAAAATTCAATAATATTTAACAGATTTTAAGTAATTTCACCAGTAGCACAAATATGCTGGCCAATATCGGCACGACACTGACCGATCCCGATGTGGACCGTTGTAGACTGGCCGTTGTTACTAATCTTATCCTATTTCTCTCAATGCCAGTTAAAATATCCTGAGTGTTTCGAATTGATGATGCAGGGTTTTGAATTTTACATAAAGTGTTATAAAAAAGGTGGGAGGTGTAAAATGGTCTGTTTAACATTTCTTGTTGGAAGACTATACTAGGTGACGCTAGAGAAAATTGACTGTTGGTATCAGATTTATTAGGGAACACTGACTGCTTGTTTAGGCTGGCCGGTTTTATCAATTTAATTTCTTCAAATAATTCACAAGCTTCTGCAAAAACACCTAAAATTTTCAAATGCACTTTATATTTTAAGTTTACTTAATTTCTAAAAACTTTAGAGCAACTGTTTTTCTTTATTTTCCGATAAAAAAAAAAGTTACTTGGATAGCTTTTCTGATAACCAGGGACAATTTCTATACAGAGTAATTACTAATGTTCATTTAAACCCTTTAAACTTGAAAGGGCGTCTCGTATAGCTAGGAAAGTAACTAATACTTATAAAGTGACTGTGCTAATTATTTTGAAACAGCTTACAGCACCCCTAGTGGCGATTTATGGAAATTGCAAAAATAACTAAAACATCTAAGGAGGTTGGTAAACAAGTTCAGTTCGAAAAATATCCACAATAATACAGGGTGTCTATAAAAGGTTGGACACATTTTGATGTTGAATAATTCATAAAATAATTAAGATATAAACAAACATATGGCATTTATACTTAGAATAACTCATATATTTTCATTTATAGTGAACGTTGCCACAGAAAATTTCCTTTTTTTCATTTGAATAGCATTTCTTTTGAAAATATCGTCTGCCCGTGTTATTAATTTTATATTTTTCTCATTTCTTTTGTAAATATCGTCTGCGCGCGTTATTAATTGTATGTTTTTCTCCCTTGGCCGGATCACCTGATACAACACCACTGGACTTTTTCATTTGGGGATTCGTAAAGGACATCGTTTACAGGAGGAAAGTATCAAAAGTTGATGACTTAAAGGCTAGGATTACAGCCGCAATAGCCTCTGTGGATGGCGACATGTTTGCCTGTACCTGACGCGAAATTGACTATCGTCTTGATATTCTCCGTGTGACGAACAGCGCACTTGTAGAAGTCCATTGACGAGGGATATAAAACTTTTTTAGTCTATATAACTATTAGTGTTGTCAATTTTAATTTATCTTCATTATTTTATGAATTATTCAACATCTAAATGTGTCCAACATTTTATAGACACACTGTATATTATGAATAGCCCTGTATATATAGGACATAGTTGAATAACTTGGATTTTGACAGTCACTCACTAGAAAGTCATTTCATATGTGTTTTTAAGGGAGTATTCTGCTGTAGAGGAATGAATTTCGCCCGGTTTTTGAAGCGCTGTACAAAGGAAACAAAAAATATTTTTACCATCAATTTTTTTATCATTTGTTTATTGATGTTTTATTATTACATAAAAAAAATTATTAAAAAATAAATAAATTAAAATTGACAAAGTTATGAGCAGTCAAAGTGGGGGGGGGGGGGGTAAAAAAAAAAGAGGGTGTCCTGGCGTGCATTATTCCAACCCTCCTGGTGATCTGAAACATAAAAAACAGACGGATTCTTAATTATTATAGATGCCGCTATCGTATAACCCTTGGACAAGTTAAAAAAAAAAAAAATTAAAATGGCGGCAGTTTGAAAAAAAAAATGCTTGAAATTTTTTTTTCAAACTGCCGCCATTTTTTTATTTTTTATTTTTTTTATTTTTTTTTAACTTATCCAAGGGTTATACGATAGCGGCATCTATAATAATTAAGAATCCGTCTGTTTTTTATGTTTCAGATCACCAGGAGGGTTGGAATAATGCACGCCAGGACACCCTCTTTTTTTTTGACCCCCCCACTTTAACTGCTCATAACTTTGTCAATTTTAATTTTTTTTTTTTAATAATTTTTGTGTGTAATAATAAAACATCAATAAACAAATGATAAAAAAATTGATGGTAAAAATATTTTTTGTTTCCTTTGTACAGCGCTTCAAAAACCTGGCGAAATTCATACCTCTACAGTAGAATACTCCCTTAATGCAGTACCTCTGGTCCAAGATACCAAGCATGAACAGTTTGGTGATATTTTACTGATTTAAGGTAGTAGTCTGGTAACTTATGCCTATTTTCATGACTTCTTTGGAGGGTGGTTTTTTATAGGAAAATAAAAATGAATTATCTTGAATATTTAGAGTGTTTTTATTTACATATTGAAAATTAATAAAAAAAATTATTTGAAAAAATTTATAGTTTATTACTATTATTATTGTCACTCGAAGTTGGAACCTCAAAAAAAAATGCACGTGGGTGGCCCGGGTGATTTTGGCTCTTGATGTTATCTGAAATCAAATATTCTTGATTATTCTTAATCTATAGACATGTCATTCTGGTCGGAACTACTGAAGTTAAATTTCAAGGGTAAATAACAAAATGGCGGACTTTGAAAAAAAAAAAGTCCTTTTATTTTAGCAAAGAAAGGGTTGTAAAATAAAAAGTTAGGGGTGAAAAAAATTCTCGTTAGTACCGACGAGAACTATAAGTGTGTAGAACAGCCTGTTAAAATTTGAAAGCAATCGGTTCAGTAGAAAAAAAGTTAGGACCCGGGCCGACCAGAAAAACAATGTTTTGAGAAAAACGCGTTAAAGCATCTTAGATGCTTACGTGTCAACGTACGATCAAATACTAACAAAGTACTGTGAATTTTAACTTAAATATACTTTAAAATAAATATATATTATGTATACATAAATATATATATAAATATATATAATCAGAGAGTATATATATAACAGAGTCAACCCAGGTTTAAAAAATGCGCGCAAACAATAGAAGGGTCCAAGCGGTTGCAGCTGCCGGTCGACCTTAAAGGTTGGACTCCGAGGCGCTCTAGGAAACTCGTTATAACTCCCGAAATATTTCGAATTTCTGTCTGAAATTTTCACAGTATATTCTCAGACATTGTACTTTCAAATTAAGCAAAAAAAAAATGTTGATTTTTTGAACCCAAGTTACCAGACTACTATCTTAAAACCTTTCCTATTCAGAATTATACCACATGAAATCAAAATGCTTTCTTTTCGTTTTTATAAACATGCCAAGTTGGGGAAGCTAGTTACTACGGTTGGCGTGAAAATGTCTGTATTTAAGAAATTCCAATAGGATATCTCTGTTTGGAGTCAAAATATAAATATCCTATAGAGTTGTTATGGAATCTCTTTCGGCAAAGCTTTTATTGAACTTATGAGGGATTTTTTCAGATTTTCTCTATCAGTAATAAAAGATCATTAAATATATTTGAAAGCCAAATAGCAGTTGTTATTTTGTATTAATAATTTTTATAAATTTTATTCTATACTAAACTCCAACTTAACTTGACATCACTAGACGATAGATCTCCACCGTGCTCATGGGCAATTAATCCATTTTAGAGGAGTGAAGACATAATTATCGCCAAACATTATAACCTTTTATTCTCTACAGGGTTGGGGTTTGGCGATCATTATGCTTTCACGCAGCCAAAATGGATAAATTACCTATGTGAGCACTGTGACGATCTACCGTCTAGAGATGTCAATTTAAGTTGAAGTTTAGTATAGTAGCGAACATATACTAAAAAATTATGGCAGCTACTGATATTTATCATTTTTACAAAATTGCTGAATTAGTTCACAAATTTGATTAAAGACTCGAGAATCTCGATTGAGGCACACAAAAGAAAAGCAAGAATTATAAGCTAATGGTCTCTGTGTGTAAGTCTTTGTTACTTATATAAACTTCGAGTCTTGATTTTTGTATTTAGAGTGAGTGTAAGAAGTAAGTTTTTTCTGGAGTTGAAGTTTTAGTTTAAAAAAAAAACGCAAAAAAACCCCCGTCTAATACAAGATTTTTTTAAATTCAAAATAGCTTTTTTAATTTTTATATCTTTTATATTACCTTCTATTTTATTTGTTTGTGTATAAGTGGCTGCTGTGCAAATCTGCGGAAACCTAATTAACCCATCTGATCTGGCTGAAACTTCACAGATAGATTCGATGTCGATGACAATGCATTCTATCAAGTTTTGAGGATGTCACCATCACTAAAAGGTACCTATTACAGATGTTTCTAAAATCGGATTGGAATACTAATAAATACCATTCAACCGATCATTGTTAAAACTCTTTCCAGTTGTACAAATTGTTTTAACCAATAAGAAATAAAATATATTTGTACGTGAATGCATGAATTCACATTCATTTTCAATAAATAAATTTTGAAACGTAGTTTGCCGAGTATTGTTTATGAATGTACAAATTGGCAGAGCATATCAAGGTTATATTAAAATTTTTGTTTTTATTAGTTTCATTGTTCTCCTTGACGTTTTCGTAGAATTGACTAGAAAAAGTAATTTGAGCAGAATGTAGAGTTTCTTAAAGTTTCATAAGTGCTTTGTATAGATCAATTTAGTCAGTTTTTTTTAAGACATAGAACTTATTTCGCTGAAACAACAATTACCAATATCACATATTTCCCAGTTCATTTCATTATTTGCCATGAATTATCCATGAATAATACATAACTTGGTTAAGGAATGCATATGCAAGTGGGTGTATATAGAAATGGGTTTATATCAAAGTGGGTGTAATGTATGTGAAACTAAGTACATATGAAACATTAGTGACTCAATATTAATACTTTTTGAAATAACAAAAAATCGTTCCTTTATACCTGAATAAATTTCATATAATCATTTCACTTCACATGAATGATTAAAATAACTTCTTATATATATTGCGTTTATATTTTTTAAAGTGAGAGAAATTACTCTTGTAGTTTTACTTTGACTCTTACGTTGATAAAAACTTTATACAATTTAATTTAGATATTTTATTTTTCACCCGAATAAATGATATATTATTATATATATATAATTATGTATATAATTACATTTATATATCGCTCCAAGGAAAAATTTTAATTTCAAAGTTAAATAGAATGTCATTAATTACATTAATGAAAAAATTAACACTCTTTAAAATGTACCGAAATATAACGCACACAGAAACGTGGGAGAGGAAATTAGTAACTTTAATCGAATTGATTTTTTCAAATGTGTTATTCAAGTTTTTTCATTTGATCACTAGTTTTGTTCATTCTTAAGCCATAATATTGATTTTTTGTAAGGGGATTTGACATCATAAAGACTTTTAGGGTTCCACTTTTCTTGTACAGCGACTACATAACTATTCAAATTCTGTTAAGCCAGAATGTTAATTTTTTGTAAGGTGATTTGACATCATAAAGACTTTTAGGGTTCCACTTTTCTTTTACAGCGACTACATACATATTCAAATTCTGTTAAGCCAGAATGTTAAATTTTTGTAAGGCGATTTGACATCATAAAGACTTTTAGGGTTCCACTTTTCTTTTACATCGACTACATACATATTCAAATTCTGTTAAGCCAGAATGTTAATTTTTTGTAAGGTGATTTGACATCATAAAGACTTTTAGGGTTCCACTTTTCTTTTACAGCGACTACATACATATTCAAATTCTGTTAAGCCAGAATGTTAATTTTTTGTAAGGTGATTTGACATCATAAAGACTTTTAGGGTTTCACTTTTCTTTTACAGCGGCTACATAACTATTCAAATTCTGTTATTTAAAAAATAAAATACCAATGAGAATTATACGATTTTTATCAATTACCTTATTTTGAACATAGCTACTTATTTTTAAATTAGCAACTAACACTTCTTTCCTACTTACGAAATCGAATGAACCATTTTTATTTAAATTCTGTTAAGCCAGAATATTAATTTTTTGTAAGGTGATTTGACATCATAAAGACTTTTAGGGTTTCACTTTTCTTGTACAGCGACTACATAACTATTCAAATTCTGTTAAGCCAGAATGTTAATTTTTTTGTAAGGTGATTTGACATCATAAAGACTTTTAGGGTTCCACTTTTCTTTTACAGCGACTACATACATATTCAAATTCTGTTAAGCCGGAATGTTAATTTTTTGTAAGGTGATTTGACATCATAAAGACTTTTAGGGTTCCACTTTTCTTTTACAGCGACTACATACATATTCAAATTCTGTTAAGCCAGAATGTTAATATTTTGTAAGGTGATTTGACATCATAAAGACTTTTAGGGTTCCACTTTTCTTTTACAGCGACTACATACATATTCAAATTCTGTTAAGCCAGAATATTAATTTTTTGTAAGGTGATTTGACATCATAAAGACTTTTAGGGTTTCACTTTTCTTTTACAGCGACTACATAACTATTCAAATTCTGTTATTTAAAAAAAAAAATACCAATGAGAATCATACGATTTTTATCAATTACCTTATTTTGAACATAGCTACTTTTTAAAATTAGCAACTAACACTTCTTTCCTACTTATGAAATCGAATGAACCATTTTTATGAGTTATTGGAATATCATCATTAACATTGGATTATATCATTAATCATCAGTGGAATACTGGTCATAAGAATGTTTTGTGCAATCACCGAGCCGGTCAATATCTGCAAAAAATTGGATGGTCCGGTACATAACATCTTTTTTTTTTTTTAGTTTGTCAATTTGTTTTTCAATATAAGTAACTCCCTTTCTTAACGTTTTATAAAAAAGTACAATGCATTCAAATGTCGATCACTCCCACTCAGAACTATTAACTATTATTGAATTATTACTTTAGTTGAGGTATATAGTTTGAACAATAAAAATTGCTTAACATTTCTCATTATTTTAGCTTTAGAGATTATGTTGTATTTAGACTTATGTTGTATTTGCACTAAGGTTTAAAAACTGCTAATTTGATATTAAACAGCAAATTTAACAAGCGAATTTCTGACTAAATAAATGAATTGTTTGTAGAAACCAAGTTCACTCAAAGGATGTATATAAGTAGAATAAGGAACATTTTATTTAATTAAACTAACTATTTAAGCAATTAAATTGTTAAAATTAATTCATTAAACTAATTATTGAAATAGATTATTACATTTCAAAAATATTTCATTGTTACATTTAATTATTTAACTACATCTAGAAATTATTTTATCATTAGCAATAATTTCTAAAATTTGATTAATGATAATAGCATTTAAAATTTGGCCTGCATAAATGAAATATCACCGGGTCGATATCATCTCCCAGTACGTCCCTGTTAATCATTTTGAGTCACTTTGCATACATATGCGTATGATAATTTCCTATTATTATAAAACAAGAATTTCCTTTTTTTAAAATCATTTATACTAACTTTAATTTTGTTTGCTCGTGTGGGGCTGAAGGGAAAATCGGCGGAAGCCTAATTAATCGGCTTGCCGTCATCTAATTGAGTTGAAACTTGTCAGATAGATTCGATGTCAAAGACAATTCCTTCTATCAAGATTTGGGGGCTGCCACTATTACTAAAATGTTGCTTATACCGCTTCATAATACTAATAAATCATATTTAATCGATCATTGGTTAAACTCTTTCCTGTTGCCAAAAATATTTTAATCAGAATAAATAAAAGATAATTGGACGTGAATGCATAAATTTATTATGGAGTATGGTTAACTGGGGCAGTCAATTCAACCTTAAATTGCGTAGTAACTCTGTAAGTGAAAGAATTTTAACCTATCATTCTTGAAACTCTTTCCTGTTGCCAAAATTATTTTAATTCGAATAAATAAAATATTTTTTTATGTAACTGTATAAAACTCACGTTCATTTTTAAAACTAAATTATTATTAAAAAGGAATTGCTCACATTCATTTTAATAACTAGATGAATAAATAAAAGATGATTGAACGTGAATGCATACATTTATTAAGCTTGGCATCCACTATCGCTAAACAGAGCAGAGCAGAGCGGAGTGGAATAGAGCCAATTACAAGACTGCCAAAGTCTACCATAGTACGAGCCTCTAGCTACAGTGGACGTTGACAGCCTTGTAATTGGCTCTAATCCACTCCACTCTGATCTGCTCTGCTCTGCTTAGCGATAGTGGACGCCAAGCTTTAGGGAGTGTGATTCACCGTGGCAGTCAATTCAACGTTAAGTTGTGTAGTAAATCTGTAATTGAAAGTTTTTTAACCTATCATTTAAAACTCTTTCCTGTTGCCAAAATTATTTTAATTAGAATAAGTAAAATATATTTAGACGTGAATGTATAAAACTCACGTTCATTTTTAATAACTAATTAAAAGGACGCTCTTATACACGTTTTTATAATTGTTTTGGAATACTAATAAATTCCATTTGACTGATCATTGTTGAAATTCTTTCCTGTGTCCAAAATTACTTTAATCAGAATAAATAAATATATTTGGACGTGTGTATGTCTAATATCATATTCATTTTTAATACATAAATTTTGAAACGTAGTTTGGCGCACATTTTGCTGATAGAGATGTTTTTAATATTTAAAATTAGATCGTCAAAGCATACGCTGACGATAGAATCGACGCTATGTTAATAAATATAAAATTTATTACTTTCCTTTAAAATGTCTTATGCATGTTATTTAATTTTTCAATACTGTAATACTTTTCCACATATTTGTTTCATTAAACTCTCATGATTAAAGGAATATTGAGTGCTAAATTATATGACATGAATAAAACGTCTTTTTAATAAAAAAAATAATTTCATATCTTACCTCACCCTCATCTGTCGTCAAATATCCTCACATCACGAATTCCGATTGTTCCATGGAAAGGTAATGCAAGATAGAAAAAAAAGTGTCGAATTTAATCGTGTTTAAGTGTTCATTTCGTACATAGAGAAGCCGTTTCTTATTGAGAATTTATAATGGGACGAGATAATGTATCAGTTCTTAAATAAAAGATGTATGGATGTGAATGCTAAATTCACTTTCATTTTTAATAAATAAATTTTGAAGCGTTGTTTACGACATATTTTGCTGATAGAGATGTTTTTAATATTTGAAATTAGATGCAAGCACCAAGAACACGCTGACTGCAGAATCTGCGCTATGTTAAGGAATTTAAAAATTTGCGATGCATATAATAGAACATTTATTTTCGTGAGTTTTATTATTTTTTTTCAAATGACATGCATGCTACTATTTAATTTTTCAATACTATTAACACTTTACTTCATACATACACCACTAAACTTTTCATAAAATATGATTGAAGGAATATTGAGTTCTAACTTTGAGATCAAAATTATATGAAACGAATTTTTTTTTTTTTTTTTTATATATATATAAAACTTTATCTGAGTAATTTTATCTCTAACTTCCTCCTCATCTGTCGTCAAATATCCCCACATCACGAATTCCAATAGTTCCACGGAAAGATAATGCAAGATGGAAAAAAAGTGTCGAATTTAATCGTGTTTAAGTGTTCATTTCATTTATAGAGAAGACGTTTCTTAAACAGAAAATATAATGGGAAGACATAATTTATCGGTTCTCGGGGGTTGGTTGGTGTCCGGGAGAAAAGTCTGCATTTTGTTGAAGAGGGAGAACTGGATAGTGACGAAGGGTTTGCTGATTTATGATAGGGAACTTCTGACAAGGAATGGCATTTTTCGCTGAATTGCACGATCTGCATGAATGGAAGTGAATTGAAGAAAAAAAAATAAACCAAGATATAATGAGTTGAGGAATGCATAGGGACTCTCACAATTGTGGAATGGTTCTTTTTTATTTTTGGGTAGAGTGAATTCGGAGAAAATTGTGGTTGGAAGAATTTTAGGTTTCTTGTTACTGAAAAAGAAGTTTTGTTGTTTTAGTGTTGATACGAGAGAAGGGGTTATGTTTCGGATAAGTTTCATTGTTTTGCCAGAAACAATAAACTCAAAACATATAAAATAATGTTTGAAAGAAAGTTTCTGTTAAAATGATTAATACCGTCGTTCTGATACTATATAAAGTTTTGAAAGTGCTTGTAGGAAATGATTAGAAGATATATTTTTAGATTTGTTTGTGTTAGTTTGTATCTTTAGATTTATTGCAATATAAATCTTTTATGTTGACTTTTGTTTGTGTGTATGTGGTGCGGCTGCCGGAAAAATCTGTCGAAACCTAATTAACACACTTACTGTCATTTGATTATGCTGAAACTAGGTAGATAGATTCGATGTCGATGACATCTATTAAATTATAATGGCTGTGTCACTGTGATTAAAATACCTTTTTTACAAAATCTACTATTATCGCTTCGGATAACTAATTAACAGACTTGCCAATCTCCAATCGATCTGAAACTTGGCAAATAGATTTCTTGCCGATAACAATGCATTCTATCAAGTTTTGGAGCTTATACTGTCCACTACTAAAAGGCCCACTATTTTTACATTGGCTATCCGGATTACTTATAAATAAACCCACTTCCCGTCATTCAATCAATCTGAAACTTTTAAATTTGGCATATAAGCTCATTATCGATGACAATGCAGTCTGTCAAGTTTTGGGGCTGTCACTAAATGGCCACTCTTACACTCGTTTCTGTTGCCTTACGTAAAATTTATATGCTTTTATTAATGTCCTGTTGTCCAGGTACCAAGCTTAATTAAAACATTTTCAGTTTGGCGATATTTAATGACTGAAACTTTCCCCTATTGAGGTTAACAAGGCAAAATCTTCTGAAGATTAATTAACTCTCTTGCTGTCATCCCATTGAGCTGAATCTTATCAGATCGTCTCGTTATGGATGACAATGTATTCAAGATTGAGAGCACACACACCACACACAAACACACACACACACACACACACACACATACACACACACACACACACACACACACACACACACACACACACACACACACACACACACACACACACACACACACACACACACACACACACACACACACACACACACACACACACACACACACACACACACACACACACACACACACACACACACACACACACACACACACACACACACACACACACACACACACAGTTTTAAGTATTTTTCCATGGAATGTTCACAATATATTCGTATTATAATAGTTAACAATAGTTAGCTTGGGTTTGAAGATGCAAGCTATGGAAAAGGTTTTATATGTTTCTACACTAAAAACAGCAGCTTTCAACTTTTTAATTAAAAAAAAAAATAATTAAAGAAAAGAAAAAAACAAACATAGCACACCTTAATCCATTCAAACTTTTGTTTATCAGCTGTATATAAATTCGCTACAAAAATTTCCCAATCCTAACTAAATTAAGAAAAAAGCCTTAGAGATTTAAACAACACTCAAACTGAAAAAACAAACTGAGAAAAACAGTGTTTTTTTTTTTTTTTTTTTTTTTTTTTTTTTTTTTTTTAAAGCTTTGATAGTGTGAGATGGTCCCTTAAAAAGACTCGCGTAAATGGTCTAGAGGAAGCAAGATGCCTGGCTAAAGATCGGAGGGCATGGAGAGGTAGGCTTGATGTCTTATGTGCCAAACGGCGTGAAGAGCCTAAGTAAGTGTGAGATGGTTTAGAAAATACAATATAACTTTTTATCTATCAAAGGTACAAAAATAAATTTTTGCTCAACTATTCAAAAAGATATTCTACACATTATGCTATAAAAATTGAAGAATTGACATTTTCGTCATTTTTTTGTACCATGCCCCCTAAAAATTAAAAACAAAAAATATGATACGCCAATACATCAGTTCTAGCTTTGATTACTCATCTTTAGAAATTTAGAAACTATTTATAAAAGTGTATTCATATTTGCTTACATTTTTATACCATGGATGAGACATAAATGTAAATAAAACCAATCTAAGGATCTCTTTAATTACTACTTTGAGGAATTTCCGTTATGACCTAGTTTTTATAATGGCTTTTAATACTTATTTAGACGTTATGAAATTTCTTCTGTAATAAATATGTGTTTAGACCAAACCTATAATTTGCCAATTTAACAGGATATTACAAGAAACTACTAGTAAATATACCAAGTTGCCAAAGTATAATTCAAAATAGTTTTTCGAATTTTGGAGTTCCCAAATTAACGGTACACGTAAGTTCATGGGCGACATCAGGAGGGTGCAAGGAGGTGCACTTGCACCCCCCCCCCCCCCTGGCTTTTGAAAATTAAATTTAAATTGACGAAAAAAGTGTAAATTCCATGGGGAAAGATGCGCATATGCCATTTTGTAACTGTAGTTCAATTTTACAATGAATTTTTTAAAACTTTATTTTATGACTACTGTTTATTTCCTATTTCGTTTTCCATCGCTGAGTATTGCTATTGCAAGCATC
This sequence comes from Linyphia triangularis, assembly GCA_963978545.1. Lineage (NCBI taxonomy): Eukaryota > Metazoa > Arthropoda > Arachnida > Araneae > Linyphiidae > Linyphia > Linyphia triangularis. The sequence continues at coordinate 103,009,865 of OZ021722.1, read as the reverse complement.
GATCATTGCGAGGAGGTTTTAAGGCGCCAGTAGTTTAGGAATATTGAAGATTTCAAATTTGGTGTATCAGATGTAAGACTTAGTAAGTTTTTAGATTTCAATTGAGCATTTCCTTTATGTTTCACTTCTAATTATTTTAATATTATTTTCCTAACTTGGAAGAAACAAAATATTACACCTCTGTATTTTGAAATCTTTGATATTAACCTCAGGATATGCTTCCTTTGGAGATTATGGTAAATTTTATGGGTAAATCACATCCTTCTGACAGCTAATTGCAAATTATTACTCTTTTTCAAACAAAATGATTGAATTCAAGATTTAAATAAGATGCATAATTGCAACATCGGACAGTTTTTTTGCCACTTTTTTAATTTTTTAATTTTTATTTTAGAGGTTCGTTTTATTAATTAACACAATATTGGATTTTCCTGCTCCGTAATTTCTGTTTAGTTTGTACAAGTTTAGATAAGTCTGGTTTTTTATTACTCTGAGCTACATTGTAATACTTTTGACAAAGCCAATAGGAACTAGCGCATGAATTGATAACATTCGTATCAGTATTTATTGCTTATAAATGATTTTTTTTCCCCATTTTCGTTGAATGATTTTCTCTGCTGGCTGCTAAGAAAACAAAATGTATAATTGTTTTTAGTTATTTAGTACAATTAGAATATAGTTTATTTTCCTCCTAAGTTGCATTACACAATTCCACATTTGATTTCCTATTTTTTAGTATTTCTAAGTTGCTAAGCATAAAAGTACTTTTTTTCATATTTTGACGAAAAAATTGAGTATGTAGAGCAGCGTTCGCCACTAACTTTTAGAGACGGGCCGCATGACTTATGTTGGAACTATCTGCGGGCCGCAGATTTATACCGAATACCCCAATATATATATATTGCTTTACTACATATGTTCAATGTTAGAAATGTGATAATTACTAAAAATTCAACAATATAAAACAATTTTGAAAACTGAAACAATAATTTAAATTTTTTATATTAATAAAATAACAATTGATACTTGATTCATGTTTCAAATAATTAAAAAAAAATTATTTACATTGTAAATCAAAGTCATAAAAAAAGTTAATGTTTTGTGACAATATTACAATATGTGACTTGACATAAACTCATAAGCAATAAAGATATTTAAACCATACTTAGTAAATCTTCCATTTTAGTCGAAGTTAATTGCGAGACGATGACAGTCGGTCCGCTTTTCACTATCTACTTTGCGCTTAAAACTAGTCTTCGACGCCATTATTGCACTGAAGTCAGAGATCACGATACTTCTTTTCACGTCAAAACAAAAGAGGCCAGTATACATTAAAACACCCAACTCCTGCCCATCAAATTCAGAAAAGAAGAAATTGAACTGTGCCATTCACGAATCAAGGGGGTAGGGTATTATAAGTACAAAACTAAGCAATTAGAAGGAATGCATCATTTGTAATAATTCAAACTATTGCTTTTTTATGTTTTCTCGTTGGCAGTCTCAGAAAAAAAAAAGAAATTTCAGACTTACTGACGCGGGCTACTTAATAGAAAACGCGGCTTTTGGTAGTAAACGCATACTATTGTTGATAAATTAAAATTATTTCTGCTAATTTTATTTTTGCTCTTCTGTACTGCCGGCGGGCCGGAAAAAAAGCTGTCGCGGGCCGCCTAGTGGCTGACGCTGATGTAGAGGGTTCGAAAAATAATTAGTGTGAGGACCCCGGCCAACTACGTTATGCTACTGGCGTGGATATGTCCGGTCCAAACACTAATTCAACTTGGAGGAATTGTTTTTACTCGAGGACAGGTGACAGGACACAAAAAAGGGAGAAGGTTTTCGCCGAAAGCAGCCATACAAACATTTAACTATTGATAAAAATATATTTTTCTGAGAGAGATTACTGTTTGATGACATATTTCCTTTTTGTGAGCTTTCAGGTAATTTTTTTAAACTTTAGATTTGGCGATTTTGTAATGAGCTGCTGGCGATTTCAGACAATTAAGAGTTGGCAGCTCTGACTTCGAACTTATTTGTTTATTTATGTGTGGCCAGCAAATCTGAGCAGGGTTCATTCACCCAATTACCGTAATTCAATCGGGCTGAAGCTTAGCACATAGATTTGTGGTTGATGAGAATGTATTCTATCACGTTTTTGGGTTTGTCACAAAAAGGCCGCTTTTGCACACATTACTATATTACCACTTCATAGGTCTAATTAGCTCGCTTGCTGTCATCCAATCGAGTTAAAACTTAATATAGAGTCTCGTCGGGGATGATGATCTATTCAATTAGGTTTTTGGAGGGAAAAAAATTAGTAAATAGTCCGAAATGGATGCTTCCTTTGTAGTGGTCAAAAACTATGGAATCTCGATTTGAGCTCAATAACTTGTAATTGCACCTAAAAATTGACAATGCTTAGTATAGAGGATTTATATTAAAAATTTTATTTTTAATAGGTTGCATTTTGTGTCATCTGGTTCTGTTCCAAACAATATATTTTGAATACCACGATAACTATTTAAAAAAAAAAAAAAAAAAAAAAAAACCTTTTTTTTCTTTTACAAGATATTTTAACATGGTTGCGTTGGTGACCAAATAAAATCTGCAATGGAGAGGATTTCAAAAATCTATAACATGATTTTTTTTATTATCAAAGTGAAAATTATTGCATAATTGTTAATTGACAATTCATTAGGAAATGCAATCCACATTTCGGAAAAATTAACGATTTAAAATTCTATCAGTCTTGCAACCCCCTGCAAATAATCCTGCGCGTTCCCATGCGTAAGTTAAATAAGAAGTTTTTTTTTTTTCTTTCTAGTAAATGATGTATAGGTTATGATATAATTTATCAAATGAAACTAATATTTTTTGTATAATTTCTGCTATTTATAATAAACAAATAACCATCATGCATACTCAATATTTAATTTTTTGGAATTTAGATAGTTAATACCTTCAAAACTATATCGATGTTCATAAAAAAAGTAATGAGATTAATGTTTTATTAAGACATATTCTACTGTGCCTTATGTGTTTTTCTACAGCTGCTAGTTTTCTCTAGGGTTCGCGGTCCAAAAAAAAAAAAAAAAAAAAAAAAAAAAATCTTTGATGAACAAGCATTTTGATGAGGCTTTCCTATTCATCAAAAAACTTAACCTAAAACGGAAAACTTGAGTTTACTTTTCTAAGCACATCTTATCTTAAGCTTTCTTATCAGCAGATTTTTCTAACTTCTCTTCACAAATATTTAAAATTTCACACTTTTAAATCTTATTAATTTTGAGATGTGAGACAAAAAAGTTCACACGGCGGAAAAATTCCGAAACAGCGTTCGTTGAATTTTAATTCTTACTTATTTTTACTATTGAAAGATATTCTTGATTAGAAAAAATCGGTTGCAATTAAGTTTCATATCCAATTTATATAAAAGTAAGTATAACATTGTTGCCAACTAATTTAACAATATTAATATGCTGTAGACATTTTTTAAAATTTTTTTTATAACTTTTTATGTAGTTTTTGTATTGAAAACTTTTAATATTGCAAAAAGAAACCGATCATTGTAATATTTTATTTCCTTATAATTTAGAAAAAAGATTTAAACTGTCTTTATAATTTAGAAAAAAGATTTAAACTTTCTTTATAATTTAGAATATAAAATTTATTTATTATAGATTAGGATTACTTAATATTTCTAACAGTGAGCACATGTACCACAGATGCAAAATGGGCGAATTAGTAGCTTATAATTTCTAACATTATTTCCACAGTAGAATAATTATATATATATATATATATATATATATATATATATATATATATATATATAACAGACACAATTCAGGTCAGAACAAAATTGTGACCTCTATTTTTTATGAACTATTTGAATTGTATTTTTTTATGAACCCATACCGTTAAGTTACAGGTCATTAACTTGAATAAATGCACCAATATGCTTAAAAAGTTTTTTTTTTTTAATTTAACCAATCTTCTTGGGGATACTATAAAAAAATACACAAAAAAATTTGACTGTTCTGTAAAACTCAGGTTGGTTTATATGCAACGACTTGTTTTTTTGTTTTTGTTTAATAACGGCTATCGTGCCGGGACCTACAGCTTAACGTGGATATCAAATGGCAAAGAACATCCATGCCTAACCCAGAATTCGAAACCGACACCTTTTGCATGCAAGGCCAGAGAGGTAACCCCACAGCCATCATCAGGTGTGCTAGTAAAACTCAGACATTACTTAATGAGGAATATATGGAGAGAATGAATTTTTATTAAAGTTTCTTAAAGTTGTCCTATTATCAAATTACCTTTCTATAAAGAATATATCATTTTCAGAGATCTAATCAATAAAATACTAAAATTAAAGCTCACAAGTAGCACATTGTTTTTAATCTCTCTCATTTATATTCAAAACTCTTCTTTATTTAGTATTCTTGGTTTTCAGGAACAGACCTTGGCATAGGCAACCTGAAAATATAAATGTGCTACTTATAATTTAAAATTATTAATCCTGGAAAATAAATTTTGTACATTTTAATACATCGGAAAATTTCTTTATGAGTAAAAGAAATAAGTAGTTTAAAGACTTGTTTAGCAAAAATAATTGTAATTAAAGACTTAGATATGCTCCTTAGTACATAAGGTGTTTATATTAGTTGGTTGGTTGTTTTCAGAATATCTGGCGCCTTCAGCAACACGAGGGCTATAATGCGCCGAAACATTCGTCATTAGACAAGCCAACATACATTTACAAACATCCATGCCTAATGCTGGACTCGAACTCGCAACCTCGAGATCTAGAAGCTGTGTTATATATTAAAAGATACTTTTTCAGATTTTGCTTTTCAGAAGTTTTGATAAAACTCACCAAAACTAACATCCATAAGAGAAATAAAATAAAAAAGTTGAATTTATCTACTATGTGGACTATCTTATATTCAGACTCCTTTAGTGATATCCTGTTTCCGTATCCACGTGTCATACTGGAACGTGAAAAATATATTGACAAAGAAAAAAGGTTTTTAATGAGAGAAAAATAATTTTTAAGGGAGTTTGGGACTCAACATTTTTAAAATTCTCAACAAAAAAAAATTCATTATTGTAAAAATATTTTTAAATAAAATGACATAAAAATTTTGTCTTATCATTAGTAGAGCTTGAAATATTTAAGTTTTTGTTACATGACAACTGTATCTCAGACATGCTATATTGAAACTTTGAAACTGTTTTTCACAGTGAAGGCTTTTTGTCCCTTTTTTGAGTTTAAATTGATATAAATTAAAAACTACTAGTTATAAATTTATGAAACTTTCCACAATTTTTTTTCATACATATTTCTGTAGTTTGTCTTCAGGAATTATGTTTTATATATATATATATATATATATATATATATATATATATATATATATATATATATATATATATATATATATATATATATATATATATATATATATATATATATATATATATATATATATATATATATATTTAAAGTTTTTGGAGCTTAGCATACTATGGATTTTAAACAGTTTTTGCAAAAAATACTTTTTGAATTTTTTTCTAATTAATTAATTAAAATATCACGAAGGCAATTTTTTTTATAAATTATAAGAAGTAATTTTATGAAAAAATGAAGTTTTTTAGATATATCAAACTTAGAAAATATAAAATTTTAAAGGTTTTTTTTAAATTTAAAAATTTGAAATAGTTTTTTAAGTTTCAAAGCATCATACATTACTGCATAAAAAAAAATCAGAAAAATAATTAAAAAAATAAAGATTTTCAAATGTTGAGTCCCTGACCCCATTAAATATGGTTGGTTGTATTCAGATTATCGGGCACCGTCAGCAACACGAGGGCTATAATGCGCCGAAACATTCGTCATTAGACAAGCCAACATACATTTACAAACACCCATGCCAACACGGGACTCGAAAACGCAACCTCGCAGTCTAGAAGCTAGCACGCAAACCACTATACCGTTTGGTCGGCCCATTAAATATGATGACTTAAATGTTGCATTTTACTTTTATTTTCCAATACGTTAACATAGTGTAATGACAGTTTTTCCGTTCTGTATATCTCCACGTTTTGGAACAGCCCGAGATCAAAAAAGTAGTCTAGAAAAAATGTATGACTGTGTGCATATGATGGTCAGAATAACTCTCGAACAAATTGACCTACTATGTTACAATTTGGTATACGGGTTAGTGGCGGCCATGAGACCTATCAGTAAGGTTTTCGTCAAAATTACACATGCGCACAAGGAAGCTGCCATTAAAAAAATATTTTTTTCTATAATTGCTAAAAAATGGACCGAATGATTTTGATTAAAATCGTTGTGGTAATACCTCTTAATTTTTTTTAAACATCTCCACTTCCAAAATTTCCGTAAAAATCTTATAAAGGTTTAAAAAGTAGAAAAACAAATGTCTTCAATAGAGTTCTCTTCCCTTGAGCAGAGCCGAGTTCAATGACTATTTTTCTCCTCTTCTCCATTATTAATTTTCAAGAAAGGATAATGTAAGAACTGTTGAAAAGTGTACCATCAAAATCGCAATATTGGCGGTGTTTTTTTTTTTTTTAAGACCCAAATAAGAATTATCGCCAAAAATATAATTCTAAATTACCCAATTTTTTTCTAAGCGAATGATGAAAATATAAAATCGGTAAATAGCACCAATTCACATTAGTATTATTGCGCAATTCAAAGTTGTGCGATGTTCCACACCCTTAGTTTTTTCTAATATGTTCATATGACACATAATTTTTTGCATATTATAACTTTTTATTGTAAACTACCGATGTATGATATTAGGAAAACTGTCGAATACATGCGGAATTTTGTTTGGAATATAAAAATACAATCCTTGTTTTTTTTTTGTTTTTTTTCTAAAAGTATTACATTTAAATTGATTGTCTGAAAGCTCACGGTTGTAAATAAATTTAAAATATATGCTTTTCCATGATAAATATTTTTTGCAAACACAAAACCTAGATTTATTTCTTTGTTGATTTGATTTGAAAATCTGAAAATTTGATTTTGAAGGAATATTCTTGTTAAAAAAATCGAAATACACTGTGTAGTAATTATTGAAAGGTACAAGAGTGATTGTTTACTAAGAATGTGATTCGAAGAAAAGAATAATCGCACATTATTTTACTCTGGATCATATTAGAAAAATTTATCACGAGACCATTACGTGGAGTTCAAATTATTTTTGTGAAGAGATCTTTCACGAATTTATTGGAAAAATAATGAGCTCGTAAGGTATATTACCCCTGATAATTACAGTATAAACGTAAATATCAATGACAACTTGAATGAAAATGTTGTAGTTTATCTTTTGTATGCAAAGTAGAGCTTCTTTTTACTTTCAATTACCCATATGCATACATAGGGTAATGAAAGTATAGCATTCTCCACGTTTTGGAACATCCTGATTTCAGATTGATGAGTGATCTAGAAAAAATGTCTGTCTGTGTGTATGTCTGTGTGTCCGTGCGTTTGTGGTCAGTATAACTCCCGAACGAATTGACCTACGACGTTCAAATTTGGTGTGCGGGTTGATGGTAGCCATGAGACCTACCATTACGGTTTTTGTCAAAATCGCGCAAGCTTAAGGTACCTGCCATTGAAAAGATCGTGTTTTTTAGTAATTGCTAAAAATCGACTGTAACGATTTTGTTCAAATTAGCTATGGTAATCATTCTTAAGGTGTTCTAAACATCCCCGAAATTCCCGTAAAAAGGCTTTAAAAGTATAAAAAGGTGAAAAACGAATGCCTTCAACACAGAGTTCTCTTTCATTGAGCATACTTAATCAACGATCGTTTTTTCTTCTCTCATTAATTTCACTTATAATAAAGGATGATATAAGGATTATCGAAAAGTATATAGCCAAAATTACCATTTTAGCTAATTTTTTTTTTTTTTTTTTTTTTAAAGATCCAAACAAGAATTATTGCAAAAAATATCGCCAAACTATCCATTCTTTTCGAAATGAATGATAAAAATATAAAAATGGTTGTGCGATGTTCTACACCCCTAGTTTTAATTGCTATTACAGTTCTCAATATGTTTTCGTTAGAAGTAATACTACTTAAATTGCCAAGTTAATTAATATATAAATTCATCCACAATTTTTTAAACTATGAAGCTTTATTAGTGTTTGATATTTAGTTTTTTTAACTTAAATGCTTGTGTTATACTTTTTAAGTACGCATGTAGGTGGTATTGTATAATTCCAGTGTGTTTTCTGCCAACCAAACAGTATAGTGGTTAGCTTACTAGCTTCTAGACCGCGAGGTTGCGGGTCTGAGTCTCGTGTAAGGCATGGGTGTTTGAAAATGTATGTTGGCTTGTCAAACGACGAATGTTTCGGCGCATTATAACCCTCGTGTTGCTTACGGTGCCAGATAATCTGAAAACAACCAACCAACCAACCAACCAACCAACCAACCAACCAACCAACCAACCAACCAACCAACCAACCAACCAACCAACCAACCAACCAACCAACCAACCAACCAACCAACCAACCAACCAACCAACCAACCAACCAACCAACCAACCAACCAACCAACCAACCAACCAGTATGTTTATGCCATTAAGGATCGAACCCCACATCGTCAGAGAGGCGACTGCAAGTTTAGGTACACCATCGAACATCATTCTGATTTTTTATTTTTTTTATAGAATGTGGAGAAATGAGTAGATTGCGAATACATTGGTCTGCCGTGGCAAAAATGCCCGAAACTGGTAAAAATTCGACTTTGAATGAGTTGAACTAAATCCCAAAATACAAATATGTCATAACAGGACAAAAAGTGAACACACTTTTTTGTCTGGTAACCCGCCGTACTCTGATTTTCTATGAGGAAGGGCGCAGACGATTTTTAATCTCTGGCTCGGAAAACTTACTGACTAAAAGTAAGCCTAATTGGCGATACCAGTTACATCATCAGTGACGTTAATGATTATTTCCAATTTGGATCATTTGTGAAAGATGCAAGTAAGCCATAGCCACACATCCGAATCGTGTGCAATCTTCTTAATTGAAAATTAAAGAGCGGTGGATTCCGAAATAAAAAAGAATGCACATTATTTAGCTCGTCTTTGAACGCTTTGAGCTAAATCCGATTGTCAAAGTCTCTTTTTAAGCAGCTTCGGCCTTTTTTGCCACGATAGGCCAGTGGATTCATAATCTACTAGGTTTTCTCCACATTTTATAAAAAATTTAGAATGATGTTTGATGGGGTACCTAAACTTGCAGTCGCCTCTCAGTCTAACAGTTAGAGGTCGGAAATATCGATCAAAATAAATATCGATACTATATCGTTGCAAAGAAAAAAATATCGATGCATGATTTTTTTTTATTTGGGTTCCAATTTTGGCAGAAACGAAGTTTTTCGGGGCAAATTTCTACTTTTCATGAATTCATGCCAAAATTATTTTAATAAATAAATTATAAAAATTGTTTTAATGAATAAATTATATTATTAATCAGAATAAATGAATAAATTATATTATCAATCAGAATAAATGAAATACATTTAGATGTCAATGCATAAATTCACATTTATTTTTAAAGAAAAAATTTTGAAAAGCAGTTTACCCCAAATTTTCTGATAGAGATGTTTTTAATATTTAAAATTAGATGCAAATTCCAGGCACACGTTGGCAACAGAAAGGCGTTATGTTAATGACTAATAATACATGATCTTATCTTTCAATTACATTATGTTTCCTTTTTGGTTAGGGTGCCATTTTGACTGTCGCTCAGCCAAGTTCAAACTTTAGTTCTGAAGTTTTTGAAAAATTAATAAAGAAAATCGAAAAAACACATGGAACTATAAAACAATCACAAAAAAACTATTTTTTTTTTAAATATCGATATATTGGTAGCTTGTATCGATAATTTTAGTATCGATATTTAAAAAAATATATCGATAAAAATATCGTCGTATCGATATATTGCCGACATCTACTAAAAGTGCCTATTGACGATAGCTTTGTTTTGCTAAAATGAGCAACAGATAAATATACAAATAACATACTCATTAAAGTATGTAACAGAAAGTGTTACACAAACTTTCTGTATACAGGGACTTATTTCTTATTGAGTTCTAGTATATTAAATTTATTTGTAAACAGTGATAATACAGGTTAGAAAAAGTTGGTAACATTAAAATCTATCGGGAATGTGCTATATAATTTCTTATTTTCTTCTTACCTAGTTCTAATGCATTGACAGTCCAATTTCCCATCATTCTTTTTACATACATAAGTTTTCCCCATTTGGTAGCAGTAATAGACGCAATCAAAAGCGTTCTTTTGAGGACAAGCTTCAGCTTTCACTTCAGCTATACATTAAAAAAATATATACATAAGAGTTACGGATTTGGATTTTAAAATTTTCAAAAACTACATTATTTTAAAGTAAGACAATAGAAAAAAAGAAAAACATCAAAAACCAGATGACTCTATAATGACTACTATTGTTACAAAAATCTTCTGTAAATAATTGTAAATAGTGACGTATTTATTTTAAAGTTCTATTTTATTTTATTCTGTTAAACACTGACGTATTTATTTTAGCGATCTATTTTATTTTATTTGTAAACAGCAATAATACAGGTTAGAAAAAAGGTGGCAACACCTAAATCAATCGGGAAATTTCTAGTCATTTCGATCACGCAATTAGTTAACTGGATTTTGCTAAAAATTTCTAACACGAGATTATAAAAAATTAATATATATATATATATATATATATATATATATATATATATTTTTTTTTTAAATTTTTTTTATTTATATATATATATATATATTTATATATACATTATATATACAATATATTTATATATACAATAGGGCAGACGAGAATCGGACCCTGTTTGGAAAGCCTCGGATCTTTATTTACTGAGCCTGAATTATCACTGTGTTCGAAGTTGAATGAACCGAAGCTTGTATTGAAGCTTGATAGCAATTGTTCTGTTGTTCGAAGAAGTTTGTGAGCTTTCGAAGGAAGAATAAATTATACTTTTTATTGAATAAAAACCACATCATCATTTCCTCCGAGAAAAATTCATAAAAGTATTATATCACAGGAAGAAAACTCTACTTAATAGATCTAGTTGACGAATTTTTTGAAATGTTATAATTGAGAAAATAGTGAATAACTCAATTTCTGATATAATTTTTAATCAGCAATCAATCTCATAGGGTTTTTTTTAAAGTTTTTTTCTTTTTTTTTATCTCAAACATTAAATTTCTATTTTTTATTAGTATTTTTTTCAATGAAAATGGGCTACAAGAATAGAGAACAAAGTTGAAGTACACCTCTACCTCTAAAAAAAGCAATTTATATCGAGCCAAAACATATTTTCCGATAAAAGAATAAAAATAATATAGAAAGATAGAATATTGTTTTAAATTATTAAAGCACTGAATTGAATAGAACTTATATTTAAAATATTTTATTTTCAACTTGAAACTTGAAAAAAAAAAAAAAAAAAAAAAAAATGGATCCAATTATATAACGGGTGCCGTCTACAAGTAAAATATCATACATATATAAACTGAAAACTGAACAAAATTTCCTGAAATACTTATTCCAACTGGTCTGTGTCATTATACTAGGATTGGACTGGTAATATAAAACCACCACGAAAATCTCTAGCTAACATCTCTTTTGTGTCCCCCACAATAATCATTGTATTTCTGCACTAAATTGTAGAATACTTAAACATACATTCAAAAAGATTAAATTCCACTTTTTGGTCGAACATTTTCGTTATTTTTAAAATTCAATAACAGCGAAACTATTATTTCTTTTCAAAAATTTATCTTTGTTTAAATGAAAATATTAAACTTATAGAGATAAACATTGGTTTCGCTGGGGGATGATGATATTTGGTACACTGTTTCTAAAAATTAAAAGGAAATTTGGCTAAAACATTTGGCTTTTTTTGCTAACAAAACATGCAAAAGTTAAAAATTTTAATCAAAAATTGTGTTATGTGACTTTATACTAACCGTAGTTATTTGCATATAATCTCTTTTTTGAAAGATATTTCTCAACCGTTAAAATTGACATAAGTTATCAAGTTTTCAATAAATATTATTTAAAAGGCGAAACCCGCAACGAGCCCATTTTTAGAACACAGTCAGAGTTTTCTGCTGTGTTTTAGCTAAATTAAAGATGTGCCCGAATTTTTATAGTTAAAGTATCATTAGGATCCAGCAACTATTTTCAAATGCTATTAATTTTTAAAGCTATATATTGAGTATAGAAACTGGTTAAGTATGATTTTAAAACTTTTTTAGTATTGCTATATAATAATAGGTAACTTTTTTTTTTAATCATTTTCATCGTGATTTTTTACATTGCTCAGGGGCGCAATTTCTTATCGTTCCGTAAGGCCTTCAGTCTAACTCTCTATCCTATTCTGCCCCTTCAACAACCCCTGCTTCTCTCCAACTCGCCCATCCTGTCCTATATCTCTCCTCTCCATCATCCTTCTCCGCGTTAATTTAGGACAACGATGTCGGAGTCTTCCCTCTTGTGCCCAAGTGAGGGTAACATTTGGGATTTCATTACCTCTCATTTTCCAGATGTGACCAGTTAGGCGCCATTTTCTAATTTTTATTTCCTCACCTATTAGTTTTAATTTTGTTCCTACCCCTGTAAAAACCTCTTCCACAACTGATGACCCTCAAAAAATGCAAACCTTTCCTGCCTCTCCAACAACCACTGCTTCTCTCCAACTCGCCCATCCTGTCATATAACTTTCCTCTCATCCTTATCCACGTTAACTTAGGACATCAAGGTCGACGTCTTTCCTCTGGTGCCCCAGTGAAGGCAACATTTAGTATTTCATCACCACTCATTCTCAAAAGATGTCCAGTTAAGCGCCATTTTCTCATTTTCCCCCTCGCCAACTGGTTTTAATTTTGTTCCTGCCCCTGCAATAACCTCTTCCCCAACTGATTCCCCTGCAACAACTACAATCCTTTCCTGCCTCTGCAACAACCCCTGATTCTCTCCAACTTGCCCATCCGGTCTTATATCTTTCCTCTGCATCATTCTTTTCCACTTTATTTTAGGACATCCAGGTCGAAGTCTTCCCTCTGGTGCCCAAGTGAGGGACACATTTAGGATTTCATCACCTCTCATTCTAAAGATATGACTAGTTAGGCACCATCTTCTAATTTTTATTTCCTCACCTATTAGTTTTAATTTTGTTCCTGATCCTTCCACAACTGATGCCCCTGCAAAATCTGCAATCCTTTCCTGACCCTGTAACAACCTCTGCTTCTCACCAACTCGCTCATCCGGTCTTATATCTTTCCTCTCCATCATCCTTTTCCACTTTAACTTAGGACATCCAGGTCGGAGTCTTCCCTTTGGTGCCCAAGTGATGGCAACATTTGGGATATCATCGCCTCTCATTCTCAAGATATGGCCAGTTAGGCACCATCTTCTAATTTTTATTTCCTCACCTATTGGTTTTAATTTTGTTCCTGCCCCTGCAATAACCTCTTCCCCAACTGATTCCCCTGCAACAACTACAATCCTTTCATGCCTCTGCAACAACCCCTGATTCTCTCCAACTTGCCCATCCGGTCTTATATCTTTCCTCTGCATCATTCTTTTCCACTTTATTTTAGGACATCCAGGTCGAAGTCTTCCCTCTGGTGCCCAAGTGAGGGACACATTTAGGATTTCATCACCTCTCATTCTAAAGATATGACTAGTTAGGCACCATCTTCTAATTTTTATTTCCTCACCTATTGGTTTTAATTTTGTTCTTGATCCTTCCACAACTGATGCCCCTGCAAAATCTGCAATCCTTTCCTGACCCTGTAACAACCTCTGCTTCTCACCAACTCGCTCATCCGGTCTTATATCTTTCCTCTCCATCATCCTTTTCCACGTTAATTTAGGACATCCAGGTCGGAGTCTTCCCTTTGGTGCCCAAGTGATGGCAACATTTGGGATATCATCGCCTCTCATTCTCAAGATATGGCCAGTTAGGCACCATCTTCTAATTTTTATTTCCTCACCTATTGGTTTTAATTTTGTTCCTGATCCTTCCACAACTGATGCCCCTGTAAAATCTGCAATCCTTTCCTGACCCTGTAACAACCTCTGCTTCTCACCAACTCGCTCATCCGGTCTTATATCTTTCCTCTCCATCATCCTTTTCCACGTTAATTTAGGACATCCAGGTCGGAGTCTTCCCTTTGGTGCCCAAGTGATGGCAACATTTGGGATATCATCGCCTCTCATTCTCAAGATATGGCCAGTTAGGCACCATCTTCTAATTTTTATATCCTCACCTATTGGTTTTAATTTTGTTCCTGATCCTTCCACAACTGATGCCCCTGCAAAATCTGCAATCCTTTCCTGACCCTGTAACAACCTCTGCTTCTCACCAACTCGCTCATCCGGTCTTATACCTTTCCTCTCCATCATCCTTTTCCACTTTAACTTAGGACATCCAGGTCGGAGTCTTCCCTTTGGTGCCCAAGTGATGGCAACATTTGGGATATCATCGCCTCTCATTGTAAAGATATGACTAGTTATCATCTTCTAATTTTTATTTCCTCACCTATTGGTTTTAATTTTGTTCCTGATCCTTCCACAACTGATGCTCCTGCAAAATCTGCAATCCTTTCCTGACCCTGCAACAACCACTGCTTCTCTCCAACTAGCCCATCCGGCCCATCCAACATCGCCATCTTTCCTCTCCATCATCTTTTTCCACGTTAACTTAGGACATCCAGGTCGAAGTCTTCCCTTTGGTGCCCAAGTGAAGGCAACATTTGGGATTTCATCGCCTCTCATTCTTAAGATAAGGCCAGGCGCCATCTTCTTATATTTATTTTCTCATCTATTGATCTTGATTTTGTTTTTTGTAAGAACATTTCATTTGTAATTATGTTTGGCCAGAAGATTTTCATAATTAATTTAAGACATTTGTTTTGAAAAAAACACAAAAACATTTAGTCTCTAGTCTCTTATTCAGGATAATAAGCGGGTTCGAGTCCCGTGTTAGGCATGGGTGTTTGTAAATGTATGTTGGCTTGTCTAATGACGAATGTTTCGGCACATTATAGCCCTCGTGTTGCTGACGGTGCCAGATAATCTGAAAACAACCAACCAACCAACCAGGATAATAAGTCTCTAGTTTCAGTATATTAATACAGTGTTTTTGATATTCTGTGATTATAATACTTCGCATTTTTTTTTTTTCTCGATTTCATACATGATGCCGTTTCAGACTACTTTCAGAAATGTGTGATGTCACCAACAAAATGTAAACATTCACTAAAACGAAATTTAATATTAAATTCACCTTTTTTTTAATTGAAGTAGCCAATTTAAATGTTACTTCGTGACATGGTTATTTCTTTCAGATATCTTCGCTAAAAGTGTTCCAAAAACTCCATTTTGTCACTAATTGCAAGATGATGACATAATTATAATTAAATATTTTAAAAAACCAATCTTTGAACTACCTACATGTTTTTGATGAAAATATCATTTGACCTCAATTTATTGTAAGCTCGGAATTTCGTTGTCAAATGTCAAATGATGACTTTATTTTAATTTTGAAAAATAGCCAAAAATAAAATAATCAATTCTAAATTTATTAAATTCACTCCTTTCAGACCTTCAAGGTCTCGCGACTCAACATTAATCGTCCAAACAAAAATAAAGGGAAGAATTCGCATACATAACAATTGTTTGACAAATTTGCTAAGAACTTATTGGCTGGTAAAGAAGATATTGCGGGACAAATACATCTACATAAATTTACACATGTATGGTTGAATTTTTATAGAAAAATATAGAATAAATATAAACTAACTTTAAATCGAAAAGAAAATCCCCACCACAATTTAAATTCTATATGTCTAACATACTTACTGATAAGCCCTGTTATTACACAAAAAAGCAATATTCCGTAGACGGTTTTCATGTTGTTTAGTAGAAAAACCAATATAATATTTTCAGTGAACCGTTTGTATTGGTTTGAGTTTGAATGTTTTCGTTGCTTTAAGCTTGTTACTTTTAAAGAGGGAAGCACTTCAAAAAGTGAGTAGAAGTAATTTAGTATTCAACCTCAATGTCAATTTTTTTTTCTATTCATATGCTCAATACAAAGTATTTTTTATAAGAAATTGTTATTTTCCTGATACCACCTGCTATGCAGACGCAAAAGCTTTTACTGATTATGGATTACAGAAAATATTGAAGTATTACTTGAAGAAAACTTATGAAAGATATGGTTAGTTTCCTTAATACCTGAGTTTCTAAAGTTATTCTAGGATTCATCTTGCTCCAGTCATCTTCACGTTGTTAGAGAGGAAATCTCTTCATAAAATTTCAACATTTATTATAGACTGAGAGGCGACTGCAATTTTTGGACCCCATCGAACATCATTCTGAATTTTTTATAGAAATTAGAGAAAAGGGAGTAGATTATGAATCCACTGGTCTGCCCTGGCAAAAATGGCCGAAACTGGTCAAAAATCGACTTTTAAAAAGTTGAACTAAATCCAATTGCCAAATGCGCCATAATTTGCCAAATAATGAGCATTTTTTTTTATTTGGTAACCCTCACTCTTTAATTTTCAATTAAGAAGGTTGCAGACGATTCAAATATATGGCGACGGTCGACTTGCATCTATTAAAAGGAAGCCAAGTTGGCAAAAAATATTACGTCACTAATGACGTAACTGATGTCGCGAATTTGGCTTACTTTTAAAAGATATAAGTTTTCCGAGCCAAAGATCGGAAATCGTTTGCGCTTTTTCTCATTGAAAATCAAAATGAAGTGGATTGCCAGACGAAAGAGTGTGTTCTCTTTTTGGCAAGTTATGGCATATTTGACAATCGGATTTTAGTTCAACTCATTCCAAGTCGATTATTGATCAGTTTCGGCCATTTTTGCCACGGCAGACCAGTGGATTCCTAATCTACTCACTTTTCTCCAATTTCTATAAAAAATTCAGAATGATGTTGGATGGGGTCCAAAAATTGCAGTCGCCTCTTGGACTATTAGGTTTTCAACAGAATCAGCAGTCAGCACTTTTGCAGCAAAATGTGGAATGCATTCTCTGATTTGAAAATTTCTTTCTTATACGATACACTCACTGACTTAATGTAACTGAACTACTACTTTAAAAAAAAAAAAAAAAAAAAAAAAAAAAAAAAAAAATACTGCTCTTTCCACTCATCTCGTCTCGTGCTTTTTCTTTTATCTAGAAATATCTCGGAATACTTCCAAGGACTTATGTAAACAAGGTGCACGAATGGAACTTTAAGATCTGTGTTCAATATGGCGTATTTCTTTTCTTTTTTCTAAATAGAAGTTTTCTACCTTCACCAAAAAAATCTGTAATCTTCGAATTGTCAGAGGTATGTACCATGGGGTTTAAAAAAATTTCCTACCGGTGTACAATTTTAAATTTCAAATAATGCTACTGTTCAATGATTCATTTTGGTACTTAAAAATTGCATTTTCGGAATGACATAAGTAGTGTTTGGCAGTTAAATATACTTGAAAGGCTATTTTAAACCCCTCTCTAAATTTTAAGGGGTATTTTTAAATTCCAAAGGGTATTTTTTAAACTAAATCTTTTGAATACTAAAGCAAAATAAGTTTTTTTTTTTTTTTTTTTTTTTTACTAAATTAATAACTACAACAGTAACAGTGATGCACTTTCGCAATTTCGCTTTTTAAATGCTTACTAAAAACACTTCATGGTTATTAAACCTTAAACTAACTATTAACACTATGCCGTTCGGTGACACCAAGCTGGTGTGTAGTGCGTTGCTGTCTCGCGAAACTATCGCGCAAATGGTGGAGAAGTAAAACTTGGCGATTTATGATATCCCGAAAATCTTGAACAAACTCCAGCGATAGAAATAGGCGAAGTTTTCTAAACTTCTGAACCAGTCCTTCCGGAGCCAAAAAAAAAAAAAAAAAAAAAAAGTGTCCCGATTAGACGAGCGGACAACATAGTACTAATCTACGTTTTCCATGAATACACGCATGTGGTTACCTTTTTTCTCTATACACTTAATTAAGGAACGTACAAAATTATATTTGGAAATTGTGGGACGTCCCCCTACAATCAACCTACTAATCACGGACGTGGTATCAGCAGTCATTCAATGACTTCAGTCAATCACTGGTTTGTGCAAGGCACGTTTAGACATTAAGAGCGTTGGAACGTTACGTGAACACAAAAAAAAAAAGGACGCGTTATGCACGTACAAAAAACAGCACTGCAAACTGCCTAAAAAAATACGATCTTGGCGCACGGTGGAAATTTGCATATGACAGAGGCCAAAGTTCACATGGTTGACATCACAGGCAATTTCATTTGTTTTCTACGCTGAATATCTGGCAAGCTGGTTCCGTGTGTGCCCGATAGCGTTTCTTTTGGCCAGAGCTTTTATTTGTGAATGCATAACGCGTCCATTTTTTTTATATATACACGTACCTTTCCAACGCTCTCTAGGGTGTTTGCATGTGCTGAGCATTTTGCGATAGGAGAAAGTTGTTGTTGCCATTCGAAAATGTTGAGTTTCTGTAGCTATAACCGTAACCGTGAACGCCATTTTGTTTCCATTCACAGAATCCCGAGCTCATACCTACGAATAACTATACCTAATATCTCATCTCGATTTGTTGAACGAAACAGAAGCTAGGGATCCAAATACCAGCAAAGTTTCTTTATGATCACCCAGAGGTCCAAATCATTTCGTCTAGGAACAAACAAGGGACTATTGTGCTATTCAAAGTGTCATAACTGTTTAAATAACAGTTATATTGATTGTTAGTCTCCTTAACAACGGAGTAGTATATATTGCCTCGATTGAATATTTCTAAATTCAATAATCAAATTAGACAAAAAGCATACTTGAAATTGAAAATCAAGTGCATTATTATTTAATACCTGTTTCGATGTGAATTACAGTTCAACGAACTTCACCTGATATTTTTGCACATTCTCATTTTTAGAACACGAACTCATGTTGAATTCTAGCATTTGAGTGTCCAATTTGAAATCTAGTACCTGCCATTCACCTATGTGGCAGGTACTAGGTTTTTTAATTGTTAGGCTGCGTGATTCCCTTTCCTTACATTTTTTTGTTCATTATATTCAAACGCACAACGTCCTGACATTAGTAATTAAAATTGTGAAGATCTGTTGAGAAATATAGCCTCTGAATTGTAAGTAAATGGCTTTCTAATACTAATTATGCGACGTTTAAATGAAAAAGTATAAATACCCAGTAATCATAAGGTAGATGACACCCAAATATAGTCATCCCTAAGGATTTTAATTATTCTAATTTTTGCTTCTGCAGAAAAAAATTAGGAAATTGGTCATTCGATGCTTCTTGCAGGGATTAACATGAAAAAATAATGATAATTAAGTTAAAAACCTTAGATGATTGCAATAATGGACATTAGCCATGTTGGGAACCTATGTTCTTATTTAAAACCCTTACACCTATAAAGGTCACGGGCAAAAATTCTCGTCAAAGCCATTTGAATAATAAAAAAAATCACCTTTATTCTCTCAATAGGAATTAATGATTAAGGCTGGATCTCTTGAAATAAAAAGTACAAGCTTATGAAACAACTTTGTAAAACAACTTTTGAAAATTGCAATATCGCTTTGTTGCTTTTCTACGTCGTATTAAATTGTAAAGAAGGAAGACTCTTTCACCTTATTAATGATCTGCATTCAAAATTATGAACTAAAATTTTTTAGAGCAGTGCCCATATTTGGGTAACTTACAGTGTTCGCCAGTTAAAAATTTCCAAAGGGTATTTTCATCACATCGCTAAATTTTAAGGGGTATTTATTAAAACTAAAGCAAATTAAGTTTTTTGGCAGAACTAATAACTACAATAACAAAGATCAGAACGGAAATATGCTTTTTAAATGCTTACTTAAAGAATTTGAGGGTTGTAAACTTTAAACTAACTCTTAACATTATGTCGTTTGGTGACACCACATTGGTGTCCCGTGAAACTATTGATCAAATGTAAGCCACACCTCGTAAACAATAGAGCAAATGACGGAGAAGTAAAACTTGACAATTTACGATTTCCCGAAAATCTCGGCGATAGACAAAGGCGAAATAATCTGTACTTCTAAACCAGTCCTACCAGCGCCAAAAAAAAACATTGCGTTGGAAAATAAATGAAAATTTTGCATTTTTTCAAAGGAAAAGGACAGGGAAGAAGCGTTTCTCTTCGAAGAAAAGGCTAGGATGATCTCTGATGTTATAAAATGGAGGATTATTTTTTAAAATTTAAGCATGTTGAGCCGATGCGTGATTTCACGCACGAGGTTAATTCTATGGGGTAAAATTGATTTTCAATGCGTGTTCACACAGATTTCACGCATTTGGCTAACTCTAGTTACTTCCATTACAATTTTAAAGCAAAACTTATAAGAATATTAAAACTGGAATAATAAGGGTCCTTGATTAAGCTATTTTGATGAGAGGGAGATGGTTTCTACGAAACTGTAGCTGGATAACTTTAAACTTTTATGAACCTTATTTATTTACCTTACTTCATATTTTGCTCTGAGGGTTTTGAGACAGCATCTATTATCCCGGCTATCCAATTTAAATAACAAAGAGTACATGCCTCACCAATCATAATATTGAATTTTTGAAGTCCTATAAGAAAATCGGTCCTGCCATGAGGTATATTTTTACATTTTGATTTTTTCTAATGCTAAAGAGAATTTTGTCATAATTTTGTGCGTTATTTGGTTACTTAATTCTATTGTTTTATGTACTAAATTAATTGATTATTATATAATAAAAAATAAATTTTGAATCTTTAATATTATCCCTAGGCAGAAAACTTTTGTTCAATATAAGGATAAAAGTTGCGGAACCAAAGAAGATCCTTTTTCCTTTTTTTTAAGATCCTTTACACGAAAATCCCAACATTTTCCTATTGGTGATTTGAGCAATAACTTTACTATGATGTTTATAAAAAATAAACTTTGATCTACTTATGATATCGATGGAACAGAACCATTTCTGAATTAAAAAAAAAAAAAAAAATACTAAGTCATTGTTCAACAACTTACACATACACCTATGTTTATAAAGACTTACAAAATTCTGGTCTTAGCAAAATGTTTTAAATATTATCTTTTAAAGTAACTATCTCTTAACTTCTTCTTAACTAAATCCCATTATTTTCTAGTCAGTCTCTCAATTTAGGTATCAAAGTAACTTAAACTTTTTGAGTAAAATAAAAATACTGAAATTGAATACAAACATAGTTTAAAAATATATATAAATCAATTCCACTTTTAAAATCATACGAGAAAATACTAAAAATTTTGATTTTGGACAGTGATCCCAAACCATTGCAGGAATGGGTAACTTGGAATTAATACTTCTTATTTGCTTCTTCTATATTGTTTTCTGCTATTTTAGGTTGTTCAATCTGATATATTATAATTATGTGTTAACAGGAAGTACGAGTAAGGATCATTACCTATACTCGCTATCTTACGTTTGCTAAACAACTTTCTAGCGCAGTTCATTTAAAAACTACTTTGTATAAAACTTTGAAATTTGGTTATAAACAGAGAGGCGACTGCAATTTTTGGACCCCATCCAACATCATTCTGAATTTTTTATAGAAATTGGAGAAAAGAGAGTAGATTACGAATCCACTGGTCTGCCGTGGCAAAAATGGCCGAAACTGATCAAAAATAGACTTTTAATCCAATTGCCAAATCCACCATAACTTGCCAAATAATGAGCAATTTTTTTAATTTTGTAACCCTCACTCTGTAATTTTCAATTAAGAAGGTTCCAGACGATTCAGATGTGCGGCTATGGCTTACTTGCATCTTTCACAAATGAGACAAATTGGCAATAAACATTACGTCATTGATGACGTAACTGATGTCGCCAATTTTGGCTTACTTTTAAAAGATAAAGTTTTCCGAGCCAGAGATCAAAAATCGTTTACGCTTTTTCTCATTAAAATCCAAATGCAGTGGGTTGCCAGACGAAAAAGTTTGTTCTCTTTTTCGCAGGTTATGACATATATGGCAAACGGATTTTAGTTCAACTCTTTCCAAGTCATCAGCTTCGGCCATTTTTGCCACGGCAGACCAGTGGGATTCGTAATCTACTCACTTTTCTCCAATTTTTAAAAAAAAAATCAGAATGGATGTTCGATGGGGTCCAAAAATCGCAGTCACCTCTCGGACTATTACTATGTAAGAAAATATTCCCTTAATGAAATGACATGAACTAAGAACTCGAAAATAGCGTCTAATATATTTTATTTTATATTTCAAATCCTCAAGTCAATGCCTATGCAGGTGGGGCCATCTACAATAGTCTTTAACTTTTTTTTTGTTTTCATTTATGTTGGATTGCCATTAAATGAAAACAATTAATGTAATTTCATTACCCGTAACTACTCGCCAAATTTCAGGTATTTCTAAAAAAGAGTTTCTAAAGGAATTTATCTAGAAGATTGTAACATAGCGATTATAGGGAATGATTCTTACTAGGACTTCCTTATGTCTTCGTTAGGCCTTTTAGGTAGGGATGGAACGGATATCCGGCAAATATCCGATATCCGGCATATCCGGCTGATTTTTCAATATCCGAAACCCCGTCGGATATCCGATTTGAAATACCGGACATCCGATAATTTCATTCGGATATCCGGCTACCAGGTATCCACAAAAAATATTTTTTTGCAAAAAATAATGATCTTTTTCCGACAAAGGGGACACCGTATCCTACACTTTTTTTTTTTTTTTAATTTTTTTTTCTTGGACATAAATTGCAGTCAAGTTAGAAAACGAAAAAGTTCCTTCGTGAGAACTATGCTTTCGCATATCCCTAACTTCATTCTAAGGTCATTCTGACGCCGAACACCAGTGTTTAGTTCCCAAGCATGCATGGTCCTCCTCAGTTTATTTCTTTCAGGTATAAACAGCTAAGTCAACCTTGCCCAGTCCGCGAATCAAACCATGGACCTGTGACATGCAGTGCGGTGCGCTAACCACTAATTATAATTTACTTGATACTCATATCATGACCATTTTTTTCGTATAGCATATCGTATAACTATCGTTTTTAGTATATAGACCGAATATCCGGCCGGATATCCGGTGAAATCCGTTTCGGATATCCGTATCCGGTCGACATGGTACCCCGGATATCCGAAATCCGGTATCCGGCAAAACTCACATTCGTTAAATCCCTACCTTTTAGCCATTTTGAATTATATGGTGGTTAAGGGAGACCTGTAAGCAAAAACCTAAAAATTTTATTAATGAATTTAGTAGCAACACATTTTTTTTATATAAATAAAACACCTATTTTTAAACAATTACTGATACAATTTTTTGTTTTTTAAGTTTAATATTTTTTGTTATTTTTGATTTTTAGTGTTTATTGGCTGAAATATACGCTTTTTTAAAAATACTTCTTCTCCTTCAATTTTTAATATTTTTATTAGTTTCCAAACTAATTAATTATATTAAAGTATACTCTAAAGACGTAGGGAGATATTTTTTTTAATGAGTTTGACAAGGGATTTTAAAAATATGCTTTGTGTTTTTCACAAGAAATGTCTAAATTTTCACAAAAAATTCGTATTTTTTTAATTAATTTAATAATTTACTAAAAAAACTCTCACTACATTTTTAAAACAGATATTCAATTTTCCAAAAATATAAACAGTTCAAATCTAAGTAAATTTTTCTCAAAGCCTTAGCATTTGAAACACAGTCAAAATTGCCAATTCTAGATTTCGATAACAACGAACTTAACAATAAAAACTTGTATACAACTACATGGTAGATCGGTATGTAAAAGTTAAAGAATAGAATGTTTTCAGTTCCGTAGAAGTTTGAAATTTCTCCCATGTATTTTTGAATATATGTAGCTTAATTTTATTCAATAAAATAAAAATCATATTTTTCCCAAATTTTTTCTATATTTGGGGTACGGGCCTCCCTTAAGATGGTGTCAATTGTTAGAAAAATTTGATGTAAAAATTTAAATGAGGGTTAAGATACATGGTTAAAATTAAACTGCCGCATTTTCAATCAATACTATTACCTACAAAACTGTAATTTATCGAAAACTTGGCAACAAACATTTTTTTTGAGCCTTAATGAAAAATATAGCTCCAGTAAATTGTATAAACTCAGTATTCCGCTGAAATCACAAGAATGAATGAAGAACACTTGTTAACATGTTGTAAAAATATTTTTAATGAAATTTTTCATTTCATTATTTGTAAAAAAAATAAAAAAAATCCATTAATACTGCTGTACTTAAAGTAGGGTAGTCTCACCTATAACCTACATTTTGCGTTAGACTGGATTCGAAATGAATTACTGACTCCGATAATTTGAGGAAAACTAGGAGTAGAGAAGGAGTTTAGAACTAGGTGGGTGTAGAACATCGCACAACTTTCGATAACATTACTGTAGTGAAGTGGATTCAAGTTATTTACACTTTTTATATTTCCGTCATTAATTTATATAAAAAATGCTCAGTTTGGCAATGTTTCTGGCATAATTCTTATATTAAACTTTTAAAAAAGGGGAAAAACTTCAACATGGCGATTTAGCAATATACATTTTGATAATTCTTAATTTATTCTTTCTTGTAAGTGAAACAGAAGAGAGGAGAAAACGGTCAGTGATGAGCCATGCTCAACGCAATTGAATTGTGTGTTGAAGACATTCGTTTTTCAACTTTGTATGCCTTTACAATATTTTTAAGGAAATTTCGGAGGTGGGGATGCTTAAAACACCTTAAGAGGTAATACCACAGCGATTTTGATCAAAATCGTTAAAGCAGGTTCTTTTTTTAGAAATTACGGAAAAACATGATTTTTTTCTATGTATATCAATGTTTCAATTTATGCGGATGGGCAATTTTGTGCCAAACACCTTATTGGTAAAAACCAACACTAACCCAAACACCAAATTTGAACATCTTCGGTCAATTCGTTCAATAGTTGTGTTGAACGCGTACACACAAAGACTGATATTTTTTTTTTTTTTTTATAAAGCTTGTTGTTGGATGTCAGCATGTTTTAAAACGTGGAAAAATAATATATATATATATATATATATATATATATATATATATATATATATATATATATATTTTTTTTTTTTTCTTTTTTTTTTTTTGACTGAAAACTATACTTTCATTACTCTATGTAAATATATGGGTGATTCAAAGTAAAAAGTAAGTACTTAGAACACCATTTCTGCTATAAACCCTAGATCAACTGCTACAACCCTAGTAAAAACCCTATTTTTACTAGAGGTTGGAAATATCGATCAAAATAAATATCGATACTATATCGTTGCATAGAAAAAAAATATCGATTTATCAAAACATGATTTTTTTTTAAATTTGATTTTCAATTTTGCCAGAAACAAAGTTTTGCGTGGTAGATTTCTACTTTTCATGAGTTCATACAAAAATTGTTTTAATAAATAAATGATAAAAATTGTTTTAATGAATAAACTATAAATTTTTTTTAATAAATAAATTATAAAAATTGCTTTAATAAATTAATTATAAAAATTGTTTTAATAAATAAATTATAAAAATTGCTTGAATAAATAAATTATAAAAATTGTTTTAATAAATTAATTATAAAAATTGTTTTAATAAATAAATTATAAAAATTGCTTAAATAAATAAATTATAAAAATTGTTTTAATAAATTAATTATAAAAATTGTTTTAATAAATAAATTATAAAAATTGCTTAAATAAATAAATTATAAAAATTGTTTTAATAAATTAATTATAAAAATTGTTTTAATAAATAAATTATAAAAATTGCTTTAATAAATAAATTATAAAAATTGTTTTTAATAAATTAATTATAAAAATTGTTTTAATAAATAAATTATAAAAATTGTTTTAATAAATAAACTATATTATCAATCAGAATAAATAAAATACATTTGGATATCAATGCATAAATTCATTTTTATTTTTAAAGAAAAAATTTTGAAGAGTAGTTTATCGCATATTTTGCTGATAGTAATGTTTTTAATATTCAAAATTAGATGCAAATTCCGGGCACTCAGTGGCAACAGCAACGACACTATGTTAATGACTACAGCCGGATTTCCACGCTGCCAGTCAAGTTTCCAGTTTATATCACCAGTCAGTGACGTCATTTGACGTCACCAGGGTACTGCTTCCAGTAAACCAAACGTTTTCTATTTACCGGCGGCAGCGACTCCGATTAACCAATCACGTTCGCTCTCCCATGATCACCGCTTAATTGACGTCACATAACTGGTGATCTGAACTGGAGGCCCAACTGGTAGCGTGTAAATCCGGCTTACTAATAAATGATAAATGAACAAAATCGAAAAAACACATGAAACTGCCAAACGATCATCAAAAAACTAAAAATGTTTTAAAATATCGATATATCGGTGACGGTATTTAAAAAAAATATCGTCGTATCGATACATCGCCAACCTCTAATTTTTTCGCAATATTTTTTTGTTCACTCTGTATCTTATTAATTTTCTGCGTTTACATAAGTACTAACTTTTGCTGATTTCAAAAATACATTTGCTCTGAAATTTGAACGAGTATCTGAAAATATTCAATGAAAAAGTAGTTTACTTTGCGAACATGGTATATATACTTACATAATTCCTTACAAGTTTATATACTACGATAATAATATTAACGCGTATAATTTTCATAAGAAGCCAAATATTTATTATTTACTAAAAATATATTTTATAACGCTAGATTGGAAACTGAATATTATTTAGAAAATTGTGATTCTGCATATTTAATGTTCAGTGATATGATTTTAGCAATTAGAAGCAAATTGATACAAAGTAATCGCATTGATGATTTTTCGTTAAATAATTACAACTTTATAATTGTTTTATTAATAAGAAGAAATTGGTATAATAATATAACCCATAAAAACAAAATTTTAAAATAAATCCTTTATATACATTGTTAATTTTTATATTCATTAACATAGCTCTGTTTCCGTTGTCAGCGTGTGCTTGCTGTTAGCATCTATTTCTAAATATTAAAAACATATCTATAGCCAAATTATGTGGTAAACTACTTTTCCATTAAAAATGAATGTGGATTTATGCTCTTACATCCAAATATTTTTTACTTATTCTGATTAAAATGATTTTATTATTTATATATTAAAACAATTTTGAGAACATTAAAGAGTTTCTTCAATGATCGGTTAAATACTATTTCAGCGTGATTGGATGACGGCAAATTGGTTTATTAGTATTCCTCAAAAGGTAACTTTTAGTAACAGTGACAGTCTCCAAAATTTGAATGAAGACATTGTCATCGACATTGAATCTATCCGCTAAGTTTCAGACCGATTGGGTGACGACAAGGGGATTAATTAGATATCCGCATATTTTTCCGCCATCGTCATACACACCCATACACATACACACAAGTTTAATAAGGAGTTAATATAAAGGATTTTTAAAATGGCAGTTATATTTTTCGCGGGTTACAACCACCTGTTGAGTAAATTTATACAATATATTTTGTGTTCAGATGAAGGAGCTCATTGCGCTAAGAAATAATGACACTAGCACCTGTTACTCGACATAATATGCAATGTATCCCATTTGCCATAAAACATTTATAAAAAAAGTATTCCGGTTGTCATGAAATGCGGATCATATAATCGAATAAAATACGTATCGTGTCTTTAGAATAATATCTGGCTACAGATAGGGAAAAAAATGTTATAACCTTTATTTTTTCTATCGATGAAGTATGTATTAACTGCAGGATCGGAAACAAATACACTTGACAGCAGGGTTGCATTTTTTTGTAAATAAACTTTGGATTGCAGTTGCTTAGATTTGATAAAGCTATGGTTCTTTGAATATGTACTTTAAATAACAAAAATAAATTGTAAACATTTGAAAAAAAAGAAATCACATATGAGTCGTTTTTTATATTTATTTGAATCAGGTTTTCGGTTTATTCGTTTATCTTATTAAACGTAAAAATTGGTTCAATTTGTAAAAAGAATTTATAAACATGTAGAAGTGAGAGACAGAGATAAGACTGAATTTCAATCAATAAATTTGTAGGGTAATATTTAAAGAAATATTTAAATGAGTAAAGTAACAAGGATACTTGTAAAATTTTATAAAACAAGGGTTTAAATTCAAGGTGATTAGAAACAAATTGCCTTTGAAAGGAAGAAGAATATGATCTAGTATTGGCTTTAAGAAAAACAAAAACTTTAATATATTTTCAAAGGAATTAAGTGAAATAAAATGCGATAATACCATTTATATGATTTTAAACTGTGGTGGTCTCGAGTGCAAATAACAGATACAACACCTATATATCAGATATCTTTTTTGTATAGTGGTTAGCGTGTCTGTCTTCTGATATTGGAATCCCGGGATCGACTGCTCGTAAATATTTATTTATTATTTATTATAACAGATACAACACCTAGACACCAGACATATCTTTGTCTAGAGCGTGCCTGTCTTCTGATCAAGGAAACCCGGATTTGACTGCCCGTCAATATTTATTTATTAAACCAAATACAACACCTAGACACCAGAAATCTCTTTTGTCCAATGGTTAGCGTACCTGTATTCTAAACTAAGAATCCTGAGTTCGACTGCCTGTAAATGCCTGTAAATATGTATTTATATGTTTATTTGTTTAATTATTTATTATTTATTGTAACAGATACAACACCTAGACACCAGAGATCTCTTATGGCTAGAGCATGCCTGTCTTCTGATCAAGGAATCCCGGATGCGACTGCCCGTCAATATTTATTTATTTATTTATTAAACCAAATACAACACCTAGACACCAGAAATCTCTTTTGTCTAATGGTTAGCGTACCTGTCTTCTAAACTAGGGATCCCGAGTTCGACTGCCTGTAAATATTTATTTATGTGTTTATTTGTTTATTTATTTATTATTTATTATAACAGATACAACACCTAGACACCAGAGATCTCTTTTGTCTAGTGGCTAGCGTGCCTGTCTCCTTGATCAAGGATTCCCGGGCTCGACTGCTCGTAAATCTTTATTTATTTATTTATTTATTTATTTATTTATTTATTTATTTATTTATTTATTTATTTATTTATTTATTTATTTATTTATTTATTTATTTATTTATTTATTTATTTATTTATTTATTTATTTATTTATTTATTTATTTATTTATTTATTTATTTATTTAATAATTTATTTATTTACTGAACAGTTAGCATGTTGAAATGCTATTTGTGCTTATTAAAGTTACGAATACCTAATGCGATATATGCACCTACTTCACCAACCTGATAGGTGAGCATGCAAGTTTTGAGAATCGTGAATAATTCTCGTGTAAAAAAACTAATATCAAAAGCAGTTATGTTATACTCTACGAAGTGATGCATAATCACATGCATTAAAGTAGTAGTATTCTTTGAATAATACATAATTTGGTGTGAATAAATGTTTTTTACTCTAAAATATTTTAGCTCTGTATCTCGAAATGAATTCGGTAGCTTTAAAATGATGATAATTTTTTTTGAAGCAACATAGTGTTAAAAGATAATTACGAAACCAGTTCCAAAAAAAAAGAAAAGAAAAAACAAATTCTAATAATGAAATTAAATGCAAACTTTTTTGCAGCTCTTACGTTATCTTCAGAATTTATATTACTGTTTATTTGTTTATAAGTGTGGTGGATGTCTCTTAAAAGACTTTCTAAAAATTGCCTAGGGAGTTAAAATCTTGTGAATCGGCCAACAAAAAATAATGCTTTAACTTATTTACTTATTTTTAAAATAATATTAAACACATCATAAGATGCTTCTGAAAACAAACAATAACATAACAATACACATCAAACATAATTAGCAGGTTTGTAAACATTTGAAATTTTAGACCCTGCAGAAAAACAATCCGCCAATGTTTAAATTACCTTAAAAACAGTAAACAAAATAGATTCTCATTACTAGTCATTACCTGAAAGCAAATGAAAGTTTCTGCAGTTAATTACATAATTTTTAAGCCCTCAGTTCACAATAACTTTTGAGTTTGTTTAATAAAAACTAGTTAAGTTTTTAAAAATACCTTCTCAAAATAAACATGATTGCATTTCGATCGTGTTACCTCTTCATTAAATAAATAAATAAATAATTTTGTCTCAAGAATAACTTAAACGAAGCTCAGGGAAGAAACTACTTCTTTTACTTCTGGAGGTAGTTGCTTTTAACTGAAATTAATCCCTGCCTATTGCTTGTCGTATGAGGCAATTAATTTCTAGTCGAGGGATGCCTGGAGGGCAACAAACTTGGTTGGGCACAGTTATTTATAACCATTAATGAGACAGGAAAGATAGTTAAAGGTGGTAACTAAGTTGAAGAGGAAAAAGTAGTTTAAGTAGTTTACTTTGCAATTACAAACCATAATCAGACCGGATATATGAAGCAATTAGGTTCAACTTATTTTATAAATGCAGGGAAGATACTTCAATTATGATAAGTGTTCGCTATTAATTTAGAAATATCATTATCCAAATTGAATGTATTTGTAATGAAATAAAAACATTTTTCTTTCCGTCATCTAATTTAGAGAATTATGCTTTTCTGCCATTTGGGTCATTCTCCACAGAACGTAATGTTTCAGCATCATGAGAGAGACAAAAAAATATTGAAATCATTATAAAAGCTTAAAAATGTTTCCTTTCCCCATAGTCTTACTTATCAATTGCAGTCCAATTATGACATTGGTAAAGATCGTCTGATACTATATACAGATCGTCCATATCATCGAAAGAAGTTCGTGGACAAGACGATTTCCTTGTTATTGTTTGGTTCCAAATGGAATATTATGTTTATAAACATAAGATTACTAAATTGATATGCGTACAACTAATGCTATCAAAGGAATGGTTAATTGTAAGCATTTTATTATTCTTGACTGATTTTATTTTGAGCACAGATATGATGGTATGATATTTCTATTTGTACTTTTTCACATGTATGTAATAGAATGTGATTGTTATATTGAAAAATATAATGCACATTGTGTATTGGAACCAAAATGGTTATAGTCCGAGAGGCGACGGCAGTTTTTGGACCCCATCGAACATAATTCTGATTTTTTTTTATAGAAATTGGAAAAATTGAGTAGATTACGAAACCGATAGTCTGCCGTGACAAAAATGGCCGAAATTGATCAAAAATCGACTTGGAATGAGTTGCACTAAAATCCGATTGGCAAATATGTCATAACTTGCCAAAAAGAGAACTAACTTTTTCGTCTGGCAACCCACTGCATTTTGATTTTCAATGAGAAAAAGCGCAAACGATTTCTGATCTCTGGCTCGGAAAACTTGTATCTTTTAAAAGTAAGCCAAATTGGCGACATCAGTCACGTCATCAGTGACGTAATTTTTCTTGCCAATTTGGCTCATTTGTGAAAGATGCAAGTAAGCCATAGCCACATATTTGAATCGTCTGCAACTTTCTTAATTGAAAATTAAAGAATAACCAAATAAAAAAATATTTTTTTTTTCATTATTTGGCAAGTTATGGTGCATTTGCAAATTGGATTTAGTTCATCTTATTAAAAGTCGTTTTTTGACCAGTTTCGGCCATTTTTGCCACGGCAGACCAGTGGATTCGTAATCTACTCACTTTTCTCCAATTTCTAT
This sequence comes from Linyphia triangularis, assembly GCA_963978545.1. Classification (NCBI taxonomy): domain Eukaryota; kingdom Metazoa; phylum Arthropoda; class Arachnida; order Araneae; family Linyphiidae; genus Linyphia; species Linyphia triangularis. The sequence continues at coordinate 102,978,042 of OZ021722.1, read as the reverse complement.
AAAAAATTCAGAATGATGTTCGATGGTGTTCAAAAATTGCAGTCGCCTCGCAGTCTATTACATTCGCCTGCTTTCCAATACCAGAGTTAACTTGTTGTATCAACTGGTGGTCTGTTAAACAACTCACTGCTTGTCCACGAATATGATGCGTGAGACAAGAAATATTACATAAATTGTAAAGAAATTACTACTTATAAAAGTTTTATGCTCAGGCACAACATTGTTTAACTTGTAACCTTCTAGCTAAAAATATAAAGACATTATGGTAATATGAAATAAAATTTGAATACCGATGAAACAACCAACTTGAGGTTGCGACAGTTCACAAACATGACAAATCATGTCCGCTGGCGTATTTTTTTAATATAAAAATATGTTTTTAATTTATATGACTTGTTATGAGGAATTTTGATTGCATCAAAATATATTCTATAATAACAGCAATATCCAACTGATCTAGTGGTCAACAATGACTGCTACAAGCTTTTGTGCGTTTTACAGAAAAGGACTTATTTGTGTATTTGTTGAAGCGGTTCATTCATTTGATGTGCGATTTTTATAATTGTAAATTTATATATTTTTTTTTTATGAATGTCACCTTAAATATTGTCGTAATGAATCTTCAAAAATGGTAATCTAGTTGTATAAATGTCAATACTCGTTAGTTTTTTTTTTTTAATCCATATTTTTTGTGAACACTAAATATTATAAAGACATCAAGGCTATAGGAAATTAAATTAGAATACCGATGAAACAATCAACCTGAGGTTGCGGCAGTCCACAAACATGACAAATCATGTCCGCTGGCGTATTTTTTTAATATAAAAATATTTTTTTTAATTTATATGACTTGTTATGAGGAATTTTGATTGCATCAAAATATATTCTATAATAACAGCAATATCCAACTGATCTAGTGGTCAACAATGACTGCTACAAGCTTTTGTGCGTTTTACAGAAAAGGACTTATTTGTGTATTTGTTAAAGTAGTTCATTTATTTGATGTGCGATTTTTTTATTTGTAAATTTAGATTTTCTTTACTAATGTCACTTTAAATATAATCGTAATGAATATTCAAAAATGATATTATAGTTGTATAAATGTCAATACTCGTTAGGTTTTTTTTTTTAATCCATATTTTTTGTGAACACTAAATATTACTTCTATCTGAAATTTTATTAATATCTAAATATGCTGTGGAACTTATCTTCTTATTTATCTAGACAATATTATTTCATACCATTTCTCTCTCCTATTAACTATTTACATAAGTGAAAGGAGAAGAATACTAATCGCATATGTCAATTCTTCAAGACATTATTTAAAAAATATTTCATAAAAAAAAATCTAACATGTTATTTAAGTTAAGTAATTTTTATAAAATTATTAAATTCACATATTTTCCATTTTTTACAATTGCATTAAAATAAGTCATGTTAAATAATAGAACATTTAAAGAATAAATTTAATGTTATTATCATTAAGAAAGCGATTCTTGTATTGAATATTATTAAGAATTGTTATAATTAAATTAATATCAATTGAATATATTTAAACATGTTGAATTTTATTTAAAAATATTATATTCCATTTACTAAATACTGTAATACTGCGCGGGATTATTTTGTGAGAATGTTTTCATTTCATGCTCTCTAGTGAACTGGGCATGATTTTAAAACAATTCGCACACAAAATAGTTGTATGTTTTTCCTTTTGGAAATGAGTTGGACTCTTAAACTCTGCGAATAGTGATTGTAAATATTACAAGCTTAATTCTTCAGTATTCTCTCGTTTATGTTTCACTTTAGTTAAGTGACTTGACTATAATACTCATGTTTATGGTTTTTAATCAATTTGATTTGGTTTTTTTTATGATTGATCGATTTGAATTCCTTGCATTGTATTATGTGTTCATGTAAACAGTATGCAAGTACATTATGCTTATATTTAGTAATATTTAACAAGATATTACAACCCATATGTTTACATAGGGTAATATATATATATATATATATATATATATATATATATATATATATATAGATATATATATAGATATAGATATATATATATATATATATATATATATATATATATATATATATATATATTTGAAACATTATGCGTTTCAGTATTTGCTATAACATGCTTCTAGAAGTTTTGATTGAAATCGCTGTGATAATGCCGCTTAATGTTTTTTAAATAACCCCACCTCCGAAATTCTCGTAAAAACTCTCTCAGGGCGTAAAAAGTTTAAAAACGAAAGTCTTCAACGAAGAGTTCTCTTCCTTTTTGCATCGCATATCAATTACAAATTTTCTCCCATTCTTAGCTTCACTTACAAAGAAGAATAATCTGAGAATTATCGAAAGGTATATCTCTACAATCGCCATTTTGCCAGTGTTTATTTTTCAGTCCCATACAAGATTTTTCGCCAAACTAGCCATTGAATTCTATATAAATGATGAAAGTATAAAAACGGTAAATAACACTTAACCACGTCAGTATAATAGTATAATTGAAAGTTGTGTAATGTTCCACATCCATAATTAATCTTGTACTCATCTCAAAGCAGGAAATATCGATTGATGAATATCAATCTAATAAATGAGCCGCAAAATTCTGTCATGAACCCGTTCATGCAACACTTGAAAGTACAACGATTTGGAACACTACAGTAAAATACAAAGAAAAGGAAATAAATGAATAATTTGAAAAATATACTAATGAGCCGAGTTTATTTCTCTAGCAAAAATTTTATTTTGAAATGGGAATGGAAATCATAATATAAAATTTTTAATTAAGATAAATATCTATATAGAAATAGATTTACAGCTAAAAGAAACTTATTGAACCTATTTAAAAAGATCTTGTATGATTTAAAGATCTCTCTTTTTAAATTTGTAAAGTTATAAAAAATATCTGAGAATAAGTTGTAAATGTTTTTTTCAGTAATGTAGTATTTTGTTTCTGTTAAACTTTACAAAATGAACATAAATTAATGCATACGATATAGGATTAGGGTAAATGAGATCTATGTTACAACATGTTTTTCTACTTCTCTTCAAATTTAAAATATATTCTGCTTATGATTTAAGGGGAGAGTGGAGTTTAAGATCTCTGCCTAACTTTTCAATGTCAAAAAACTCCTCATTTAAGAAACATTTTCTTAGGTATTTATATACTTACCAACTTAAAAAAAAAATCAAGCATTCTTATTAGACATACTAGCTGAATACCCGTGCTGCGCTACGAAATTTTACCATTAGCATTTTAGCGATCAAAAGACATTCATGTATTCTACACTTCAGACGTTTGCTCCCTTTTCGATCCCGACAAATTGATTTATCAAAATAGAAACTTTCCTTTGTTGACATTTTAAACGAAATTTATAATTGTGAATAGTAAACTGGAATAGTTTATTGTGTTTATGTTTGCTCTTAGTTCTAAATTTCAAAGTAGTAGCTGTATTGGAATTAAGTTAATTAGACATTAAGTTAATCCTCGTATAGTTTCAATGTTGTGTCGTCTTTTCATCCCTTAAAAATTCGTTAATCGATATTGGAATGACTTATTTTTTTAACATTTGCAAAAAAATATCAGAAAAATGACTACATTGGAAGAGGAACATTCGGATATCCCTCGTTTGGAACATTTAACCCCTTTTCGACCACTTAAAGTGTGTTAATCGAGATCGGAATAGTTTACTTTTTCTATTTTTACCATTGTTGATATTTGTGCCGATTTTCAGAGTTGTGACTATGTGGGAAGTAGGATTTTCGAATGTCCCCCGTTTGGAACGTTTAACCCCTTTTCGACCCCTTAAAGTGTGTTAATCGAGATCGGAATAGTTTACTTTTTCTATTTTACCATTGTTGATATTTGTGCCGATTTTCAGAGTTGTGACTATGTGGGAAGTAGGATTTTCGAATGTCCCCCGTTTGGAACGTTTAACCCCTTTTCGACCCCTTAAAGTGTGTTAATCGGGATCGGAATAGTTTACTTTTTCTATTTTTACCATTGTTGATATTTGTGCCGATTTTCAGAGTTGTGACTATGTGTGAAGTAGGATTTTTGAATGTCCCCCGTTTGGAACGTTTGACCCCTTTTCGACCCCTTAAAGTGTGTTAATCGAGATCGGAATAGTTTACTTTTTCTATTTTTACCATTGTTGATATTTGTGCCGATTTTCAGAGTTGTGACTATGTGGGAAGTAGGATTTTCGAATGTCCCCCGTTTGGAACGTTTAACCCCTTTTCGATCCCTTAAAGTGTGTTAATCGGGATCGGAATAGTTTACTTTTTCTATTTTTACCATTGTTGATATTTATGCCGATTTTCAGAGTTGTGACTATGTGGGAAGTAGGATTTTCGAATGTCCCCCGTTTGGAACGTTTGACCCCTTTTCGACCCCTTAAAGTGTGTTAATCGAGATCGGAATAGTTTACTTTTTCTATTTTTACCATTGTTGATATTTGTGCCGATTTTCAGAGTTGTGACTATGTGGGAAGTAGGATTTTCGAATGTCCCCCGTTTGGAACGTTTAACCCCTTTTCGACCCCTTAAAGTGTGTTAATCGGGATCGGAATAGTTTACTTTTTCTATTTTTACCATTGTTGATATTTGTGCCGATTTTCAGAGTTGTGACTATGTGTGAAGTAGGATTTTCGAATGTCCCCCGTTTGGAACGTTTGACCCCTTTTCGACCCCTTAAAGTGTGTTAATCGAGATCGGAATAGTTTACTTTTTCTATTTTTACCATTGTTGATATTTGTGCCGATTTTCAGAGTTGTGACTATGTGGGAAGTAGGATTTTCGAATGTCCCCCGTTTGGAACGTTTGACCCCTTTTCGACCCCTTAAAGTGGGTTAATCGAGATCGGAATAGTTTACTTTTTCTATTTTTACCATTGTTGATATTTGTGCCGATTTTCAGAGTTGTGACTATGTGGGAAGTAGGATTTTCGAATGTCCCCCGTTTGGAACGTTTGACCCCTTTTCGACCCCTTAAAGTGTGTTAATCGAGATCGGAATAGTTTACTTTTTCTATTTTTACCATTGTTGATATTTGTGCCGATTTTCAGAGTTGTGACTATGTGGGAAGTAGGATTTTCGAATGTCCCCCGTTTGGAACGTTTGACCCCTTTTCGACCCCTTAAAGTGTGTTAATCGGGATCGGAATAGTTTACTTTTTCTATTTTTACCATTGTTGATATTTGTGCCGATTTTCAGAGTTGTGACTATGTGGGAAGTAGGATTTTCGAATGTCCCCCGTTTGGAACGTTTGACCCCTTTTCGACCCCTTAAAGTGGGTTAATCGAGATCGGAATAGTTTACTTTTTCTATTTTTACCATTGTTGATATTTGTGCCGATTTTCAGAGTTGTGACTATGTGGGAAGTAGGATTTTCGAATGTCCCCCGTTTGGAACGTTTGACCCCTTTTCGACCCCTTAAAGTGTGTTAATCGAGATCGGAATAGTTTACTTTTTCTATTTTTACCATTGTTGATATTTGTGCCGATTTTCAGAGTTGTGACTATGTGGGAAGTGGGAGAATTAGTGATGAGTGAGTCAGTGAGTCAGTGAGTGAGTGAGTGAGTGAGTGAGTGAGGGCTTTGCCTTATATATATAGAGATGGGAGAATTAGTGATGAGTGAGTCAGTGAGTCAGTGAGTGAGTGAGTGAGTGAGTGAGTGAGGGCTTTGCCTTATATATATAGAGATTGGCATACTAGCTGAATATTCATGCTTCCCTGAGAAATATTACCTTTTGCATTTTAGCAATCAAACGTCATTTATGCATTGCACAACTTGGATGTACATTCACGTTTGGACCCTTTAAAATTGGTTTCATTAAAATCGGAATACTTTACTTTATCTATGTTTTCTCCTGTTGATATTTTTTTCCATATTTTATTATTGTGACTATATTGGAAGTAGGGTGTAGGGATATTCTTTGCATGGAACGTTTTGACCCCATTTCGACCTTTTCAAGTTAGTTAAATAAGATCGAAAGAGCTTACTTTTTCTATGTTTCCCTTTGCTGATATATGTACCAAATTACAGATTGTGACTACATTGGAAGTAGAACTCGTTTGAAAATTTTTGACCTTTTAAAATTAGTTATTTGATATTGTAATAGCTTACTTTATTGATATATATATAAATCACATGAACTTGTTTTGACTTCTTTAAAAATGGGACACTGCACTACTCTTCGTAAGAAACGTTTCGACCCCATTTCGACTCTAAAAAATGAGTTAATCGAGATCGGAATAACTTTATTTAATTGTTATGCTTGTCCTTAGTATCAAATATCAGAGTTATGACTGTATTGATAGTGGGGCATTGGTATATTGCTCGTTTGGATTGTTTCGAACCTTTAACATTAGTTAATCAAGATTGCCATATTTTACTTTTTATTTTATTTTCCTTGTTGACTCTTGTACTAAATTTCTGAGGTGTGACTACGTTGGAAGTAGAACATTAGGATATTCCTCGTTAGGAACGTCTCGACTCCTTTTCAACCCTTAAAAATTAATTAATTGACATCGGAATAGTCGACATTTTCTATGTTTGTTTTTGTTGACATTTGTACCTAATATCAGATCTGTGGCTATATTGCAAGTGGAACATTTGAATATTCTACTTTTGAAACGTTCGACCCTTTTTCAACCTCTTAAAACGGGTTTATCGACATCGAAATATATTACTTTTTCTATGCTTGCTCATGTTGACATTTGTACCAATTTTCAGACTTTGGAATCCATTGGAAGTAGAATTTTTGAATACTCCTTTTTAGAACGTTTCGACCCTGTAAATTTAGTTAATCGAAAATGGAGTGGCTTCTTTTTCCACGCTTACCTTTATTAACATTTGTACAAAATTTCAAAGTCTTGACTCTATGGGAAGGAGATCATTTAAAAACTCCTCTTTTCGAAAGTTGGACCCCTTTTCGACCCCTTATAGTGGGGTAATCGTAATCGGAGTAGCTTACTTTTTCTATGATTGTCATTGTTGACATTTGTAAAAATTTTCAGAGTTGTGACAATAAAAGAAGCGAGAGAGTTAGTGATGGGTGATTGAGGGCCTTGCCTTTTATATATTGAGATATTAAACGGAGAATGTTTTAAATATTTAGTTTTTTTTCTTAAAAAAAAAAAAGAAAAAAAAAATTTAAAGGTTTGATATTCTACAAAACTTTACAAAAATTTTAATTTTTGGTGACAATAAAACTGCATAAAATATTTACTTTCGAAAATATTTAAAAATGCTACTCTCAAATTGTGTAATGTATTGGCAGGAACATATGTTACAAACTTTTATGCATTTATCCTTAGTAGTTTTTGAATACATGCTCCATTCGTCTCCAAAATTGCTTTTTTGAGATATGGGCTGTTTAAGTTGAAAAGGAAAATACAATTTGATGTATGATACTATTTAAAAAAATACGTAATAAAAATAAAATTAGGAAAACATTTTTGGCACCGTCGGATTCAGAATTCTTTGTAGTTTTTTTTCTTACAATAGTAATCTCAAAATAAATTTTTTGACGGTCTTAAACTACGACTCCCTTTAACATTATGTTTAATACATTTATTATACATACACACATTTTATTCAATATGTATTAATCAAACACACAATATATATGCTAAAAGTCCCACGTGCAAACCTTTCAATTTGTATTATACTAACGTTCAAAGAAATAAAACTGAATGTAACAGTGGGCAGTTCTCCGAATCGAAATAGAATCTGTTAATGACAGTCCTTCAGCATACCCCCCCCCCACGCGCTCATAATTTGGGCGCATGCGCAAGCAATAAAAACAGGAATCTTCCGGAGAGTCACTCCAACTCCTGGGTTTGTTGGAAACGGGATTCCGAACAGTTCAGAAGTCCCGGAAAAGCGTTTCTCGCGTCTCTTTTATTATATTTGTTCTTGAACGCGACCGGAGAAAGTAATCGAAAATTCGTTGGTGAGCTTTCCATTAGATGCTGTGATTTAGTTTTTGTGTTTTGTGTAATTTGTGATTTTATAATTCAGTAATCGTACAAAATTCGATAAAGACTTGATATTTGTGTGAGTAAAGTTCAGTGTGAATATATTACAACGGAGGGAAGAGATTTTCTAATATATATATATATATATTCTAGCACTTGATTTGTTTGATTTCGTGAACCGGTGTTGAAGAATCGTTAAGACAGATTTTAGATAAATTTTAATAATGATCTCCTTAACTAAAAATGACACAAGCATGTCAATTGAAATGTTCTTTTAAAAAATTTAATTTAACACTTTCCATTAGGGATAGGTTTTTTTTTTACTTTGAAATAGTTCAAGTTTATGATTAGTTATATTTAAGAAACCGACTATAATTAATATTTTCCAAGGTTATGTTCTTCTATATATTTTTATAAAGTGAGATTATTTTTAATTTTTTTTTAGTCATTATGGTGTACATAATGTGAGTACGTAATAGAAATTTTAAATTATAACAATTGAGAAATTTTGCTTTATTTGTTAATGATATATATTTTTTTGTTATTCGAATATCATTAAAATGCTAAAATGGTCAGATTGTTTTGTCAAAAACTGTGATTAAAAATGAAATAAATTTACTATATGACCGACCTATATTCAAAATGAATTGATTCGCAATTTACGATGATAAAAATCAAACTTCGCAATAATAAAAATAAAATAACTAGACTGAATTTTTATATTAATACTGTTTAAGAATAATCCTAAAACTTATTGGAAATAAACTTTTAGTCCCTTTGTAGAGTAAAGAAGATACTTTGCTTTTCCATTAGGTTAACGTTAATGGAAATGTATTACATTCAAACAAAGATTATGACAATTTTATTATTTATCGCATAATTTCTAAGAACGGTCCTTTCGATCATTACTCAAATTCTTGCTATCAGAAAAGAACATCTCTCACCAAATAGTACGTTCTTTATACCAACGTAAATTTAGAAAAAATTGAACTTTTCTCACCTCTGACTCATAGTGGAACTACGTTATAAAATAAACCAGACGATTTCAACAACGGGATAATTTTCGATTTTTAGAATCAGACTATAATAAGTGAGACGATTTCTTCTGAAATACAAAAATCTTCTAGTAAGGATAATCAGACACCATAAATGAGTGAGACGATTTCTTCTGAAATACAACTTTCTTCTAGTAAGGATAATCAGACACCATAAATGAGTGAGACGATTTCTTCTGAAATACAAAAATCTTCTAGTAAGGATAATCAGACACCATAAATGAGTGAGACGATTTCTTCTGAAATACAACTTTCTTCTAGTAAGGATAATCAGACACCATAAATGAGTGAGACGATTTCTTCTGAAATACAAAAATCTTCTAGTAAGGATAATCAGACATCATAAATGGAAAAAAAATCAATGACATTATTACCTTGGATCAACAAAATAACTTTTTTTTAACAAAAAAAAAAAAAAAAAAAGAACTTCAGTTTCCAACATATTCTCGAACAATGTCGATCTGTGACAAATCCATCGAACTTCTGGCCAGTTACGGCTTCTACCTGCCTTCCCAGAATAACACTAATTCATCATCTGTGAATGCAACATGGGATCCCGTTTTCTCCCATTGGTGCCACTATGAATCTCCCGCGCATGGAGCCCACTATCTGGTCGGACTGCTGCTCGGGCTCATTTGCATCATTAGCATCTTGGGCAACTTGTTGGTCGTTGTAGTCTTCACCAGGTGAGTTGTTTTTTATTATTATTATTTAATATTATTTTGATTGGAGTTACTGAATGAACGTGCTCAGAACGTACATCCCCCAGAAGCACAAATCCGGCTTCACAATTGCATTTAATTAAGTAACTAGGGGTGTGAAAAATCGCACAACTTTCAATTACAACTATAATACTGACGTGGATTTGTGTCATTTAGCATTTTTATATTTTCATCATTCATTTAGCAAAAATGGCCAGTTTGGATATTTTGATTTAATTCTTGTATGGAATTGTTTTTTTTCAATTAAAAAAAAAAAAAAAAAAAAAAAAAAACACCTCCTCCAAAATGATGATTTTGGCATTATACTTTTCGATAATTCTTCTATTATCCTTTCTTGTTCGTGTAACTGTGGAGAGAAGAAAAAATGATCGTTGATGAGGCTCAAGGAAAGAGAACTCTGTATTAAAGGCATTCGTTTTCCAACTTTTTACGCCATTGAAGCATTATTACGAGAATTTCAGAAGTGGGGATGTTTAGAACATCTTAAGAGGCATTACCACAGCGATTTTGAACAGAATCGTTCGAGCTGCTTTTTAGCAATTATTGAAAAACATGATTTTTTTCAATGGCAGATACCTAATGCTAGGCTACTGCAATTTTTGGATCCCATTGAACATCATTCTGAATTTTTTATAGAAATTGGAGAAAAGTAAGTAGATTACAAATCCACTGATCTGCCTTGGCAAAAATGGCCGAAACTGGTCCAAAATCGACTTTTAATAAGTTGAACTAAATCCAATTGCCAAATGCGCAATTACTTGCCAAATAATGAGCATTTTTTATTTGGTAACCCTCACTCTTTAATTTTCAATTAAGAAGGTTGCAGACGATTCGGATGTGTGGCTATGGCTTACTTGCATTTTCACAAATGAGCCAAATTAGCAATAAACATTACGTCACTGATGGCGTAACAGATGTCGCCGATTTGGCTTATTTTTAAAAGATACAAGTTTTCCGAGCCAGAGATCAGAAATTGTTTGCGCTTTTTCTCATTGAAAATCAAAACGCAGTGGGTTGCCAGACGAAACAGTTAGTTCTCTTTTTGGCAAGTTATGACATATTTAGCAATCGGATTTTAGTTCAACTCATTCCAAGTCGATTTTTTATTAGTTTCGGCCATTTTTGCCACGCTAGACCAGTGGATTCGTAATCTACTCCCTTTTCTCCAATTTCTAAAAAAAAAATCGGAATTATGTTTGATGGGGAAAATTGCAGTCTCCTTACGGACTATAGTGTATTTATCTGAATTGACACATTTGAAAAAGTTAAGAGAATGGACGTACTAGACTATATAGGATGAACAAGATCAATTGCAAAATATTGTGAGACACTTAAAGAAATATGCGCGCATATTTGATCTAAAATCAAATAAGATTTAGCGATGAAATACAATAAACAAATTAGTTAAAAAATCATGATTGTGTTACAATAGAAATAAAGTCAACTATTTTAAAATATTTAAATATAATTGCATCAGATGAAATGTATGCAGCAATGGTGCGTTATTAGAGTTCTCCTAAATTATACAGTATTGCATACTTTGGGTATTGTTGTACGATTCTTCAATGACTTTAGATACATAAGATATCAAGTTTGGCCAAGTATAGCGAAACTGAGTTTATTTGTACGTCCTTTTCCCAATAGCACAAATCTATTGGCCAATATTGGGTCGACACTGGCCAATCCCGATGTGGACCGTTGTAGACTAGCCGTTGTTACCAATCTCGGCCAATCTCGCCCCGTGCTGGGTAATATGAACTGGAAGTTTTGAAGTGTTGATGAGGAGTTTTAAAATTGAAATATTGTGTTATGAGGATACGACGGATGGGTAAAAATTATGTTTTGTGACTGTTTTTTCATGTTTATTTTTGAAAAATCTAGTATTTTGAAACAATGGTTGGTATTTGGCATGGAATGGCCATTCTTCAAAGAACTCCTGTTTCTGAGATTGACCTGTATCTTGTGTATTTCCTTATATTTTTTATTTATAGTTTTTTCGGTATAATTTTATCGGGTGCGCTACATTTCTTTAATACAAGTAATTTTTCTATGTTTAATTGATTGTTTTGATTTTAAATGTTCATCTAATTATACTTAATTTTACGTTATTAACTTCTTCCTAATTGGGTAATAATTGATATGTTAATTTTTTTGGATTATTTATTTGCAGCACGAGTAATTAAATCAATGATAAAACGAGTTGGAATTTTTTTTTTTTTTTTTTTAATACAAAATCTTTTTGTATTGTAACCTGATTAAATATTTTTTTTATTCTTCTTCTTCTTTTTCTTTATATATATATTTTTTTCATTATTTTTATTAATGTTCACATAGTATAACACTTTGACTTTTTTAATGATATTTTTATAAATTTAGTCTATGTAGCAGCAATAATAATATTATCTGACTTTTTATAATAGTTTCTATATTGATAATTTCAAGATTTATTGAATACAATAGAAATAGTGTTAACATTGCAAACTGGGTTTGATACTAAATTGATACTAAAATAGGTTTATTATTACATATCCCTCCAAAAGGTGTGAATAAAAAAAATTAAATCTAACTTTAAGTCCGACTGAATGGTGGTACAAAATATTTTTAAAATCTATTAGAATTTGTGTAAAATAAGATTCCAGTCACCTTCAACAGACGACAAAGTAGTGTACAATAATATAAAAGTAATGTAAAAAGTAAGGTATATGATAGAAGTGTGTAATACACTGCGATGCATAAGTTTAGGCAATGAACAAAGTCAAACAGATTTCATTTTATATTCAATCAATTTTCGTAATACGGCTTCAGTATAATGTGCAATGAATACTTTACAATATTTATAGCTAAATATTCAAATAGCGCATATTACAAGTTATTATTTGGTAACAATACAAATTAACATTGTCTCAAAAGTTTAGACAAAATTGAAATGAAATTAAGGTATACATATACATTAGGAATCGCGAAATTTGACTCAAATCTGCGTTTTTGTTTTTTGGTTTTAAAATATTCCAGAATTCATCTATATATTTAATAGGCAATACGTTTTTTGGGGTTAGTCCGTCCGCCTAAACTACTCAACCAATTTCAATGATCAAGGTGTCATTTTAAAGGAAATAAGCTGTAGATTTGCCAAAACGTGCCAAAATAATTTATTAACATTTTATTAATTAGTTAAATTTCAATATTTTTCATCATTAAGCTACTACAAAGCCTCAATGATTTTGAATATAAGAATGGCAACATCCTTAAGTAAACAAATCCGCTGCTCGGGGGTTCAACCAACCAACCAACCGTTGCTAATTTTAAAGCTCTTTTTAAACTCTTCTTTTCAAAGTAGATTTTTTCTGTTTTTCTGAAGCATTTTTGTATTAGAGTAATTATTATTTTGAAGTATTTCTATCCAGAAAATGCTTCGCGTTGGACGTCGTTCTCTAACGGGGCGACTTATCAGAATAAATAAAAGATATTGGGACTTCAATGTAAGGGCATAACTAATGAAGTTTTAAGTCAGAATGTTGGCGGATAGTATATTTAACTTTCTATTATGAAACTTGCAATTTGGGTGTTTTCTCTATTAGGCCTTCCATTAAAGTTATAAAAATTTGGTTACATTTTTTATGGCTGGCAAACCTATTCGAGCGCAGCAAGACGTTTTAACCACAAATTCGAGCGGCAAAGCCGCTCAATCCGAGCGCAGCGAGGTGTTTGGGGGTTGGCGAGCGTTAGCGAGCAGGGGGCGAAGCCCCCTAGTTACCATTAAAATGATACCATTTTCTTTCTGAGACTCAAATTACTTTTTAAAGTAAAGTAGGTTTTGTGAACCTGTTTTGTATCACGTTCATTAGTGTAGTTAGTAAACTTTCAACGCGTTTTCTGAAGAATTAAATTTTGTTGTTATATAACTTTACGCCAATTGTCATAACTTCATAATAAATGGTTCGATTTACAAAATTCTATTTTTGTTTTGTAGACAATAGTTGTGAATGTGTTTTCTATTTAGAATCTAATTTATATTGTTATAAACACATTTTTTATGCACATTTTAATCTTAATTTTTTTTCAAAAACTATTTTTTTTTTTTAAACTTTTTATTTAAAAACTTATAATTAAATAAATATTGTAGCCAAATTAAAAATTCTCCATAGGAACATGTATTAATATAATATCTATTATTTAAAAAAATAAATAATACCTCTAAGTTAATTACAAGTTTATTTATATATGTTCTAATAATGTCTTAATTAGTCACTTTAATTGCAATTAGCTGATTAAAAAATTGACGGAAAAAAAAGTTTTTATATAAAAATGCATCATTTTTAATTCTGATATACTGCCAAAAAGTTTGAAATTATAACCTTAAAGTTAAAGAAAATCACATCAATTGTATATGTATACCTTAAAATAAACATAATTTAAAGCTTTATCGTGGATCCATTCTTGTTGATAAGTTCATAAGTATGAGTTTCCATCAAAGATAAATTTTGCATGGTTTGGGGCTCTATTTAGTACCATATATCTTCTTTAGATCTCTTAGGTTCATTTATAGAAGACTATTGTCTAAAATTGCTGTAAAGTTTGCGACGCATGTTGTCCTAAAGATTTTCTTCTGTGTTATTATCTGGGCTATACGCTGGCCAGTCAAGAATTTTTAAATTCTGAGATTAAATCAGGAATTTTTATTGTCTATAGTTCGGATCGAAGTACTGTCTTGCTGAAATTTCTAGGAAGCTCATCAAATAGCAGCAGCTTATCCTACAATTTCTTAGTGTAATGCTGTGACGTTTGGTGACCACTGGCAGAGTATAGAGACATTTGTCCATTGTAGCAAAAGGCAGTCAAAAGCATCACCGAGGCACTATCTTTTCTGGAACTAAAAAAATGACTAGTTCCTTTCCGCAAGTCAAGCCAGTACGATGTCCAGCCATCTAAATAGACTATATTCCATTTTTTTTTTATCTCTGTATTCCACTGATTGTCATTTTGGTCCATATAGACTGAGAGGCGACTGCAATTTTTGGACCCCACCGAACATCATTCTGAATTTTTTATAGAAACTAGAGAAAAGTGAGTAGATTACGAATCCACTGGTCTGCCGTGGAAAAAATGGCCGAAACTCGTCAAAAATTGACTTTTAATAAGTTGAACTAAATCCAATTTCCAAATGCGCCATAACTTGCCAAATAATGAGCATTTTTTTATTTTTTTTATTTGGTAACTCTCACTCTTTAATTTTCAATTAAGAAGGTTGCAGACGATTCAGATATCTGGCGACGGTCTACTTGCATTTATTAAAAGGGAGCCAAGTTGGCAAAAATATTACGTCACATGACGTAACTGATGTTGCCCAATTTGGCTTACTTCTAAAAGATATAAGTTTTCCGAGCCAAAGATCAGAAATCGTTTGCGCTTTTTCTCATTGAACATCAAAATGAAGTGGGTTGCCAGGCGAATAAGTTTGTTTTCTTTTTGGCAAGTTATGACATATTTGGCAATCGGATTTTAGTTCAACTTATTCCAAGTCGATTATTGATCAGTTTCGGCCATTTTTGCCACGGCAGACCAGTGGATTCCTGATCTACTCACTTTTATCCAATTTCTATAAAAAATTCAGAATGATGTTCGATGGGGTCCAAAAATTGCTTTCGCCTCTCGGACTAATATCACGTATGATTTCGTGACCACAAAATTCTCTGTGACTTTTGATGTGGCTTCAGAGCTGGTATCTTTTTCATTTTGCAATAAATCATTGTTCCTGTTTCCGAAATTCGTTTACAAATCGTATACTTTGACACTAAAAGTCCTAATGACCTATGAAATTCGCGAACAAAAATTTGTTGTGTACTCAACAGTCTTTAGATCTGAAGATTATCAGGTTTATTCGGCGCACGCGACCTGTCAGATTTGATTTAATCTTTGTATTTGCGTCCATTAGGTAAAACTCGATAGATAAAAGTCTTAGGTCGATTAATAATTGTCGAAATTTACGAAACGAGTTTACCTTCAACTTTCAACTGCCAAATTTGCATAGGCTCATCCATTTCAATTTCTTTAGTCCTTGGTATCTCGATTACGAAGTACTATTATCGTTTGCAGAACTTAAATACTCGAAGTTTGTGAAGTCACATCTTTTAAATTTACATATCGCTGCAAACTCGTGATTGTGTCTACACTTTTACAATAGAAAATTTATATTTTTATCAAAAAAAAAAAAATATTATTAAAACAAATCAAACAACTTTGCTTTGATTATAGTATTTTAAAAGAGTTTTTGAATATATTTATAGGCTTTGTAATTCTAGTATCACAATTGTAAATTTCAAAGCCGAATCACTTCCATATCTAAATTTTTGCATCGAGGTTTACAATGTGAAATACTTATGTTTTTATGTGTGTGACTCGAGAGTTTTGTTATGTGATGCAGGCAATGTTATGCATATATAGAAGCAAAGAGTTCATGCAAAATTGCAAAAAAAGAAAAAAACAAAACATGAGATAAAAATAATATGTTATTACCAGTTATAGAAAACTGTGTATTAGTGAAGGCAAAGGAATTCTCTTCTCAGTTATTTTTTTAAACTTTTGTAATTCCTCCCCGGGAATTAGCGCACACAGTTATTTGCAAGGAATTATCATAGTTCATAGTTGAATGATTGAGTTGCTGTACTTAAATGTGATGAATTATTAAGTACAAATTGTAACGCAAAATATGGTGCTGACAGAACTTAGAATTCACATCTCCCTAGTACTTTAGTTGGCGCAGTATGGCCCATGTGTTGCCCTTGCCCGGTTAAACTCCAACCAACCAACCAACCAACCAACCAACCAACCAACCAACCAACCAACCAACCAACCAACCAACCAACCAACCAACCAACCAACCAACCAACCAACCAACCAACCAACCAACCAACCAACCAACCAACCCGAGTAATTTAGACGACAAAATGTCTGACACCTTTTGGTTTTGTACATATTTTGTTGAAGACACAAATTGTAGAAGCAGATGACTTTTACATAAGTTTTATGAAAAACATGAAATGTACACAAAAAAAAGTATGTGGATACTTATAATATACATAGAAAATTTTGCAGTCGATTCTCTGGTTTTTATAATGTTAATACTATGCAATAATATTACTCAAAAATATTTGTTCACACTTGAAATTTTGTATGATCCTGAAAATGGAGACTTCAATCTTTAAATACTAGAGTATTGAAATTCCTCATAAGTGACTGTGTCTTCAACATTAAAAGTTTTCGGAATAAATCATTTATCATAGTACGTTTTGTTTCTCTTATGGCTTTCTAATATTTTGCTTTCTGCAAGGAGAATCTTCTACTAGGGGAGATGGGGGGGGGAGGGGATATCTTGATTTAATACAGAGTCCAAAGATAAGATGTCATGCATGCGCTGATCACGCAATCCCAAAAATAGATATAAGTGTATTTGTACCTATAAGTGAGCAACAATGGGTTTCCAATAAAAATAAATGTATTTTGATCAGATTTTAACATTAAATATTGAGAGATTTCGTTAGTAATGAATTATATCAAGTAAATATAAATTGTTCCGTATTATATTCGCTTATGTAATAAATAATTCATTTTTAATTGTAATATAAGCTGGAACAATTACACAGATGATCTGGGTTTACTTATACGGATTTCTCTTTGAATGAATTTTCAAAGCGTTTGATCTTGGAGGACTACATTTGAAAAATTTTAAGAGCTCTATCATACGGTTATGCTTGTGAATTCCATTCACATTTTATAAACAATTCTTACTGTACTTCACCTGTATGAATTCTGTAAGGACTAACTTCTTTTGTGTTCTGTCTTGCCTGTTGTCTGGTTCATTATTCTACTGGTAGAGAGGCCAACGATAATATTCTTATTTGCTTTGATCAAGATTAACATAAAACAGTTATTTTAAATAAAAGGCTTTCTTTTAATTTCTACAGTTTTCTAAACCTGTTCAGAGTGAAGGCTAATTTATCAGATAGAGATTTACATTTTCCCAACAAAACTTTCTACAAAGATGCGAATCGAATGTAAAAGTCAATTTTAATTTAGACGTGCAACATTGTTAAAAAAAAAAAAAAAAAAAAAAAAAAAAAAAACTTTTGAAACATAGTAGACTGAGAAGCGACTCCAATTTTTGGACCCCATCGAATATCATTCTGAATTTTTTATAGAAATTGGGGAAAAGTGAGTAGATTACGAATCCACTGGTCTGCAGTGGCAAAAATGGTCGAAACTGTTCAAAAATCAATTTTTAATAAGTTGAGATAAATCCAATTGCAAAATGCACCATAACTTGCCAAATAATGAGCATTTTTTTTTTTAATTTTGTAACCCTCACTCTTTAATACTTAATTAAGAAGGTTGCAGACGATTCAGATGTGTGGCTATGCATGGCTTACTTGCATCTTTCACAAATGAGCCGAATTGTCAATAAACATTACCGCATTGATTACGTAACTGATGTTGTCAATTTGGCTTATTTTTAAAAGATACAAGTTTTCCGAGCCAGAGATCAGAAATCATTTGCGCTTTTTCTCACTGAAAATCAAAATGCAGTGGGTTGCCAGACGAAAAAGTTTGTTCTATATTTGGCAATAGGATTTTAATTAAACTCATTCCAATTCGATTTTTTATCAATTTCGGCAATTTTTGCCACGGCAAACCAGTTTATTAGTAAACAACTCACTTTTCTCCAATTTCTATAAAAAATTCAGAATGATGTTCGATGGGGTCTAGAAATTGCAGTCGCCTCTTGGACTATATCTCTACGATACAATTTTAATCGATGCAAAGGAAAGTAAAATTGGTTGTGCTATAATAATCTACAAACTCTTCCATTAAAGTGTAAAGAAAATAGGAATAATTTAAAATTAATTGAGAATTGTATCTATGCAATTACGACTGTCTGTACAATTCTGAAAACGTAACATTAAACCGTTTTCGTATTACATTTTTAAGATTCTTTTTTAAAAATTGTTTTGTTTTATACCTTTGTATAGCTAATCATTCATCACTAAACATATTTGTTGGAAAAATAAGTAACTTTATCTGTTGACAATGCTTAATCAGAGATGTGTTCTTTTATCCATTTGCAAAGTGTAATATTACAAGAAATGAAATTACAAAGAATTAAATTAATAATTATAATTATAAATAGAATTTAATGATTATGACACATACAAATGTGCCCTGAAAAATATAGCTCATTTAACTAGGACTCAAACTGTTATATTTTACTTTATGTGATCGAAGAGATTTGAGTAAAAATCAAGTTATTTTGTTTTTCTCTTTAATTTATAGAACTGTAAGATCTACTTGGGAAAACAGTATTTCGAAAAAGCTTAAATTCGTTAAAGTTTTAAGTATTTCATTTGTTGGGTTTTAATCTACAGAGAATTAGTTGTTTATGTTTTATGTTTGTTTTTTTTCTTGTGAGGAAGAAAAGAGGTTGTAGTTAAAATGAATTTCTATTGAAAATTTTATGTAATATAGGAAAATTTCAAAATAGTGCGACAATATTTGTTTACTGTAGTACATGTTATAATTCTGCAGTGACTGACCAATGTTTTCATTTCAACACATTGAACATGGAAAAAGTAAAATTTATCAACTTATTTTTTGGGGGGGTGAATCAATATCTTTCAACTATTTATTTAGAATTTATTGTGTTAATCAGACAAGAATTTACATTCTTTCAAATTAATCAACGGAATAAAAGTTTACAGAATCCACTTATTGTATTTCAAATGCAGCATTTAAACTTTGGTCTGATTAACCCAATTAAATGTTAATGAAGCAACCAAGAGTTTCACTTCCCGGAACACACCACTTACACAGTTTAAGCGCTTACAGGCAGTTTAACGCCAAACTTCAAAGATATGCTAATTTACAGCATTTAAATTAGGTAAATACAGACATCAACCTTAATGACACTTACGGCAAGTAGCTAGCTGCAACTCGTCTTCTACAAAGACGAGTCTTTGGTTGGTTACTAAAAATGCGATTAATGAAGGATAAAGGAGTTTACAGACTTCTTAAGAATGCTAATGTAGTTTTACATATTAGAATAGTTCCCATAGTTCTTTATTACTAGCTCCCATGTACAAAAGGTAGTTACCTCCCAGACACGGTAATTAGTAGATTCAATCTGTTTCTATTTTAATACCTATTTTTTTTTAATTACTGTTTCAATGTCAGAGAAGCGTATCTAAATATTAATCAAAGATGATTATTTTTCTGTGTGTTATAATTGATCCATTATACCATCTTCTGCCACTAACTTTTAGAGGCGGGCCTTATGACTTAAGTAGGATCTTTTTTGAGTGCCGGTTACACCGAAATATGTATCTTCAACTATTATAGATTTAATAATCCATAGCAATTCTGAAAACTAAAAAAAAAATATTAATTTTGTTATCTTAATAAAATTACAATTGATATTTGATTTTTTTTTCAAGTACAGTAAAACCCCGATTATCCGAGCTCTGGTTATCCGAGTTTCCGCTTTACCCGAGCCAGATAGTATTTCTTTAATTTTTTTTTACGCCTGATATTTTCCTTTGTCAAAACTAGTACCGAAAAAAATTGGTACTTGATCTCTCAAACACTCAAGAAAACAAAATGTTTGCATTCCTTTTCATTGTATGACACTGCTCCTCCTATCGCGTAGCTAAAGGTCTTAAGGCTCAAGGCTTAAGTAAGAGAACTCTTTAAGCATTACTATATATTATTAATTGCATGTAGTTTACCTATAGTATAACATTTGTACTTGTCAAAACGTACATTTAAACCGATACGATTTATTTTATTTTTAATTTTCGCTTTAACCGAGTTTTTCGGTTATCCGAGTTGGTCTTGGTCCACATTAACTCGGATGATCAGGACTCTACTGTAATTAAAAAATAATAATTTTCATTATTAGTAAATTAAAGTCTAAAAATGAAATGAATCTTTTGTTCTAACTGGACAATGGGACTTGATCTAACTTTTAATAAAAAATATTTAAACCGTACTTCCAGAATAGTCCGTTTTAGTCGATATCAATTGTGAGACGATGGCGATCGAAATCGTTCAGTTTATTTTGTGATAGAGTCGATGTCTTTCGGAGAATTTGTTGCAGTCAATTTTAATCAATTGTTCACATTAGATTCAGTTAAGTTATTCCTGTGTTTATTCTTGATGAAAATCATCTTGCCGAAGCCTTCTTCATATAGTTTCTTCGGGCACGTAGTGGAAAATTCTTTTCTAAATAGTTAACACATACTGTTCCGGATAAAATACAATTATCTAAAAAAAAAGGTTCATTCATAGAATTTGATTTTTTTTTTCTTTCTGTGGTGCATGCGGGCCGCAGAAAAATCTGTCGCTTGCCGCGTAGTGGCTGACGCGGCATTCGGCAAACATTCCATGCTATGCCAATGACGGTTTTATAAAAATAATTCCCAAGAAATAATTTCTCAAAAATGAAATTTTTCGCCTTTTTGGAGCTTTGTTCAATGACAAAAGGATAATGAAAGAAATTGAGGAATTTTTTTTTTAGCATTTTTGTAACTAATTAATTAAGTAACTTTTCTACGTGTGCTATCAATTAAAAAAAAAAAAAATATGGTAATTTTCAGCCCACCACAATGCATAGTTCAGTATTCAAGAGATTTAATTGTTTTTTCTTATCAGATGGGTAGTAAGGAAGCTTTTGTACATTTCACCTCCTTAATACCGGTTCTACTAATGATTGACAAAAAAAAAAAAAAAAAAAAAAAATATGGTAATTTTCAGCCCACCACAATACATAGTTCAGTATTCAAGAGATTTAATTGTTTTTTCTTATCAGATGGGTAGTAAGGAAGCTTTTGTACATTTCACCTCCTTAATACCGGTTCTACTAATGATTGACAAAAAAAAAAAAAAAAAAAAAATATGGTAATTTTCAGCCCACCACAATACATAGTTCAGTATTCAAGAGATTTAATTGTTTTTTCTTATCAGATGGGTAGTAAGGAAGCTTTTGTACATTTCACCTCCTTAATACCGGTTCTACTAATGATTGACAAAAAAAAAAAAAAAAAAAAAAAAAAAAAATATGGTAATTTTCAGCCCACCACAATGCATAGTTCAGTATTCAAGAGATTTAATTGTTTTTTCTTATCAGATGGGTAGTAAGGAAGCTTTTGTACATTTCACCTCCTTAATACCGGTTCTACTAATGATTGACAAAAAAAAAAAAAAATATGGTAATTTTCAGCCCACCACAATACATAGTTCAGTATTCAAGAGATTTAATTGTTTTTTCTTATCAGATGGGTAGTAAGGAAGCTTTTGTACATTTCACCTCCTTAATACCGGTTCTACTAATGATTGACAAAAAAAAAAAAAAAATATGGTAATTTTCAGCCCACCACAATACATAGTTCAGTATTCAAGAGATTTAATTGTTTTTTCTTATCAGATGGGTAGTAAGGAAGCTTTTGTACATTTCACCTCCTTAATACCGGTTCTACTAATGATTGACAAAAAAAAAAAAAAAAAAAAAAAAATATGGTAATTTTCAGCCCACCACAATACATAGTTCAGTATTCAAGAGATTTAATTGTTTTTTCTTATCAGATGGGTAGTAAGGAAGCTTTTGTACATTTCACCTCCTTAATACCGGTTCTACTAATGATTGACAAAAAAAAAAAAAAAAAAAAAAAAATATGGTAATTTTCAGCCCACCACAATACATAGTTCAGTATTCAAGAGATTTAATTGTTTTTTCTTATCAGATGGGTAGTAAGGAAGCTTTTGTACATTTCACCTCCTTAATACCGGTTCTACTAATGATTGACAAAAAAAAAAAAAAAAAAAAAAAAAATATGGTAATTTTCAGCCCACCACAATGCATAGTTCAGTATTCAAGAGATTTAATTGTTTTTTCTTATCAGATGGGTAGTAAGGAAGCTTTTGTACATTTCACCTCCTTAATACCGGTTCTACTAATGATTGACAAAAAAAAAAAAAAATATGGTAATTTTCAGCCCACCACAATACATAGTTCAGTATTCAAGAGATTTAATTGTTTTTTCTTATCAGATGGGTAGTAAGGAAGCTTTTGTACATTTCACCTCCTTAATACCGGTTCTACTAATGATTGACAAAAAAAAAAAAAAAAAAAAAAAAATATGGTAATTTTCAGCCCACCACAATACATAGTTCAGTATTCAAGAGATTTAATTGTTTTTTCTTATCAGATGGGTAGTAAGGAAGCTTTTGTACATTTCACCTCCTTAATACCGGTTCTACTAATGATTGACAAAAAAAAAAAAAAAAAAAAAAAAAAAAAACCTGTAACGATTGATTTCCAACAACGAAAGTGAAAAAGCTTTCTACAATTTTATTGATTTCTCAAATACATTGATAACCTCTTTGATTTATAGCAAACTCCTAAAGTTAAAAATTGAAACTTTAAATCAATTGCAACTAACGGGGCACTAGGCGTTAGACAGCCTGACATATCTAGGGTAGAGGGGGGGGGGGGAGGATATTGTTGCTAATTTTCCACAGAGGCAATGATGGCACGATTTTTATTAACTAAAAACTATTATTTATTCACTTCAAAAACTCACAAAATTTGTTTAAAGACAACAGTGTAATCACTCTCAAGCTTCAACACAAGCTTCAGTAAGAACAACTTCGTATACAGCGATTATACAAGTTCACTCTAGTAGGTAAACAAAGCGATCAGCTTTCATCGAAATACGAAGTCAAACTGAAAAACTTTCCCTATCTCATGTCTTATTTATACCAGGCGCGTGAGAATTTTCTCGAAATGTCCAGCCATTTCGTCGAAAAAGAAACATCTCGAAATTTCTCGATTGCTTTAGGTGTTGCCACCTTTTTCTAACCTGTATTATCGCAGTTAATAAATAAAATAAGATAAAATAAATTACAATAGAATTTTAAAATAATACGTCACTATTTCCACTATATACATACAATTTGTACAACAGTATTCATGGAAGGGACTTTAAGGTAAGTAACAGTATTTGACACACTTGTAGATTTTTACGAAATGATACGCATTGACTACTACCAAAAATAAACCCTTTTCGGCGTATTATTAAAATCCCATCCAACCTCTCTACAATTATTTTCTCATTAATTTTTTTGTTTTGTTTTGTTTTGTTATTTTTCTTTGAGCAGCACTTCTCAAGACTTTCGCATTGTGACCCTCAATTTACAATATTTTTCCTTCATTCAGGTTCAAGTTTGCCGACCAAACTGTATAGTGGTTAGCGTGCTAGCTTCTGGACCACGAGGTTGCGGGTTCGAGTCCCGTGTTGGCATGGGTGTTTGTAAATGTATGTTGGCTTGTCTAATGACGAAAGTTTCAGCGCATTATAGCCCTCGTGTTGCTGACGGCGCCAGATATTCTGATGACAACCAACCAGGTTCAAGTTTTACAATATCGGTATTTTTCCAGTTTAACCAAATCATTAGCGAATGTCCCGAATGAGTTCTACAGTTGATGTTACTGATTGGCTTCTAAATTTTGACCAATTAAAACCTGTCTTCAATCGCACCTTTTCCTTGGTTTGAATTAATAAACATTCCTCCGCAATAGTATCATTCGATGATTCTCTCCACAATTAACCTTTAACTGCTGTGGTTAGGTGGTTTGATATTTTTGTCGTAAATGCAACACGTGGTCTATACTGCACCAAACAAATTAATGAACATCAATTTAAAATTAAGAAATATTAAAAAAAAAAAAAAAAAAATCGGAAAAATTACTATAAAATTTAAAGATGAAATATTTTAGCAAGTGGAGGCATTTCACAAAAAATGACTCGGTGTCTGTCAGACTCCATACAGCAGTTAAAGGTTAAACCGACCCGACTTTTTCCTTTTCTAATAACTATTCCTCATTAATAGTTAATAACTATTCCTCATTAATAGTTAATAACTATTCCTCATTAATAGTTAATAACTATTCCTCATGAATAGTTATTTAATTGCA
Source organism: Linyphia triangularis (assembly GCA_963978545.1). Classification (NCBI taxonomy): domain Eukaryota; kingdom Metazoa; phylum Arthropoda; class Arachnida; order Araneae; family Linyphiidae; genus Linyphia; species Linyphia triangularis. Next base: position 102,953,245 of record OZ021722.1, on the reverse strand, counting down.
GAAATCAGCACCTTTTCACCACATACTTGTCTTTTAGAAATAAGGGCATTTGACAGCTTTGAGGATCTAAGTTCAAAAACTTTTTCTCTAAATGTGTTTGAATCAAAATCTGGTTGGAAATACATTCATGATCGAATTACATGCTAATATGTCAAATTTAGTTTGATATCGGATTTTCACTGAATTATACGCACTCTTGTAGCACTAATAACGGAACATTAGGTTCAGACGTAGTCTAATAGCCTAGCATACTAGATTAAACTAATCCTATTTCAGCGTGTTGGCAAAAGACAATCCTTCATGGAAGATAAGCTGACTCGAAGAAGATTTTGTCAAAATGGTGAAATATCGGTTTTCAATCTGTCAGGACAGAGCTGGATTCATTGATAATCTGGGTTCTTTACCGTTAACGGGGACCATCGGTACTTCCAAGTACGGTAAGGATTCTGAGCCAAGAATTACTTACACAAAACCGCGCCAAATTGGGACATGACAACCATAGGCAGTTCACTTGTTATTAAAAAATAGCGGCTGCTGCTATTTATTGGCGAAAAATGACCTTGGCGCAGAATCCGTACCGTACTTGGAAGTTTTACCCACATGTTAAAAATTTCCAACGCCCCCCTTTAACAGAAAAGTACCATAATCTGTGATACTTAAATGATACATGTAATTTAGAGCAGTGTTCTAAAATATATATATTCTGAAATTAAATAATCACAAATAATTGGGCCATTATATTGTAGCGTATTTTGTTCTAAAAACTATATATTTGTAGGGGATGGTGTAGCTCCTTTTGAAAACTTTGAAAAGTTGAAATTTTATGAACTTGAATGTTACACAAAACTCAATTTTCTTATTTTATTCTAATCAGTATCATCGAGATTATCATATGTAATTTTTTCAAGGTCCAAGTTTTACTTTATCCTAGTTAACATTTTTTAATTAAGTTTTTAATTAAAAAAAGTAATATTGTTGTCAAGGGTACAACATATAATTGAACCTTTGGCCATGGGCTGTTAGTACTCTGACAAGTTAATTAAACAACTTACAATGAAGAAAAAATTACTTCATTCAGTAAAAATAATCGATGCAAGTTAAATGTATACAGTGCATAATATAAATGTTTTTAATGACAGTGTTTCAAAGTGCGTATTTATTTATTCGACATTATATGATGAAAGGCACACTGCAAATGTCAAACATTCTAATTGTCGAGCAGATCCAATAGTAGGAATAGGGTTTGAAAGTTTATCTACAATGTCTTCTAATCAATGCCATACAGTTTTTATCTTTTAAACTTGTAAGTACTTTCAACATAGTTAGAAGAACAATACCTTAACGTGGTAAGAGGTATAAAACCATCACAGTATCAATTAAAAAGCATGCTACAGGGCTGAGAAAAGGATTTTCAAGAGCCACAATATTTTTTAAAGAGTATGGCTATATGTCAAAGGATTTGCATTAACAAAGGCATCACACAAAATGTTATCAAGCAAAATATTTGTTTTTAAAAAATAAATTTTTATGATAGAAATAGATTTGTATTATTCAAAAGAATCCTAAATTGTTAAAATAATTAATACCAGGTTGCAGAAGTGCTTTAGAGAACGAATGGTGCACTAATTCTATTAATTACAGTGATGATGTGATGCCATTCAATAACTGATGCTAGAGGGTGAGATAGGCTTGGTGATAAAAAGAACAATATAGTCAGAGGCACAACACATCCCCCTTTAATTTATTGCTTTGGAGAATAAATGAAAAAACTATAATCCATAAAAACAAAGTTTTTAATATAAATCCTTTATATGCATTGTCAATTTTTATATTCATTAGCACAGCGCTGATGCTGTTAACAGCACATGCTTGGTGCTTGCATCTAATTTTAAATATAAAAAACATTTCTATCAGGAAAATGTGCGTCAAACTAAGAATCAAAATTTATTTATTAGAAATGAATGAGAATTTGTTCACTCAGATCCAAATATCTTTTATTTATTCTGATTAAATCAAACTATTTATTTATTTATTTATTTATTTGTGTGTTTATTTATTTATTTATTTATTAAACCAAATACAACACCTAGACACCAGAAATCTCTTTTGTCTAATGGTTAGCGTACCTGTCTTCTAAAATAGGGATCCGGAGCTCGACTGCCCGTAAATATTTATTTATGTGTTTATTTGTTTATTTATTTATTATTTATCATAACAGATACAACACCTAGACACCAGAGATCTCTTTTGTCTAGTGGTTAGCGTGCTCTTGTTCTGATCCAGGTATTCCGGGCTCGACTGCCGCACATCTTTATTTATTTATTCATTTATTTATTTAATTATTTATTAAAAAAAATTTGGCAACAGAAAAGAGTTTCTTAAATGCTATTTTAGAGCGATTAGATGAGAGTAAGTTGAATTATTAGTATTTCATAAAAGCTACCTTTTAGGGACAATTACAGCCCCGAAATTTGATAGAACGCAATTGTCATAAACATCGAATCGATATGCCAAGTTTTAGACGGATTGGATGACGGCAAGGGGGTTAAGTAGACCTTCGCAGAATATTCCTCCATCAACAAACATACCCACGAAATCGAACTTGATGTAAAGAATTTAAAAATGGAGTTTGTGGGGACATTCAGTGTTTTATATGAAACATTTACAATTCTTAAAATTACTAAAAATACATATTTTGTTTTATACTATAAAAATTATACTTTACACAGATGAAATCACGAATTAACACAAATATAAACACATGGTGGAGAGTATGGCGACGTTTAATGATTTCTCGCCAAATTTGGCGACCAAAATTAGTCGCCAAAACCGTCACCAACTTGGCTTTATCTCTCCAACTTGGCGATATTGCCATTAACCATAATGTTAAATGGCCTTCTCCTTGCAAAACTCATTTTCCAGCATTATCTCTGTAAAACTCGTTTTCAAGCATTAAGAGACGCATTGCAGGAAAGCGAAGTAAAGACAAACTCTTGCAATGCCTTATGCGAAATGTAAATACATTGCCCTTTTTACATAATTAATAATACTACGAAATATTTCCAAATATACAGAAATTCGTAACAATATCAAAAGCAAACACAAAAGGCGTGTTAAGAAGAAGTCATAGTAAGAATAATTCCCTATACTCGCTATGTTACAATCCTCTAGCCCAGTGCATTTAGAAACTACTACTAGCGTATTTGTTTTAGACACACTTTTGTTAGACCCACTGCATTACAGCAGTCAAAGAAATTAGAGCATGTTAGCTTAAAAAAGGAGAAAAGTAAACATACATTCTGACAAGCCTTGAAATGGAGCATTTGTTCCAGACACATTTCCTATGAATTCTTTATGTTGTTTACTAAAAATTAAGCATATTAACACATCACATATTTACCTGGAAGGGTGAACCATATTAGGAACTTCAAATACGCTTCATTACACCACTTGTCACTTGTTTGTACTTCATTACACTTGTTAGTTTATTTTATATTACAAACATGAGTGTAAATATAAATATATATATATATATATATATATATATATATATATATATATATATATATATATATATATATATATATATATATATATATATATATATACTAGGGATGGAACTGATGTGAGTTTTGCCGGATACCGGATTTCGGATATCCGGGGTACCATGTCGGCCGGATACGGATATCCGAAACGGATTTCACCGGATATCCGGCCGGATATTCGGTCTATATACTAAAAACGATAGTTATACGATATGCTATACGAAAAAAATGGTCATGATATGAGTATCAAGTAAATTATAATTAGTGGTTAGCGCACCGCACTGCATGTCACAGGTCCATGGTTTGATTCGCGGACTGGGCAAGGTTGACTTAGCTGTTTATACCTGAAAGAAATAAACTGAGGAGGACCATGCATGCTTGGGAACTAAACACTGGTGTTCGGCGTCAGAATGACCTTAGAATGAAGTTAGGGATATGCGAAAGCATAGTTCTCACGAAGGAACTTTTTCGTTTTCTAACTTGACTGCAATTTATGTCCAAGAAAAAAAATTAAAAAAAAAGAAAAAAGTGTAGGATACGGTGTCCCCTTTGTCGGAAAAAGATCATTATTTTTTGCAAAAAAATATTTTTTGTGGATACCTGGTAGCCGGATATCCGAATGAAATTATCGGATGTCCGGTATTTCAAATCGGATATCCGACGGGGTTTCGGATATTGAAAAATCAGCCGGATATGCCGGATATCGGATATTTGCCGGATATCCATTCCATCCCTAATATATACAGTATGCTAAGTTTCTACATTTGCTATTTTTGTTTGTCAAAATGTAGTTTAAAATTCTCTTTGTTTTGGGAATTAAAGTTTCAACAGTAATAAATACAAAATGCAGAGGGGACAGTATTGCAGACTAATTCGTGTATTACTTTATTCTTTTTGGCAGTTAAATATAAATCTCTCTGAAAATTCCTTTCGTATTACAGACTACTTTCTATATTTACCTTGAAAGGATAAATGTACGATTGTGATAGAGAGAAGGATAAAGCCAAAAAATGTGTATCTTTAATCTAAAAGTTTTCTAAGATTAGTTCAACTCAGAGTGTATTTTTTTAACCTGATTTTAGTGATTTTTTAATGATTCATTAGAAAACAAATTGCAATGTTTGAATTATTTAACATAAATTTAAAATCTATAAATTTCAAAGTAATTATATAGAGCTCTTAAATACTGCCAAGCTTTAAAGGAAATACAAACTTATTCGGTTTTCGACATTGTGGCTCACGAAAAAGACGATACATTTATCCTATCACTACACCAATATTCGTTATTATTATTCAAATTTTACACAGGTTTTGAGTAAGATACAGCACTTTTTGATATATTGACATGAGCCCTTTAAATAATAAACATAACATTTTAATGTTGCATTTAATAAAATGTATCAAATTGTTTATCTGGTCCCCATTGTCCTTCATGTGCAAAATCGATTTTTGTTGTTGTTTTTACCGCATTCTACTAGGCTATATTGGGCCATAATATTTTGTTTGAATGCAGTACTAACAATAGAGAACCACAGAGTTAATTTTAGTCTATTATGCTCTTTTAAATAAAAGAAAAAAATGCTTTTTGGAATGCTCATAATATGTGTGTTATATGTGGATAAAGTAATGCTTCTGATGAAACAGTTCGAATGTGGTTTTCTAAATTTAGGAGTGAAAGTGTCAAGCCTCTAAAGTAATGTACGTTTTTGACAAACATTCTCTATAAATCAGTACTTAAAAAAATTCGCAAATGCACGTCAGGAACTATCACACTGACTAAATTTTCCAAAATATACAGTTAATAAACGAGTACTAGTACCTACTAAAAGATGCTATCATAAAAATATCCTCCTTATGCAGGTCAGGAACTATCAGACAGACTAAATATTATAAAATATACAGTTAATAAACGAGTACTAGTACCTACTAAAAGGTGCTATCGTAAAAATATCCTCCTTATGCAGATCGCCGACCAAACGGTGTAGTGGTTAGCGTGCTGGCTTCTAGACCGTGAGGTTGCGGGTTCGAGTCCCGTATTAGACATGGGTGTTTGTAAATGTATGTTGGCTTGTCTAATGACGAAAGTTTCGGCGCATTATAGCCCTCGTGTTGCTGACGGCGCCAGATAATCTGAATACAACCAACCAACCTTATGCAGATCAGCAACTAGCACACTGACTAAATATTCCAAAATATACAGTAAATAAACGAGTAAGAGTACCTAATGAACTATGCTATCGTAAAAATATCTTCTTTATGCTGGTCAGGAACTGTCACACGGATTAAATATTTCTAAATATTCAGTTAATGAATGAGTACCTATTAAAAGATGCTATAAAAAATATCCTCCTTCAAATCAGGAACAATCACACAGACGAAATATTCCAAAATGTACAGTTCATCAACAACTGAAAAATATTTGAGTTTGTAAGGTGTTGCGATGTATGGATACTCCAAAGTTTAACGCAGCAGCATATGGTTGTTCAAATTTCGGCATTTGATTATTTGCTGAAACGAAATTAAGCTCTTGTCTCATTAATGGATTTGGCAATTAGATTTTCTATAACAGGCGGCTATTCCCATGTGTATTTGAGGCTCTTAAAATTGTAATTAATTCAGTTTAAGAATAAACTGATAATGCAATAAACAGTATTAAATGTGTGCTTAATTTGGATAGTAAATTTGTCTTTATAAGTTTACTGTTTAATCTCAAACTCGTAAAATAAGGGAAACGAAACATTGAGAGATGAATAGGGTCGATTGGTAGCACTGCTCTCTTATATCTGTTTAAAATCAGCGCCCCCAGCATCCCCTGGCATCTTCTCAGTCAAAATTCAGAACAATTGAAAGCTCAATAAAAGTTTACCCACCAAGGATCACAGACTTAGTTACATCGGGCTTTTGTAGATGTGCATTGTTCTCTCCCCTCCAACTGAGGTTGATAGGATTTTTCTCAGTAAACTTGCGCGGTTGTTCGCACTGTTAATAGAAAGATCTAATAATGATCATTCCCTATATTCGCTAATGAGTAGGTACGAAAATGATCGTTTAATGACATTACAAAAATTAAAAACAAGAAAATAAAGTATAATATATTTTATTTCATGTTTGAAATCCTGAATCAATGCCAATGCAGTGGCTCCATCTAGTTTTGCATTTTGCTATTTAATTGTTATTTCTAATAGATAGACATTTAATGAAAACAATTATGATCTTTCATTAAGTGATCTTTTTCGTAAGTACTCACCAAATTTCTAGGTTTTATAGAGAGTAGTTTCTAAATGCACTGGGCTAGAGCATTGTAACATAGAGAGTATAGGGAATGATTCTTACTAGGACTTCCTCTTAACACGCTTTTTATGTTTGCTTTTGATATTGTTACGAATTTCTGTATATTTGTAAATATTTCGTAGTATTAATTATGTAAACAGGAACATTTATGTACTTTTTGCATAAGGCAGTGCAAGAGTTTGTCTTTACTTCGCTTCCTGCAATGCGTCTCTTAATGCTTGAAAACGAGTTTTACAGAGATAATGCTGGAAAATGAGTTTTGCAAAGAGAAGGCTATTTAACATTATGGTTAATGGCAATCTCGCCAAGTTGGAGAGATAGAGCCACGTTGAGGACGGTTTTGGCGACTAATTTTGGTCGCCAAATTTGGCGAGAAATCATTAAATGTCGCCAAACTTGGTGACCATTTGGCGACACTTTCGGTCCCCATGGACCTGTATAGGGCTTTTCGACTGCGATCTGGAAAATTCTCCAAAGATTCGTGAAGGAAGCTTTCCTATATAAGGCCAATAGAGAGTTGAGTTAGTTGGTTGTCTCTCAACGAGCATTCAGAGTAGTTCCGAAAGTGAACTGTATTGCATTGTATTTTGCGTTGATTTTAGCAGTTGTGTATCTAGTTTTTAACTGCTCTTTGTGCTCCATTGTTGTGTAAAGAGCTGTATCGAGTTTATTAGAACGGAAAGTTCTGGAGTTGTAGAAAAATCTGCGAAGAGTTATATCGGAATAAATTTTTGCAAGTTTTGATCTGCTTTGGCTTGAAGTCTTTCGAACTCATCCACGCAACAATATATATTTTTGGTAAAATCATAGCTTCGGAAGATCGTGATTTCAAGAAAGAATGGACTGAATGGTATGCATTCTTTTCAAACAAATATGAACTACCGATTTGTTTCATTCGCCATGATTTTTATACCATTATTTTATCATATGATTTTTTTTTAAATATTTGTAGTTTAAAAGCTCATATTTGAGCTGCTTATATTTATTTTTATTATGTCTTTAAAAATTCTGATGATTGGATCTTTGCGCAGATAGGTCTTTCGACCCCAGCTCTAGAATGATGTTAGAAGAAAAAGATATGTGTATCTGAAAGGAGAAGTATGGCTAGGATAGGTTATGCTCCTCTCCCATATTTATCAGACCTTGTTCTCACATATTTTTTATCTTTTCTGGTCACTTTAATTTTTTTGAACGGTAGGGGAGTTCAATTCCTTGAAGGAGTCAAACAGCAATCTAATAACTTTTTTTACAACTAAGTTACAAATAAGCCTTATAATTAAAAAAAAAAAAAAAAAAAAATCAAGTTTCTGGAATGGTGGCAAAAATACATGGGACAAAATGGCGCTTATGTGATTTAATAAAATTTCTTTGGTTTCTTGTACTACTGTTTGGGAATTTGCCATAAAAAAATTGCAGAACTTTTTGGATGACTCGATAAAAAACACATTTCTTTGTATTTATGAAAGAATTTCCTTTAGATTTCAACAACGAACATTTTTGTTCAAACCTTTTCTTTTGAAGTCAAAAGAAGAAAAAAGTACTCAATTAGCTGCCAAATAAATCAGTCACGGTTCTGCTCAACTGAATATTAAACTCCTCCCAACTTCTCCCTACAGTTCCATTGTCCAACAATTCTACAAAAAAAATGATGCATCAATTTATCAAGTTATCATTAGTATATCACCGAGAAGTAACTGTTTAGATTGGAATATATTAGTTTCGAAGAGGTCTTTAGAATATGTCACCAAATAAATAAGGTTTCACAAACAGAGTAATTGGTGCGGTTTCTTGATAGTTAATGATTACTCGTTTGACTGAGATTGTGATTAGTTTTATTCTATCGATAGGTAGATATTACAGTAGTACAGGGTAATTCAAAATGAATATAGCGATTACAAATAGCTATAAATATTTAAGGTGGTCCAGGGCCCAAACATTTTCAAAATTGTCAAAAAAATAAAATAAAATAAATAACAATTTTGCTTTAAAAAATATGTTCAATTACGATCATTTTGAAACCTCATTTATAATGCTACCTCTTTCCGTTGGCTGGCAGTTGTCAAATTAATATCTGACAGCTGACGCTGACTTAGTTTTTGCATGAACTTTAAACAGCAGTTTCTCACTGAGGATTTTTTTTTTTATCTAATTGAAAATAACTCCATTTGTAATTAAGTAACATACACTAAATTTCCCATGCATGTTGTATTAACACTTTAGAAGATATTTACCAAACAAAATTTAAAAATATTGTTTTTTTCTCCAGATATGATTTTTTTAATTATGAAAGAAAAAAATGAACATTTGTAGTTAAAATTTTTATTATAATATCCACAATAAATATCAAAATTGTGTTTGGTAAATTTTCTTGTTATATATTTCTGAACCATACATAAAATTTTTTAAGTTTATTAAGATGGTTTTTTTTTAAAGTTATATCAAAATATTTAATGTGTTGTTTTTTAGTAATTATAATATTTTATTAAAAAAAAAAAAAAAAAAAAAGATTTGAATAGATTTTATAGACCAGTACAGTGTTCTATAATTACCTAAAAAAATTGTTTTTTCCAACAAATATTAAATAAATTAAAATTTTGGGCTCCGGATCTCCTTAATGAAAAAGCCGACCAAACGGTATAGTGGTTAGCGAGATAGCTTCCAGACCACGAGGTTGCAGGTTCGAGTCCCGTGTCAGGCATGGGTGTTTGTAAATGTATGTTGGCTTGTCTAATGACGAATGTTTCGGCGCATTATAGCCCTTATGTTGCTGACGGCGCCAGATAATCTGAATACAACCTTAATGAAAAAGAATTTATCAATAAGAATAACATAGAATGTAGACAGAACGGGAAACATTCGAACATACTTTTTGAATAAATAGTTATAGCCTTTTGTAATCTCTATATTCATTTTGAATTACCCTGTATAACAAATTTATTTTTTTTACTCTGGTAAAAAATTATCTGAGATCAGTGAGGTTCAGTGTTTGTATTTTTAATTTTTTTTTCTCTCTTTGGTCCATTTTCTGCACATTATGTTCAGTTAATCTTTCTTTGTTTTCTCCTCTATCCTTGCTCTCTTCAAAGTCAATTCTTTCATTCATTTTTTGTATGAATGGGAGAGAGGTAGGAGGGTTGTAAAGCAAAGGCGTCAAACTAAAGATACGAAAATTGTATCTAACAAAGAATGATCATAACAATTCGAATTTATGTTAAAGCAGATTATTGTTATATAATTGAGAGAATTCTGTTTACTCTAAAGCGTAAAAAAATATTCCGCACAAAGAATATAAACAATCTCCAGACAACTTTCAAAAAGAAATATACTAATTTGTAAACAACATATAAAAACAGATACACTAATCCCTAAACCAATTGCGAAAAGAAATGCACTAATTAACGCTAATCTCAAAAAACAATTAAAAATAATTAACAATTTAAACATTATTTAGAAAAGTCTTATTCCTCACTTTAAAGCATAGTTTTTTTTTTTTTTCAAACAAGTCACCAAGTGAAAATATATTACTAGTTACATAATGTGGGAAAAGTAACTCCGCTGTTCATTTGTCGGTGGTATGGAGAATAATTGGTTAAACTAGTAACATTTCTTTTTGGCACAATTTTCTCTCCTTTTATTATTGCATGTTCTGCATGTGGTTATTTTAAAATTTAATATGTCCTTAAAATTTACTATGACATGATTTTAATTGGTTTTAACAAATTTGCAGCAAAGATAAACATACAAAATAACCCACATATTCTTAAGTAAATTTTTCTTCATCTCAAAATTGAGTTGATGTAGATATTTTCTCAAACCAAAAAGTTGTTATCCTAAAAAAATTACTATTATTTAAATTTATGAGGTACCTCAGTGAGAATTTTCCCTTTAAAGACGACTTTGAAATGAATAAACAGTCATTGTTTTTAACTTTTACCTTGTTTATTCAAACCATTTAATGTATATTTTGAACTTTTCAGATTCTTTTGAAAAATTATTTTTATGGTTTTTAAAAACACTAAGAGCAACCACAATCGTAATTTATTAGCAAAGAAAAAAACTAATACGTCAATTTGCCAATTTGCTTGCCAACCGTCATCGTTAAATTCCTCTGAGGGTCATGGGCGCATATATACGTCCTGTGATCCTCAGTTTTTCCAGCAATACACAATATTTTTAAATTTATAAATAAAATTTAAAATGAAATGTTTTCTAAATATATTTATTCGGATGATAGTTTAAAACCCATTTAAAACTAAATAAATAAAAAATAATTTAAAAAAATTACATATTTGATTCAGAAATATAATTTAAAAATTATTTCAGGGAAAACATCTGCACAATTTCCCTCATTCCTTGGACGCTCAGAGTGTTAATGGATTAATTTCGGTAATACAATAATTTTATTTCAAAGCTCCACTTCCAGTAACCCTATTCACGTTATCCAGATCTACTTCTGTTATCCTCTATTTTTTCAGAAGTTAGTTTTCAATGTAAAAAAAAAAAAAAAAAAAAAAAAAAAACCATTTATCTTTTAGCAAACAAAAACTATGTAGTTTTTTGTTTATTTCTAGTTAATGTTTAGATGTTGAAAGGAGAAGTAAGCGGAATGATCGACAAGTATCTCTAATATCTGCAGAAGAAAAAAAACGTTCCCCATACGTCCAAAGTTATCAAAAAGAACCTGAGGACAAAAACACATCAGTAAACATTCAAAAGCTATGAATGAAAGTTTCTATGGAATGTATAGTTAAGTAGTTCTTAACTATAGAAAACATATACTAAAGACATATATTAAGAAAAGTAGGGAAATTGAACCTACTTACTTATTTCTATTTTCCAGCTTTATTTTTCAAGCAGTTTTGTTTTATTACTTTTTCTTAAATATATTAGTCATTTTTATTGTTAGTACAGAAGCCCCCGACAAGCAAAATGCGCGATATATCCGATTGCGCGATATATCGAGAAATATGATAACGGGAAATCAAAAAATGGGAGATATAGCAAAAAGTGCGATTTATCCAAATGCACGATATAACGAGGGTTTACTGTATTATTATTATTATTTTTATTATTATTATTATTATTTTTATCATTTTTATTATTATTATTATTATTTTTATCATTTTTATTATTATTATTATTATTATTATTATTATTATTATTATTATTATTATTATTATTATTATTATTATTATTATTATTATTATTATTATTATTATTAATGTTATTATTTTGTTACCTTTTGAAAAAACACCAAATAAGCAACATTGGGCACCGCCAGGAGGGTCTTTTCACCCCATGGATTTTGAAAATTTTAATCTTTAAAAAATTCTAAGTCTAAGAAAAAAAAAATTATTTTCGATTTAACCTGCAACACAATACAACAAATAGATAATTAATTTGCTTTATTATAATTTAAATTGTGCTTGTAGAGTAAGGTATTTTTGTTTTTAAAGATTACATCATATCTCTTAGATAATCTCAAATTTTCTATTTCCTTTTTGAATAAAACATTTCATCTTCCATTGTAAATATTGACTCGAGTTTTATGGCATCTCCTTATACTTGGCATATTCTTAGTATTTTTTTAATCGGATTTTTTTTTTCTCGCCGTGGGAAAGAATTATTAGACAGGCGACATCTGGTCTACAGGAAAATCCGGTCTATTATGAGTTAGAACAGATACAATTACAAAGCTTGGAGAAATAAGGGGACATAGTAAGATGATCTTGTGAAATTATTTCCATTTGTAATGTCCTAGAAATGTAGTGCTTTTGGTAATTATCAAGATTTTAAATTCTATTTTAGAAATTTGTTGAGCATTTCGTGGGGCAATTAAGGTTTTTGTGTTACTTTTGTAAACGCATTTTACTTGAAAAAAAAAAATGTTTTTGTGCCTTTTTTTTTTTTTTATCAGAGTACAGATGCAACATAAACGATTAAGAAAAACTGTATATGCCCCGTATTTAATGACATGACTTTACATGAACAAATTTAAAGAGACTTCACAGTGAAAGCAAATATCTGAGTTGGTATAAAAAAAGTGCTTTCGTCATTGATTTATTTGGTAGATTTATACGATTTGAACTCCCAGACATTTTCTCGACTTTAATACCCCAGGCTAATTAATCTTCAGTTCAATTTCCCAGTCACAAATATATTTGCATGGCATTTTAAAAGACTAAGAAAAAATTACTTCGGAAAACAGATGTAAGCTTTGATTTTGAAATTTCCGAAATAAAAAGTATTTTCCCATGTTTTAATGGTTATTCATGGAAATATGTTTGAAATCTATACTGTTTTCAGAATTAAATATATTTGCTCTACAAAGGACATTCAAAATACTCTTTAGATGCAATAAATTTGATTCACTATTTGAACCAATAGCTATAAATTTATTTTGTGACTTTTAGTTTTTAGATACAAATTATTAATTTTAATTAAAAGTTTAAGATTTCCAGCAATCCTCCCTTTGATTACAATTTTAACTAGGGCTGTGGAACATCGCATAACTTTCAATTAGACTATTATTTTACAGTTATTTGCCATTTCTTTTGTTTCCATCATTTATTTAGGAGAAATGGGCAGTTTGGTTGTATCTTTGCAATAATTTCTGTTTGGGTCTTTGTTTGGAAAAAAAAAAAAAAAAAAAAAAAAAAAAAACTTCCGCCAAAATGGTGATTTTAGTAATATGCTTTTCTTTAATTCACATATTTACCATTCTTATAAGTGAAACTGGGGGAGGGGGGGGGGAAGAAACCGATTGTGAATGGCGATGATCAAGTAAAGAGAACTCTGTCTTGAAGACATTCGTTTTTCAACTTTTCACCATTAAAACATTTTTTCGAAAATTTCGGTGTTGGGTATGTTTAGATTACCTTAAGAGGCCTTACCACAATGACTTTGATCAAAATCTTCCGAAACAAATTGGAAAACATGATTTTCGTTTTTCAATAGAAGCTATCTTATGCGCATGCGTGATTTAGACGAAAACCTTAATAGTAGGTCACAAGGTCCTCACTAACCTGTACACTAAATTTCAACCTTCTAGGTTAATTTGTTCGGGAGTTATACTGACCATAGACACACAGATAGCCATTTTTTTAGGCAACTCTTTTGAAATCAGGATATTCCAATACGTGGAGGGGGGAAAAATAGACGATTGAATGCTTTACTTTCATTACCATATGTAAACATATGGGTAATTGAAAGTAAAAAATTGATCAATTAATTAATATATGTCGTTATATATGATGAAAGAAAAATTTGACAGCACACAATAAAAAGGATCTCCACACTCCTGCAAATAATCCTGACGGTGCCCATGAACCGTATGGACATGGTACCATGTGGACTTTCTTGGCAGAAATAAAATTGATTTAGTCCACTATTTCTTTGTTCCATAAATCTAAAAATATTCCTATATAATATTATCAACTATAACTCTTCGTATTTCAAGAAACGATAATCTAAAAGTGAGTATTTTTTTTCATTTAAATAATACCTAAGTCACTCAATTTCAAATTTTAAAATCAGCTAAAGGAGACCAACGGTATAACATGACATTTATTATCAAGCATTCAACTATTGCATTAAAAAAATCCCATATTCTATATCATCTACATGATTATAGACTAATAGGCAAATACAAGTTTAGGTACCTCATCGAAATTCAATCTGAATTTTTTGTAGAATGTAGAGAAATGTTAGTAGATCATGAATCCACCGGTCTGCCGAGGTAAAAATGGCCGAAACTATTAAAGAATCGACTTTGAATGAGTTGAACAATTTATGATTCTCAAATATGTAATAACTTGCCGAAAAATAAATATTCTTTGAATGTCTGGTAACCCACCACTCTTTAATTTTCAATTCAAAAAGTTGCAAACGATTTGTGTTTCCTGTAACCAAGATCTTTAATCTTTTAAAAGTCAGCTGACATAACAACACATATTAGGTCATTAGAGAAGTAATATGACGTATTTTTTTGCACGAGAATTGTAATTTTTTTTGCAAGAATCATTTTTTTAATAGACCATTAGTCATTAGTAGATAGAATCCAGTATATAATTTAGTAGACAAGTATTAGGTCATCAGTGACGTAACATGAAATATTGTTTGCAATAGAATAAATATCGTCTGCACTTTTCCTCATTCAAAATTAAAGTTCCGTGGGTAACCACGCAAAAAGGAATGCTCATTATTTGGCTAGTTATGGCATAATAAGGCAATCGAATTTAGTTCAACTCTTTTAAAGCCGATATTTGAAGAGTTTCGGCCCTTTTTGACCCTACAGACCAGTCGATTCATGATCTATTAATATTTGTCGACACTCTATAAACAATTCAGAATGATGTTCGATGCGGTGACTGAACTTGCAGTCTCCTCTCGGACTACATGTACTAATTTTTATCGAATATTTTTATTCAATTTCTCTATTGAAATGTAAATCAACTCTTAGGAAGAACTTTTTGACACTTTCTTGTAGCTAATATTTTAGGACTGCCCTATTTTGCGTAGAAAATGATCGAATGGAGTCAAAATTTATTTCAGAGATAGGTTAAAATTTTTAGTTTTATTTATAAAAAAACCGATTAAAGTTTTTTTTTTTTGTTTTCCCCTTTTTTCCCTTTGGACCTAATAAGCATCAAGATCTTTGGAGATTTTTTATTGTTGATATAAAACACCAAAAACGCATGGTATAACTATATGTTGCAGTGGAGATCTTTTCAGTATAGGGCTCACCTGATGGCTGCGTGTGCGTAGTTAGTGCTCTAGCCTAGTATGACATTAACTGCCATTGCGCATAAAGTAGGTGGAAATTCTTTTTAAAAGCAGACAGTATAAATCCCTTCTGAGGTCAGGATTCACGCCATTTTCATTTCAATGATGGTGAATTGCATTGTTTTGAAAAATATTAAAACATATTTATTTGTGTAATTCTTATTCTCAAAAATGCGAATTCATAAACTATGACTACTTTATTTTCTCGAAAAAGCTTCTGCCTTATTTTGCACTTCAATTTAACCAATACCAATTTACTCAATACTTTAAACATTAAATATCCTAAGTCGTTAATGAACTGAGATTAACATATTCTGAAGTCTCAAGAGTGTTACAGATTGGAGAATAATTAACATCCGGGCAAACTGCAATAAATAATTGGCATTGTATACTGTTGCATCATCTCCAATTGCAGCTGATGGTATCTAATAGATGGCGCAACATGTCCGCCTACGTTCAAAAATATCTGTTTTAATCTGTATCTGTAACTTTAACTGTATTATTATTAAAAAACTTTGAAAGAACATGGTCGTCGTACTGTTCTGTTTATGGACAAAATAGACCTATACTTTCTGTATTTCACATCTGGCGCCCAACTTAATTGAACCTATCAAAAATATGACTGCTAATTGCATTCTTCAAAGAAAAGTACTTCGGAGTGCGTTGACGAAAGCAATAACAGAACTTGATGCCGCTATTGAAGCCGGGGAGCGCTTAACAGCAACTTCAGCTTTCGCCAAATGCGAAGAAAAATCAAACCGATTGTTCGAAAATGACGTCGTCGTTTTGGAATACATGTGTCCGGTGGACAAAGCTAAAGAAACAAGTAAGTCTGAAAACCTTAACTTGTTGGAAAACGAAATGGAACAATGTGAAATTTACCGAGATAGTTTTACGTGTGCCAAAATAAGGTTTAAAAATTTTTTAGAAATCTGTGAAAAATCTGAATTTGTGCCACAGATCAAACCTAGGTCTGATTTAATGAATGTAAATTTACCTAAGCTCGAATTAATCGAATTTGATGGTAATCCTAAAAATTGGTTTGCTTTTTGGAGCATGTTCCAAAAAATTGATGCGGATCCGAATTTAGAGGATGATGTTAAATTTGCATATCTGATGCAAACGACAAAAGGTAAAGCATTTGAATTTGTACAATCGTATCAAGTATCAAAAAGCGCTTATACCACTGTAATTGTTAACTTAAAAACTCGTTTTGCCGATGACAAAATGTTAATTGAGTTATATGTTCGCGAACTATTAAAACTAATTTTAAATCAATCTCAAAACATGTCTTTTGTTAATCTAGTAGACCAGTTGGATACTCAATTGCGTTGTTTAGAAAATTTAGGCGTTACAAAAGAAAAATACGCATGTATGCTTTATCCTTTGGTAGAAGCGTCTATTCCTGAAAATATATTAGTTGCTTGGGAAAGGGAAAGAAATTCTTCTCGTTCAACAAATACGAACACGCATGACCTTGACCTACTTATGAAATTTCTACGAAGCGAAGTGGTAGGCTCGGAGAGGATTCGCATAGCGAAAATTTTTTGTTCTACTGATAAAAATAAGACACAAAAAATAAAATTCGAAAACTCTCGCGATTCGAACTCTGCGCCAGTAGCAACAGCCTCTACTTTAATAAACCAAATAAAAAAGGAAAAACATCAAACAAATGTATTTTGCCTGTTCTGCGAAAAAAAAACACATAGGTCCTGTGATTGTTTCACAGCTCAAAAAATGACTTTTCAAGAAAGAAAAGAAAAAGTGTTTAAAATGAAAGCGTGTTTGTCGTGTCTGAGAATTAATTGTCGCGCTGATAAATGCGGAATGAGTGTCCGGTGCGTAGTTTGTTCCAAAAAACACTTTCCAATTTTATGTCCAAATTTGTGTAGGGACAATGAAGATTGTTCTTCGGAAAATAAAACTGCTACAAATAGCGTTATTAGTAATAGCTCTACTGGATCGCCAGAAGTTCTGTTACAAACACTTATGATCAGAGTATCGGGACCTGCAAAAACAAAGGTTGTACGAGCATTGTGTGATTCAGCTTCGCAAAAGTCATATATAACTCAAGATCTTGTAGAGTTTTTAAACTTAAAAACTGATCATACTGAATTTCTTAAACACAGTTTATTTGGTGGCATAGAAACGGAAAAAACTAAACATCACGCTTTAAAATGTGAACTTCATGAAATTCGGGGTAATTATACGTGTGAAGCAGTATTGTTGGCTAAAGATACCATTTGTGGTACAATCCCAAAAATAAATAAATCAGATGCAGAATACTTCACTAAAAATGGAATTTATTTGTCCGATAGTGAAAACAACAGTTCCAATATTTCAGTCCTTCTTGGTGCTGATTATTTAGGGATACTTTTGACTGGTTCTATCAGTCAACAACCAAATGGTTTAACTGCTGTCCAAACATACCTGGGTTGGGTAGTTATGGGAAGATCAAAATCCTGGACAAATAGTTCCAATCATGCCATGCCCATAATTTCGCTACATAGCGCAAGCAAAATCAGTGACCTTTGGTCATTAGATGTTCTTGGTATACGAGATCCCGTAGAAACCAAAACAAAAAATGAATTGGATAATGAAACTCTATCTTTCTTCGAAAAAACTGTTAATTTTCGTGGTGATAGATATGAAGTAAATCTTCCGTGGGTCGAAGGACATCCGGAATTACATGATTTGCGTTTCCAATCAGAAAAACGTCTGAATACCATGACTTCTAAACTTAGATCAATGGGAAAATTTGATTCGTATGACAATATTTTAAAAGAATGGGAACAGCAGGGAATTATTGAGCAAGTACCTGATAGTACTAACGAGGAAAATTTAACGAAATTGAAATGCAGGTATCTACCTCACAGAGCTATTTTTAAGGAAGCTAGCTTAACGACAAAAATCCGGCCTGTATTTGATGCCTCCGCTAGGGATGAAAATTCTGTCACCCTAAATCAATGTTTAGCTACAGGTCCAAATTACATAGAGATGATTCCTTCCATCCTAAACAAATTTCGAAAGGATAACGTCGGTGTAATATCTGACATTCGCAAAGCATTCCTTCAAATAAGCATTTGTCCTACAGATAGGGATTTTCTCCGTTTCCTGTGGTGGGATGATTTTGAAAAGAGTAAAATTAAAACTTACAGACACTCCAGAGTTGTGTTTGGCCTATCTTGTAGTCCGTTTCTGCTTATGGCAACCATTTATCACCATCTGGATAATGTAAAGGGAAATGAAAAAGACATTGCAATGAAATTAAAAGACGCATTTTATGTCGACAATGTAGTGACAAGCGTCGAAAATGATTTCGAATTACAACGATTTTCAGAGACAGCTAGTCAAATTATGTCCCGAGCGGGTTTTGAGCTTACGGGTTGGGTTAATTCCTCACAGAGTGAACACCAAAATCTGGATTTTAATAAAAATGCGTGTACTCCTGTTCTTGGTCTAATATGGCGACCCGATTCGGATATGTTAGCGTGCGATGTTAACTGCGTAAAAACTGAAATCGGCTACACGTGTTCAAAACGGCAACTTCTGTCGATCGCACAAAAATTTTTCGATCCAATTGGCTTCACCGCACCCGTGACCCTCATTCCGAAACTTCTAATGCAAAGAGCATGGAAACATGATAAGCTAACATGGGACCAGAAACTGCCGTCAGAAATAGTGGAAGAATTCAAAAATTGGCTCGCGAGTTTGGAGTTTTTAAATTTAGTTCAAATTCCACGTTATTTTGGGGGGTTGATAAATGAGTCCAGTACTACAATTCATATGTTTAGTGATGCAAGTGGAAAAGCCTTCGCTGCTTGCGTGTTTTTGCGAATTGAATGCGGAAATAATGTTCAAATCAGACTAGTTCAAGCAAAATCGCGTGTCGCTCCTCTAAAGAAGGATCCCATCACTAAAATTAAAACTGAGCTTACCATCCCAAAATTAGAGCTTTTAGCTGCTCTTATTGGCACTCGTCTTGTCCAGACCATCAAAACCTCTTTAAACATTCCAAATATCCAAACTTTCTACTGGACATACTCCAAAGTTGTTCTATGTTGGATAAAAAACCCTGGAACTTGGAAAACTTTCGTGAACAATCGGATAAAAGAAATACATTCAAACTCTTCAAAAGAAAATTGGTATTATGTCCCATCCCAAATGAATGCCGCAGACATTGCTTCTCGTGGATGCAATGCACAAACTCTCTTCAGTCTTCGTTGGTGGGAGGGTCCCACATGGTTGAGAAACCGAGACTCTTGGCCAGCCACTAAGAACTCTGATTTCTCAGATGCCACTGAACTTGCTACTGCAGAGAAGAAACCCACAGTTACCACAAATCTTTCGTTGGGTCAATCTGAGTCTAATTTCTTCTACTGGACTGAACGAGTATCGAAGTTCTCTTCAATTGTTCGAATTTTGGCCTATGTGAGACGATTCATATTCAATGCTAAATCAGCAGTGCTTGGCCGGGAAAACTCCTTCCTTAAGGGAAACCTAAGCCACGAAGAGATCACCAAATCCGAACGTGAAATACTCCTTTTCATACAGAGGGAGGCCTTTGGAAAAAACCGTCGACTCATACCACCAAACTTTGTCGTATACGAGGATTCCGATGGACTTCTTAGAGTTGAGACAAAACTGGCCTCCGCCGATGACAGTGACTTCTTCAGACGACCCGTCCTATTACCAGACAAACACAAACTTGTTTTCCTGCTTATCGACGAGACTCATCGAATCTACAACCATGTAGGTGTACAAACACTTGTCACAATCCTTCGGGAAAAGTACTGGATTTTGCGATCCAGGAAAGTCACAAGATCAGTTGTTTCGAGGTGTGTTGCTTGCCAAAGATTTAAGTCGAAGTCTGCCACGACGATGTTTGCTCCTCTACCTGAAGAGCGTGTGAGAATGTCATCTGTGTTCGAGACGACTGGAGTGGACCTGGCTGGTCCGTTGGTCCTAAGAAACAGTGACAAGGTGTGGATTGTAATTTTCACATGTGCCGTTTATCGCGCCGTCCATTTCGAACTTGTCTCGGACATCTCCACGCAAGGTTTTCTGCTTGCATTGAGGCGATTCATAGCGCGTCGTGGTCGTGTAAAGACAATTTACTCGGACAATGGAACAAACTTTGTAGGTTCAAGCAACGAACTCAAAACTATCGACTGGAGTGCCATCACTGCTCACACTGATTTGAAAAGGATCTCCTGGCATTTTAACCCACCTACTGCTGCTTGGTGGGGAGGGTTTTGGGAGAGAGTGGTCCGAATGCTAAAGGAATTGTTGAGACGCAATTTGGGGAAAGCTTGCCTTCACTATGAAGAACTGTACACCGTTGTGTGTGAATGTGAGGCAATCCTGAACAGTAGACCCCTTACTTACCTGTCCGAAGAGCCCTCAGATCTAGTGCCATTAACGCCATCTCTCTTTTTACAGGACCAAACTGAGTACTGTGTCGAGGATCTGGATCAAAATGATTTAAATAACCTTCGCAAACGTGCGAAACACCTTCACTCTATTAAAGAAAAGTTAAAAATGCGGTTCCAAAAGGAATATATCTCTGTCCTTAAACAATCAGGAAATATTCATCAAACTCCACTGGAGGTTGGGGATATAGTTTTAATCGGTTCTGATATCAAGAAACGTGTTGATTGGCCTTTGGCAAAGATTGTTGAGATTTATAAAGGTCGTGATGGTGTTTCCCGCGTTGCGAGGGTTAAAACTCAAAATGGTGAAATAGTTCGGCCGTTTCAGCGATTGTTCCGTTTGGAAACTTCCGGAAGAATTGGTGAAACTTTGCGAAGTGTGAAACCTAAAACTACAAGAAGAGGTAGAATTATCAAACCTGTTAAGATTTAAACCTAAATTTAAATTTTTAATGTTTTACATTTTGTACTTTAACACTTTTCATGTGATATATACTTAGCATTTTTTGTAATAGTTTAGAATTAAGTTTCTTAAATTGATTTTGCTTTTTAATGCTAATGTTGAGTTTTCTAACTTTAGTAAAGTTAAATTTAATAACCTTTTGCGGTTGGAGGATGTTGCATCATCTCCAATTGCAGCTGATGGTATCTAATAGATGGCGCAACATGTCCGCCTACGTTCAAAAATATCTGTTTTAATCTGTATCTGTAACTTTAACTGTATTATTATTAAAAAACTTTGAAAGAACATGGTCGTCGTACTGTTCTGTTTATGGACAAAATAGACCTATACTTTCTGTATTTTATATATACCGTGGTATGTGACAGCTCCTTCATATTAAAGACTTTAAAGTGGAATAACTCAGATTTAAATTACCATTTCAATAATTGGAAGTTTCCGTCACTAACTAGGAAATGCTCGCTTTGCCGGAAGTGATTCATGTGGATTGGCTATTTTCCCAACACAAAGGTGGCAGTACTTGTTATTAGGTCGTTATCTCTCTACTCAATGGCACTTTGAAATATATTTTTTCATGTGATAAATTTACATATGAAAAAACGTCCAACAAATTCGAACGTATTTTAATTTAACTCAATTTTGTTGCTGAAAGAATACTTTTTACGCAAAAGCGTCTCAGTGAAGTAGATCAGATGCACACAATTTATAGGTGCTTCTTGTATTTGAATTAATAATAGAACAGCTGGTCAAATACCATTTATTAAATTGAAGATAATTTTATAGAAGAGAAGCATTTTTTTTTAATGAATGTTATTTTCTTGATAGAAACAGTTGCCGTAGGTGCCATTATTAAGTATTTATTTTAAAATTCTTAAAAGGTGTTACAGCTTACATTATACAGCTTAATTTTCAGAGATTTCAAAATTTTCAATTTAAGATTTTTTGTTAAAAAAAAACAAAAAACAAGCCTTCATACTGCTTAAATGTTAGCCTCAGATTTCTAAAACAGTTTACTAAATTTCCAGAAAAAAACAAAATGATGTGTGCCTCTACCTCTAAAAAGTTCATAGAAAATTGATTTTTAACATTAGTGATATAGGTTTTAACATAAGCCTGCCGAATATCCTTAAACATT
Organism: Linyphia triangularis; assembly: GCA_963978545.1. Classification (NCBI taxonomy): domain Eukaryota; kingdom Metazoa; phylum Arthropoda; class Arachnida; order Araneae; family Linyphiidae; genus Linyphia; species Linyphia triangularis. The sequence goes on along the minus strand of OZ021722.1, from coordinate 102,930,598 downwards.
TCAAGAATGAAGTATTGTCAAATATCACATAAATTTCAAATATGTTCTAAAATTTTTACAATTTCACATATTGTTGCTTATAAATAATTAGGTTTTACAAAAACCCAACCTTTTTATTATTCAAAAAGTTTATGAGTTAGAACTTTGTACTTATATATAGTACCTTTTTCAAAAATGGCTTCTAACTTGTTTATAAAATTGTTATCATATATTTGCTTTACATCATGGAATCAATCTGAGTTTGACTATTTAGCAAAATTTTGATTAACTATTTAAATAGAAAAATATCTCTCTTATAAAAACCTTAATTTTCAATGCCTTTTGAATCTTTCCATTTGAGATTTTTTTAAAAAAAATAACAACTTACTTACTGTTCCAATGTTAGCCTCAGATTTCTAAACATGTTTTATAAAATTTACTCTTTTACTTAGATCCAAATTTTTTAAAAGGTACACCTAAAATTGCCTTTTTAACAATAGCATTTTAGGCCTTAACATTAGGGATATAAGCCTTGACATTAGCGGTATAGGCCTTGACATTAGTGGTATAGGTCTTTAGATTACCGGTATAGGTCTGCCGAATACCCTTGAACATTACTTGAATGAAGTAATGTTAAACATCACATAAATTTCAAATATGATCCAAGAGTTTTACAATTTGGCATATTGTTGCTTATAAATAACAAGATTTTACAAAAACTTTTATCAAAAATTGAATGAGTTGCAATTTATTATGCATATAGAAATAGTGCTACTTTAACTATAGTATATTACTTTCAATGTCTGTAACTCGAAGCAAATTGATAAAAGTATTGGAAGCAGCTCATAAAAGAGAATCAGCACGTAAGAGATCCAGAAACTATCTTATTTTCTCCTTTAAGTAATTCTTCTTGTTTATCTCTATCGCATATGCTCTAATTCTCTACGGAAGGCATCCAATGTGATATGTGTCACATATTCTCTTGTAACTTCCTTTTTTATTCGTTTATTTGTATTTATTTATGTGATTTTCCCTACCGATAAGTTCTGCATAGAAAAATTCTTATCGTGTTATATCTGAAGCAAAAGCCCAATTTTATTCAAATAAGTTACTTCAAAATGAAAGTTTAAGCCAATATCTTATCAATTCTATTAGTATTAAGAACTATATTAACCTTATTAATACAAACTGATATAGAAAAAGCTTTTTTTTTTAACGACTGTAATGATCACCTAAATGAAGAAACTGAAGAATATCATAAAAAAACTTCAAACTGTTATCAGATTTCCTAAAAAGAAAAATTCGACATGATTCTTTTTGGTGAGAAAGAAACAGATGTGAATCAGATTTTCACTTATGAATCTTTCATTTTCTTTGTTAACGATAAGTGTTTTTATCGGGTATATAATAATCAACTAATTGTTTTATAATCTCAAACTATTAGGAAAAAAATCAGTTTCGAATAGACACTGAAACGTCAAAAGATTCGTGTTAACATATAGTAGTCATTAAAAAAATGCATATGCGTGTGTAGTGAAAAATACATAGATCTAAGTATATTTTTAGATCTATATTTATTCATAGATCTATATTTATTCATATATCTATATTTATTCATAGATCTAAGTATATTATTCTAAGTGGTATTTTTTGATAATGCATACAACTTTAATAATTGCATCATAATGATTTATTTCACACAACTCATGTAATTGATTATTGGTGTATTTTAAGAATTGCATGATTTTATCAAATGAATATCTTTCAAACAATGAATATATCACGCTGTCGTTATAGATTGCTTCGTATAGAAATGCGCATTTTTTTCCTCTAAATACAGATTTACTTTTTACGTCTAACTTAATCTTACGTTAAACTTAATGTGCTAGGGAGTTTGAAGACAGAAACGCAAAAAATGTGAAACTGCAGACTTGTTAATTTTATATTATCTCATTATATATTCTTTGTTCTAGAATATTTAAACAGCAAAAATTCTTTTGGTGAAACTTATTATTTTGAAACAGTAGATAATAAGAAAGATGTATTTTGAAACCATATATTTGACAAACTAAAACTAAGATGGGGGGAAAAAAAAAAAAATTATACAATAAAAAAAAATTACTTTCATATATACATAAAAATATTGTCTATGCTTCTTTTAAAAGAAACCGCTAGAAAAAATGTTCAAGATTATTTTACATCTGAAGAAAACACCATTTATCTAAAAAATAAGTTTTTGAATTTAATAAACTCATGTGTATACTGATTACAATCCATTTTTATTTTTGCATAAGTCCGTTCTTTCTTTAAAAAGCTGTTTCTCTTAAGGTAAAAGAATGTTTTTTTGTAATAAAATACGTTTTAAATGGTAAATATTGTTACGAAATTTTTTCTGAGGAAACGATGACGTAGTTTTTATTAAAATAAAACTATAATTTATTCTTTCTTCGAAGACTCACAAAACTACTTCGAACAACAGAACAATTGCTATCAAACTTCAATACAAGCTTCGGGCTCTTCAACTTCGAACTCAGTGATAATTCAGGCTCAGTAAATAACGATCCGATGCTTTCCAAACAGGGTCCGATTCTCGTCTGCCCCAAATCTATTCTTTTCACTTCCTTTTATAGTCTCGCGTCAGAAATTTCTAGCAAAATCCAGTTGATCAATTGCGTAATCGAAATTACTAGAAATTTCCCTATTGATTTGGCTGTTGCCACCTTTTTCAAACCTGTATTATCGCTGTTTGCAAATTAAATTAAATAGAACATTAAATGAAATACGTCACTATTTATAGTTATATACAGAATAAAACGAGATAAAATAGAACTTTAAAATAAATTCGTCACTCTTTACATTTTTATACAGACGATTTTTGTAACAATATTTTCAACACTTTATTTTTCTTGTGTTCAAACAAGTTAACAATTTTGAATTTAGTCTCACCTTGTAAACCTTTCTTTGAAAAAGTTCCATTTTTGCATTTCCTTTCTTTGTCGATATCTTTTTTTATTGTATTTTGTAGGATCTTATTTTGTGCGGATTTGTATTTTTTGCATGGCTTGTATATCACTGGGAAGAAAATAGTTTTTTTAGGAAACGTTAAGGTTGCATTCAAATTATTTTACAATCACACTTTGAAGTTTTCTTATGTAAAAAAAAAAAAAAAAAAAAAAAAAAAACTTTGAAGAAAGATTTCCTGTCAGCCTTCAGCTATTGAACGTGTTTGTAAAAGTAAATTGGTGCGCGTAGAATATTTGATAGATAAAAAGTTAAGTGTTATGAAAATATGGTTTACAAAATTTGCTGATTTCGTTTAAATTGAAATATTTCATACCATATACGTTTAGTTTGGCTTCACACAAAATTTCAACATAGGTATTTCTTTGCTTCCTATTTATTCAAAAATTTTGTATAATGGTTGTGCTTAGTTTAAATTATTCAGTCAAAATAATGAACACATATTTTTGTTGAACATGATACAAGTACACAATGCATTCTACAAAATGGGAAACACATTCAAATGTCAAAAAAAAAAAAAAAAAAATGTTTAAAAAGTACAAATAAAAATGTGAAAGTTAAAAAAACTTACTTGTTTGGTATGCGCAATTATTTAAAATAATAAGTATTTTATAAATAATTTGTAGTGCAGAGTCTCAAACATATTAAACACTTACCAACTAACTATATTTGTTTATAGACTGAGAGGCGACTGCAATTTTCGGACCTCTTCGAACAACATTCTGAATTTTTTATAGAAATTAGAGAAAAGTGAGTAGATTACGAATCCACTGGTCTGCCGTGGCAAAAATAGCCGAAACTGGTCAAAAATCAACTTTTTATAAGTTGAACTAAATCCAATTGCCAAATGCGCCACAACTTGCCAAATAATGAGCATTTTTGTTTTATTTGGTAACCCTCACTCTTTAATTTTCAATTAAGAAGGTTGCAGACGATTCAGATATCTGGCGACGGTCTACTTGCATCTATTAAAAGGGAGCCAAGTTGGCAACAAATATTACGTCACTTATGACGTAACTGATGTCGCCAATTTGGCTTACTTTTAAAAGATATAAGTTTTCCGAGCCAAAGATCATAAATCGTTTGCGCTTTTTCTCATTGAAAATCAAAATGAAGTGGGTTGCCAGACGAATAAGTTTGTTCTATTTTTGACAAGTTATGACGTATTTGGCGATCGGATTTTAGTTCAACTCATTCCGAGTCGATTTTTGATCAGTTTCGGCCATTTTTGCCACGGCAGACCAGTGGATTCCTAATCTACTCACTTTTCTCCAATTTTTATAAAAAATTCAGAATGATGTTCGATGGGGTCCAAAAATTGCTGTCGCCTCTCGGACTATTATGTTCATAACAGATGGGACAAATCTTTCACAAAAAGGAATACAAAATGTTTACTGGACGCATAGGAAAAGAATAGAGTAGCATTACAGTAAAAATGTAGATCCTACAACAACATAGAGTTGGCATTAATAAAAGATATAATTTTCTCGATTACCTTTATTTGGTTTGTTTCATATTATTATACTTAAGATGAGGTTCGCTATGATTTCTGATGTCAATATTGTCCATCCCGCAGTGGCAGCATTAGTAGGAAGGTTTGAAGGAATGGACAGTTTACAAAACATTGAATCTTATCCCATTATATCTTCCCTCTCGAGTGGTTGGTGTAATTTTGATCAGTTAGTATGGCATTGTGTAGTTATATGAGTGAGGCCTTATAATTATGCATGTCCAGAGTAATCACGTGATGAAATATGCAAAAATGTAAATAAAATAAAAACCGATATCACGTCAGATTAAGAGTTTCGTAGAAGTAAAACATGTAATTACAGTAAAAATTAAAAGTTTATATTTTATCATACGCTCGTGGAATGTTCAGTCCAGCATATTACATCCCACTTTCTTTCACCACCTTTCAGTGCTGGCAATGAATTCAGTCTTTTGATCGTCAGATGATGATATGCAGAAATGTGGTAATGGAGAAATTATCTGGTATATATAATGTTGCGTGGATGGGTTCGAAAGACTTGAAGCCAAAGCAGATCAAAACTTGCAGAAATTTATTCCGATAAAATTCTTCGCAGATTCTTTTACAACTCCAGAACTTCTCGTTCTAGTAGACTCAATACAGCTCTTTACACAACAATAAAGCACAAACAGAATTTAAAAACTTGATACACAACTGCTAAAATCGCCGCAAAAGACAATGCAATACAGTTCGCTTTTGGAACTACTCTGAATGCTCAATGAGAGACAACTAACTCAGTAACTCAACTAACTCGATCACGCTCTCTCTTGGTCTTATATAGGAAAGTTGAATCTTCGCGAATCTTCTAGAGATAGAAATTTGGAGAATTTTCCAGATCACAGTCAAAATGCTCCATACAGGTACAGGGGGACCAAAAATGTCTTCAAATGGTAGCCAAGTTTGGCGACATGTGGCGATTTCTCGCCAAATTTGGCGACTAAAATTAGTCGCCTAAACTGTCGCCAACTTGGCGAGATTGCCATTAACCTTAATATTAAATGGCCTTCTCCTTGTAAAACTCGTTTTCCAGCATTATCTCTGTAAAACTCATTTTAAAGCATTAAGAGACGCATTGCAGGAAAGCGAAGTAAAGAACTCTTGCACTGCCTTATGCGAAGTGTACATAAATTTTCCTTTTTACATAATTAATACTACGAATTATTTACAAATATACAGAAATTCGTAACAATAATTTAAGGTTACCATTTTAATGGTAAAAGTGGCCAATTTTGTTGACAACTAGCATTCAATATTTTCTCCAATTTTTTCATGGTCCCATAAATTTATGTTGGTTTTTTTCCAAAGAAACGGCATGTTTATCAAGTATTTCTGTGTTGTCTCTTAACGTTGATAGAGGGACGCGAAGTAAAGGAATGTCATTTAATGCAGGAATGAAGCTTTAGCATTCTCTTCGCATTAGAACAATTAATCGAACTCCTGACTCAATCTTGTGCTCAAGGTTACAAGCTGAAGAATTTGTAGAATCCCAACATTTCTCAACGGTGATTTTCGGCTCAGTGACGGCGCATTTTTCGTTCGTCGGAATAATTTACTTACATATGTAGTGTAATCTTTTAACTGAGAGCCCTTTTCAGAGATGAACTGCGAATATAGTGTCTAGACCATATTTTATTACAGTAAAAAGTCCAATTAGAAAATAAATTTCATGAAAGCGGTAGTAATAGTAATATTTAAAAAAAACTAAATGTGTTCAGAATATTCACTAAAAATCCTTGATGCAACTAAGGGTGAGGAACATCGCAGAACTGTCAATCACACTATAATACTGATGTAAATTTGTGTTATTTACCGTTTTTATATTTTCATCATTCATTTAGAAAAAATGGCCAGTTTGGCGATATTTTTTTTACCATAATTCTTGTATGTATTTTTGTTTTTTTTTGTTTTTTTTAAGGTTGATTTTGGTGATATACTTTTCAATAATTCTTATTTTATCCTTTCTTATAAGTTAAACTGAGGAGATGAGAACAAATGATCGTTGATGAGGTATGATCAAGGAAACAAAACTCTGTGTTAAATGCATTCGTTTTTCAACTTTTTATGACATTAAAGCATTTTTATATGAATTTGGGAAGCGGGGATGTTTAGAAGACCTTCAGTGGCATTACCACAGCAATTTTGGGTAGAATCGTTTGAGCCGTTTTTTAGCAATTACTGTAAAACATGATTTTTTTTAATGGCAGCTACCTTATGCGCATGCGCGATTTTTACGAAAACCTTAATGGTAGGTCCCTTTTCCATCACCAACCCGCACACCAAATTTGAACATCGTAGGTCAATTTCTTCAGGAGTTATGCTGACCACAGACACACAAACATATATAGTTTCTAGATCACTTTTTGTGAATCAGGATGTTCTAAAAGGTGGAGAAATGCAAAATAATCGATTTTTTTTATTGAATGCCATACTTTCATTACCCTATGTATACATATATGGGTAATTTAAAGTAGAAAAAAATTCATTCATTAATGAACCATATTATGAAAGGTATATTTTTTTACAAAACAAAATTAATCCAAACGTTGACTAATGCAACGTATCTACTTAAGAAATATTTGACATCAAAAGGAATATTTCACTGGAATATGTTTTCTAGGTGTGAAGATTTATCTTTAAATCAGATTTCTTGACGTCAAATAAAAGAGAACAGCAATACTTTTGGGGAAACCATTCCCTTTTACGATGTGCTAGAAAAAGCTAGCAACAATGATCACACAAAACTTGAAATGTGAAACATTTCTATCATATCAGCATTTTACATGAAGTAATAAAATAAGCATTTTGACTCACATACATATACAAATAATAAGTTAGAAATAAAATATTATGAGGTACGAAAGTGTTAGTCCTGGTATCAGTAATATGTTATATTTGTATAGATATGTATTTTTTTAGAATAAAAATAATAATAATAGTAGTTACAGATTATAATTAAAGCTGTATAACAATGGTATGAAAAGAATATCAAATTCTAAAATGTGGTGCACCGAATATAAAGCAAGCATTTGCTATCAATAATAAATGTAAATCCTTGCTATGTTTTAAGAAAATGTCCTTCAATCAGTAGGGTTCGACAATTAAAGGACGTGTATATCAGAAGCTAAATATAAAATATTGTATTTTCTTTTCTAACGAAAATAAAATTTAATACGAATACAATTCTACTAATAAGGAACTTCAAATAGGACTCTAAATTATTTTTTTAAATATTACTCGTCTTTGGCAATAGGGAATTTGATAAATGTTTAATCCATTCAAAGTTTTTACTTATTACCAATTTATGATTTGTCTATGCTAACTTGAGAATTATTATTTTATATCTTTTTAATAGAAATATAGATGGTGAATATAATTGAAATTTGATTTTATACATATTATTATACCTTTTCGCAGAGTAAATGTTGTCACAGCATTTACTAAATAAAAACTGTAATTTATTCTTACTTCGAGGCCTCGCAGAAATTCTTCGAACAACATAACAATCACTATCAAACTTCAAAACAAGCTACGTTATATAAAACTTCGAACATAGCGTTAATTAAGGCTCAGAAAGTAAACATCGGAAGCTTTCCAAACAGCAAACAACTATTCCCGCAATTCAATTCGATTTCATTTTTTGTTTCTTTAAATAGTGTAACGGAAGAAATTTCTAGCAAAATTCAGCCGACCAATCGTCTGATCGCAATGCCTTGAAATTTTTCGAATGAATTAAGTGTTGCCACATTTTCCAACCTGAATTATGTCCGTTTACAAATTAAATTAATGTTGAATATAAGTGCGTCAATGTTTACAATTTTATACAGAATAAAATAAAAAAGAACTTTAAAATATATACGTTACTGTTTAACAGAATAAAATAAAATAGAACTTAAAATAAATACGTCACTATTTACAATACCGACGATTTTTGTAACAGTATGATGTTCCGAAAAGGTTCTCACGGAAATCATATAAATACTTACAATGGACGACAATAAAATTGTATCTTCAATGAAATTGTCGGAACATTTTGGGATTTATTGTGTTAAACGCGAATGTGTCCAAAAAAAAAAAAAAAAAAACAACTAGATTTTTGTTGATGTGGAGATATTACTTTGTATATTAGGGATGAAAAAACAACATTAAGGAATGTATTGAATGTCATGTTTACAGTTGAATTTATGAAGAAAAAATAGTGCCAACAGTAAACGCAGTCTTACAAATTTATGATTTGCGAGTTCGCTTGCTCATATTCCACGTCTGGATTATCTCTGTAAAATAATTATTTCTGGAAGTATAGAAGCAGACCACATTCCCTGATGACGTTGCTCAAAACTGCTGATCTAAACATTCCCCGTGCTCGTAACTGAATTTTCTACAGCTACCATAGAAGAAATCCAGATGCAAATATAGAAAATGTACTTTAAGATCCACATTTCTGATAAAACTTCAGATATATCCAGTACATTGTGAACAAAATCTTTGTAATATTCGCATCTTAAATACACAAGGAAGTAAGTACAAGCTTTACAGACGGCCAAATATACTCAAATTAATGTGTATAGACTAGCGTTCGCCACTAACTTTTAGAGTTTAGATGTGGGCCGTACGATTTATGTTGGAGCTTTTCGTGGGCCGAACACACCACAATATGTATCTTTAATTGTTATCGCTTTAATAATATATAGCATTTCAGAAAACTGGAAAAAAAATTCAAATTAATTAAAAAAAAATGTTTTCATTATTGCTAAATCAAAGTCTAAAAAAGAGGTGAATCTTTTCTTTCAACGTGGCAATGGGAATTTTATTAAAGTATTTAAACTGTGTCTTCAGTTAACTCCGTTTTATTTGATATCAATTACGAGACAAAATCGTTAGATTTATTTATTTTTTCAGTTAATATACTGTCCGAATGAGATTCAGTTAAGTTATTCCTGTATTTATTCTTGATGCAAACCACCTTGCTGAAAGCTCCTTCGCATAGTTTATCCGAACACTTTGTTGAGAACTCTTTTCTACATAGTTAACTCACATTATTTCGGAAAAATTACAGTTATGAAAAAAAAAAAGATGTTCATACCGTGTAATTTTATTTTTTTATTTTTTTTATTTTCTGGATTGCCGGTGGGCCGTAGAAAAAAAATTTTGGTGGGCAAAATACTTCCCGCCGGCTGCGTAGTGGCTAATGCTGGTATAGACCATGTAAAATGATTTTCTTTGATGAAACAAGCGGCGTGTTCTTGCCACTCACTTTTCGGGTGTATAACACATCCTGAGAGACCAATCTTTCTGGATTTAGTGTAAATCTGTAGTGTGACTGCTCTTGCAAAAGAAAAAGATTATTTTTGTAAATCCCTGTTTAAGACCCATCAAAGCTCCTATACTTTCAAATCGGAACAGATAATCTATTCATATTCCATGTGCTTGAATCGAAGTAGGGGCTGTCAGAATTTGCGACGGAATGGATGACATATCATTATCCTCTTTATGAAGCAAAACCACCTTTAGACTTAATTTGGAATCATCTATAAATAGGCGAAGCTCGTTTACATCAAGTGTCAGTTCAAATTCCTTCATAAGCCTTCAATATCAGTGCAGAATACAATGCTATCGTTTTCTTGGAAATAAAATATACATTTTATATGATGGTTTTTTGGTTTTTTACGAAATGAAGAAAGTGACATCTCCTGCCACCCCCCTCCCCCCCCTCACCTAAAAAAAAATATTTCACTGCCGAAATCTTGAAGCGAGTGGCTCTGCCTTGGCTTTCGACATTTTAAACCAAGAACTATATAGTTCAGATCATTCAATGTGATTTTGTGTACTTCAGAATTAGAGGAATTTATGTATTCCTCATCACAGATACCCATGAAACCATGACTTGCTCAATAGGATGGTTCGAAAAAAAATATTTTTTAAATTTTTGAAACCCATTAAGTAAGTGAAAAAAGTTGTTACATATCTTGATAAAAAAAAACTGTACAAAATAAAAAAATAAAAAAAAAGAGAGAAAAAAAATAATATCTTCCAATCGCCCATTAAGGCAAAAATTTCAAAATTTTCGATTTTTGTATTTTAGTGGAAAAATATAACCTGAAGTTTTAACTTTCAGTACATACCTTACTTTTGCTGATCCGAGGAGAATTAAGAATATTATTTGAGTTTTTGTAAGCACGCATACCAGAAATCGTCTGTTTTTTATTTTCTTACATTGCATTTTTCTCTTCATGTGTATTTTAGGAATTTTAGGGTATTCGATTTGTTCCTTGCAATTCAAAAGTTGATGTATTTTTTTAAAATTTGGAGAGATAGTTTACTATACTATTTTGAACACAATTGTGCATGGATTTTGGAGTCTGGTATTTTTTTATTGTTTTATTGCAATTTTTGTAATGCTTCTATTTAAAAAGTTTAAATGTTTTGCCGTTGTTACCAAGTTTTACTTTTAAATAATTAACCAATAAGTCAAATTCAAAATCCATGCACAGTTATGTCAATATATATTCGATTAACTTGTACAAAAAAATTAAGACAGATTGCAAAAAACTTGAATCGCAAGGAGCGTTTTTAAAATTAAGGAAAAATTCTAAATATTTCAATAAAAATTTAATTTCTTGAAAAAAAATCCATATAATTTTTTTTTAATTTTGTGTTGTGTTTCATCTAATTGCTATTGAACTGCAAAAAAAAAAATTTCATAAATTTTGGACAAAAATTGAAGAATTTTTATTTTTGACTTAACAGTCCCCTTAACCTCAAAGTTTGGAGAAAATACAAAGTCAAAAGTGTCAAAGGTAGTGATGTTAAGTGTAATAAAATCTCTAACAGTTTCATTGTTCCTTCTACGTCTAACCTTCTTAAAAAATGAAAATATTTAATTCATTTATAGCCCTTTAGTTTAATTTATAGATAAAAATTGGCGCCACAAATGTTGTACCTGAATGCCAAAGGATTCTAATTGAATTTTGGAATGACTGTGGTGTAAGGAAATGTGTTGCAAGAAGGCTACTGTAGTATAAATTGCATGCTTTTTGGAAGACTACAATTATAATTCACTGTCTAACAAGGAAAGATAGAATTTTTTGCTAATAAAAGAATTTGTATTGAATCGAAAGTTCTTGAATAGCTTTTATAAATTTTTTAAGCTCTTTCATATTGTAGTTAGAAAATTGGAAATATACACGATTGTTGCTTAGCCCACTGGCGGTCAAGGTAATGGGTAAAATTACTGCAGTTGTTTTCCCTGTAATAATTTTTAAATTATATTTCTAATTCAAACAAATATATATATATATTTTTCATTATTTTTTATTCATTTGTTTTAGATTGGTTATAAACTATCATCCAAATAAAAATATTAAAAAAAAAATAATTTTATTTTGAATTTTATTTATAAATTTAAAAAAATTGTCTATTGCAGGAAAAACCGAAGATCAAATGACGCATATATACGTGCATGACCGCCAGTTTGTTAAAAATGCTTTAAAATTGGTTTATGGGCCCCATTTCCATTCTCTGACATGTTCAATAGGTGTATTATATTCATAGGATGTTTTTAAATTGAAATCCTCAATATTTTTTTTTTTTGTATTTGTAGCACCCAATTGTCCTTTTTGTGATAGGTCTACATTCGGTACCCGTTGAAGGAATGTCTCTAAGTTGGGTATCTTGGATGAAATTGAGATCACCAGTGACAATGTCTCCAGTATTGTCATCAATAAAACTTTGAGAAAAATCATCAGAATTTTTTTTTCAAAATTGCCAGTAATGTGTTCCCTTTTCAAATTAGTTTTTGAACAAAAGCTATTGTGGTTGAAAATAGATCTACCAAAAGGAGTATTATATTTACATGCCTTGGTGATGCTAAAGTTTTTAATATCAAAAATGTAGTTTAAATATTAGACGCTATTCTGGAAGTTGAATCGATCCTAAAGAAGGTGCAGGAAATGAAAAGTAAAAAAAGTAGATTTAGCATTCAGTTTTGGTGCAGACGTTGAAGAAGTTCTGTATTTCAATAAGTTAGTGACTAGCATTTTGAAGGGGAAACTCTTGAAAGAGAATGAGCTGATAGAATTAAAAACAGAATAGCGATTCTTTTATTGCGTGAGAACTTTAAATTTTTAAGGGTTCCCCAATTAAAGTCAGAATTAAAATTATTTTCGAGTGTTAGTAAGGTACTTTACTCTACCTCTACCTATGGATGGTTTTTGAAGAGCAGTGTAGAAAATCTTAAAAATATTACAATTATTGGAGTTAATTTGCGTGTGAATGACAGTGTCATATAAACCATAAAGGAATAATAGTCTTGTAAACAAGTTTATAGTTTGTTTTGATAAATCGTTTTTCTTGTATAAGCACAACATCTAAAATGCTGATTGCTCTTTAAAGAGGTGACATTCCACATTATAAGAGCTTGGGTTTTGTGAATATTTCTTAAGGTTATTTGTAAAGTTGTTAATTTGAATATTTAGATGTCCACTAGTTTTCCCGATATATGAAGGGCTGCCGATAGATCAATATAATATGAATATAAATAGTCCATTTGAATTCAGCAAACATTCAGTCTCATTTATATTTTATTTCAAATTTTGATACAATCCAAATTCTTTTGACACAGTACAATTTTAACAAATTACTTAGAATTAAAAAGAGAATTAAATAGAATAATATAGAAATAAATATTACAATTAAATATTTACTGTGAATTAAAAAGTATACTCGAAAAGTACTTGTAATGTGACATTTGCAATTTCACTTAAAACATATTATATAAACTCATTCATTTCTAATGTACGTTTAAATATAATTTACTAAAGCCACATTTCTTAAAAATAAATAATTCCTATTTTTCTGAAGAGGAATAAAGTTATTCGAAACCCTGATCTAGACGCCTAAAAAGCAAAGAAAAATAAATTATTCACGTAAATTGCCAGATCACTACTCAGACCGAAATAAGTGGAAATGAATATCCTTTGAATGTAAATAATTTCTAGCGAATTTTTCAATAGGCTGTCTGGCAATGTATCTTATTAAATATTAAAGAAGTGTAGAATACTGGAAATAAATAGTATCGATATTTGGAATTGCAAAATAGAATAAAATAGTTTTAAATTTTGGATCTTTTTATAATTGTCTCCTTCTTGTAACCAGTAAACCTTAAAATAGGTATGTCTATGATTTAAATAAATTTTAGTTTGTGAGTTTTATAGATAGACACAGACCACAATAATAGTTTATATTTTTATAATATCAATGCTTCATTACGAATGCATTTCCGATTTAAACTTTAAATCTTTTCACACATCTTACGAATTACGTTAAAGGAAATTTAAATTGATAAATTTCGAAATATAGCTTGCGCTTATACCTAAAAAGAAATAAAGAGTATTTTTTTTTTTTGCATAAATGTGTAATATGTAAAAAAATGAATTTACGGGTGATTTCTGTAAATTGATAAAGACATTTTACTTTGGATAATTGCCAAAGAGTTTTAAAACAAATGGAGGAATTAATCTCGCACAACTTTTTTGTTTAAATATATCGCCACTAATTTTTTTGTTTTATTCAAGATAAATTATATACTTTAAAATGATAATATTCTAATTATTACTGTACTTTCTTTGGATTCAAATTACTTAGTGAAAAGTTTCAACACTAAATCAGAATATAAGATTTTAAATGAACTTTAATTTAAATTAACTAGTGATAAATCTTTCATTAATGATGATGGTAACAAGCTAAAGTTGAACCCAAAAAAATAGTTTATCGCCTTAATAAGATATTGGAACTGTAAATATCTTTCACAGATGAATTATTATGATAAAATCTAGTAAGTTTACTTTTATATAATCTTTGATTTTAATACTATATTCTTCGAACTTTGAATAATTTTTTTTTTTTTTAATTTGATTTTTAGATCGATTACATAAGGCTTGGGGCATCGCAAAATATGAAGCAAATTTAAAATAATTGTCTCTATATTTAAGTACATCTAAATTATATTATCCTGTTTGATTAATTTTTATTTACGAAATGTTTCCTTTAGGATACTTTTTGCTATAAGAAATCACTTTTCAGCAAATTTTCAGGGGGCTTTTGGCACCGAAAGTTAATAACGTATTTTGATCAAAATTTTACTATAATATAATGAAACTAAAATACAACTTTTGCACTCTCTTCCGATTGGAATTTCGAAGAAAGAAAAAAAGGTTTTTCTCTCCACTCTTATGTATAAGCTGTTTGTAGCTTTGCAAGGAAAAGTAACCTTATTCTTGTAAGTAATATTAGAGGATGAAGTGGCATACCAAACGGTATAGTGTGGTTAGCGTGCTAGCTTCTAGACCTCGAGGTTGCGGATTCTAGTCCCGTGTTAGGCATGGGTGTTTGTAAATGTATGTTGGCTTGTCTAATGACGAATGTTTCTGCGCATTATAGCCCTCGTGTTGCTGACGGTACCGGATAATCTGAAAACAACCAACCAGAGGATGAAGTGTTTGGACAAGTGCGACATCTGGAATCTTTGCAGGTTTCGGATTTTAGTAATTGATTGCCATTGATAAGAAAAAAATACAGAAATATTGTTTTTGATAGTAATAAAATGTTTGTAAGTGGTAAATGGTACGTAAACATGCTTTATTAAAACAGAAGAATGTCATGACAAAATAATATTTTTTATTTCCATTATCCCGCCAATACAGAGAATATACAATGTTATTGAGGTATCTCTAAAGAATTATCAAAAGAAACACTATTCCGTCAATTGCCATTAAGGTATTATATAATGTTCAATAATAAATAAATTGTCTTTAACGTTTATAAAAGAAAAAGGGTAAATTGTATAAAACCCCTATCTTTGGACGCTAATGAACAATGCTATCTGTCCACCTCATGGCTGCGTTGTTAGCGCTTTGACGTCTCATGACGAAGGTGTCGGGTTCAGATCCGAGATTAAGCATGGATGTTAGCTGAGGATCCACGTTAAGCTGTATATACCAGCCTGATGAGCAGTTACTGTACATAAAAATAGTTCATTGAGGGTACAAACCAAGTAAATAGCAATGCAATATTAGATGGATAGTGAACACATCAAATATACTAGATATAGCAATAATTGCTATCCAAATATTCGAAAGAAATACTGTAATATTGAAAAGGGAATTACGTTCCTCTTGATTAAATCCAATATTTTATACGACGAAAGTACTGTTGCCAGCTAGTAAAGGAAGTAATTAAGATTGGGAAAAACTGAAAACTCTCAGAAATTAAACTTCTTAAACTCTCAGAAAGGCAAAAATAGAAAAAATAAACAGAAAAAAATAAAAAATTCCAGGCTAATTTTAATTATTATTACAAGTAAAGGAAATTATATAATTTTTTCATTTTTATATTCAGTCCAACACCGTTATCTTGAAATCCCGTTTAACGCAAAGTAAAAGTAGCTGTCTGTACTTAAAACTTAATGTTACTTTATTTGTTTAACTTGAAATTCGGTTAATGCGAACAATTTCAGCAGCCCAATCGACTTCGCGTTAACGGGGTTCGACTGTATTAAAGTTATATAAGATGTAATAAGTAAACGATACGTACACAAGTAAACGATGACACAAAATGGGTTTGTAAGCAACTATTTATTTTTCCAAGAGTATTTAGAGATTTCGGAATTTGGCATTTTTATTTTAAATAATCTTTATATGGACGATAACAAAACACAAGATATTTTGTGCGTGATAAATTCCGTAAATGAATATGAACTAGACTTCAAACTTAAAAGTTATACTTTAAAAACAAAACGTTTTGTATTATACGAAAGAACTAAAAACTTTATACTAAAGAATTATGCATTTCACTAAAACATTACACATTACACTGAAACGTTATACATTCTACTGATACATTATGCATTTCACTGAAACATTCTACATTCTACTAAAATATTATGCATTTTATTAAAACATTATACATTACACTGATACATTACTCACTCCACTAATTGTTATGTATTACACTAAAAAATTAATCAATGAATTGAAAAATTATACATTCAACTAAAACATTATGCATTTCAATGAAACATAATACAATACGATGAAACTTTCTACTAAAACATTATGCATTTCATTAAAACATTATGCATTTCATTAAAACATTATGCATTGCATTAAAACATTATGCATTGCATTAAAACAATACCTTACACTGATACATTACTCATTCCATTAATTAATTATACATTACAAAAAATAATTAGCATTAGATTGAAAAATTATACATTCCACTAAAACATTATGCATTTCACTGAAACATAATACAATACGATGAAACTTTCTACTAAAACATTATGCATTTCATTAAAACATTATGCATTTCATTAAAACATTATGCATTGCATTAAAACATTATGCATTGCATTAAAACAATACCTTACACTGATACATTACTCATTCCATTAATTAATTATACATTACAAAAAATAATTAGCATTAGATAGAAAAATTATACATTCCACTAAAACATTATGCACTTCAATGAAACATAATACAATACGATGAAACTGTCTACTAAAACATTATGCATTTCATTAAAACATTATGCATTTCATTAAAACATTATGCATTGCATTAAAACATTATGCATTGCATTAAAACAATACCTTACACTGATACATTACTCATTCCATTAATTAATTATACATTACAAAAAATAATTAGCATTAGATTGAAAAATTATACATTCCACTAAAACATTATGCATTTCACTGAAACGTAATACATTATACTGAAACATTCTACATTCTACTAAAACATTATGCATTACACTGAAACATAATACATTATACTGAAACATTCTACTAAATCATTCTACATTCCACTAAAACATTTTGCATTTCACTGAAACATAATACATTATACTGAAACATTCTACTAAAACATTATGCATTACACTGAAACATTATTCATTATACGTAAATAATATGATAAAATAAAGCGTTATGTATTTCACTAAAACATTATACATTACACTGAAACATCATAAATTCTACAGAAACATTATGCATTATACTGATAAATTACTCATTACACTGATGAATTATGCATTTCACTAAAACATTGTAAATTCTACTACACAATTAAGCATTTCACTGAAACATAATACAATACACTGAAACATTCTACATTCTACTAAAATAGTATGCATTACACTGAAACATTATGCATTATACGTAAATAATATATTAAACCACTATACATTTCACTGAAACATTATACATTACACTGAAACATCATACATTCTACACAAACATCATGCATTTCACTGATACATTAATAATTTCACGAAAACATCGTAAATTCTACTAAAAAATTAAGCATTTAACTGAAACATTATACAATACACTGAAACATTCTACATTTTACTAAAATATTATGCATTACAATGAAACATTATGCATTACAATGAAACATTATGCATTATACGTAAATAATATATTAAAGCATTATACATTTCACTGAAACATTATACATTACAATGAAACATTATGCATTATACGTAAATAATATATTAAAGCATTATACATTTCACTGAAACATTATGCATTACACTGAAACACCATGCATTGTATTGAAACCTGATACATTCAAAATAATAATACTTTAAAACTACTATTAATTTTATTCAAATTCTGACCACATACTTACAAGTTATACAATTATACTTTGCATAGTTAAAATAATAGACTTTATGATTCCTAGTTAAATTACATTTCATACAGACTTAATTCGAAATAAATATCTATGAGAAAGTGTAGTTTAATAATAGCCATTAATATTGGATAATTTTTCTTTTGTTCCATACTAAACTTTAGGGCTCATTTGTAACGTTCCTCTGGAAGCATTTAAGTGTGTATACTGAAATAAAAAAAAATGTACTCTATAAAATTTATAATTCGCTGTAAACAATAGTTAAATTACTAATTTTTTCAAATAATAAGCACATTATTTCAGTTAATACTAACGTTTTTTCTATAAATCTGCAAGGAGAAAAAACTAATAACATTTCAAGATAATTTTTGCGGTTTCGCAAAGGGATTTGGACTATCAGTTATTTAAGGATAGATGTAGTTCTTAATTGATGCAACCTTCATTATTAGTTCAATTTATTTCGAATAAATTTTAAATTGTGCTTTAATAATTACCTTATTTTGAAAAAAAAAAAAAAAAAAAAATCTTACAACTCTTTGAGTTTCTCATAGACTGAGTCCCCTTATCTTTTAACCCATTGACGGTCATGCACGTATATATACGTATAGGATTCTCAGTTTTTCCAGCAATACACAACAGTTTAAATTTTAAAATAAAATATTTTATAGATATTTTTATTAGGATGATAGTCTATAACCTATCTAAAACAAAAAAAAAAAAAATAATTTTAAAAAAATATGTATTTGAATTAGAAATATAATTTAAAAAATATTGCAGGGAAAACAACTGGGGAATTTCTCCCATTCCCATGACAGTCAGTGGGGTTGCTTCATGCGATAATATCAAAACCACTCTTTAATTGGAGTGTTACAAATGTGTTTATTAATTCCCCAGAGATAAGTCTATGGCATGAAAAAGTAACTAATCTCTTACATAGCAGAAAATAAATAATGTTTGTCAAAGTAACCTCCAAAATTTCGAAATAAATTTAGAGCTCCAAAAGCCTAGCGATTAGAGTATCGGTCTCATGATCGTAGAAATTGGGAAAGGAGGGGAGGTCCTCTGTCCGTCAAGTATCGGTGTATACCTAGTGAGGGCTGGTTCATTTTAAAATCGTCGTGACCTCAATGTCCTCTCGTTGGTGAGGTGGTGTTGAAGAGAAGGGTTTACATTGGGCGATTTCGATCTCGTAATCTTCTAGATGCTCAAAATTACAAGTCGTATAAGGCTGTGTTAAGCACTTTCTATGTGGCGGAAATAGACAGTCAGAATTTCCAAACCAACCAAACTATAAATAAATCCACCATGATAAATATATCTAATTAATTACGAATTTGGAAAATGTGTACGTTTTGCAATGCTTGCCCAATTTCTGTACACAAAATTAGCCTACAAATTATTATCATAAGCAATTTTAGTCTTATAAACGATTGTTTTACACATACTAAAAAAACCAGAAGGAAAGAGAAAATATATTGTTATGAATTTTTCCACTGAGGCAATGATGGCACAGTTTTCACGGTTCAAAAATATTTATTCTCTCTTCATAAAACTCACAGAATTTATTCACAGGCAACAGTTTAATTACTCTCAAGCTTCAACACAAGCTTCAACAAAAATAACTTCGAATTCAGCGATTATACAAGCTCACTCCAATAGGTAAACAAAGCGATCCGTTTTCAACGAACTCCGAAGTCAATCTGCAAACTTTCCCGTTCTCCAGTCTTTTTATATACAAGCGCGTGAGACATTCTCGAAATTTCCAGCCAATTCATAGAAAAGAAATATCTCGAAACTTCTCGATGGTTTTAGGTGTTGCCACCTTTTTCTAACTTGTATAATCGCTATTAATTAATAAATAAAATAAGATAAAAATAAATTACAATAGAATTTTGAAATAATACGTCACTATTTACAATATATACAGACAATTTGTGCAACATTTCCCCCTTCTTAAAGACTGCACGTCCCGGGCAGTGAAGTCCTTAAGAGGAAAGGCAATTCAATCACTTCTACTATAATATGGGGCTAATCTATTGTTATGTACAACTCTAGGTTTACAGGAGGGTGTCCGTTGAATCTTTACCACGACGTCGTTGATCTTCTTAAGGACCACATACGGCTCTTCCCAGTTCGTCTGGAGCTTAGGGGAGAGTCCTTTCCGACGTTTAGGATTCCATAACCACACCTTGTCACCTTCCTGGAATGAACGTTCCGTGGCCTTGGCATCGTAGCGGACCTTCATGCGCTCTGTCATGATGTTGATTCTTTCTCTGGCGAACCGATGTACGGCTTCCAAACGTGCCTGGAGATCATCTAGATACTGGACAGGCGAGGAAGGGGTGTCCGGTGGTCGTCCAAAGAGGAGGTCGCAGGGTAGTCTAAGGTCTCTTCCGAAAATCATTTGAGATGGTGTATATCCGGTGGTCTCGTGAGTAGCACTTCTGTAGGCCAAAAGGAACAATGGAAGTTTCTGATCCCAATATTGCTGGTTCTTGGAAACAAACAAGGAGAGATGATTCAGAATCGTTCTATTAAATCGTTCAACCATTCCATCGGATTGTGGGTGCAGGGGAGTTGTACGAGTCTTTACCATGTCGAGCAAGTCACACAGCCCAGTGAAGACGGCAGAGTTGAAGTTCGTCCCCTGATCGGAATGTATCAGCAGGGGTACGCCAAATCGGGAGATCCAATTCCGTACGAGGACTTCTGCTACGGTTGTGGCTTCCTGGTCCGGAATCGCGTATGCTTCTGGCCACTTGCTAAAGTAGTCCATGACAACTAGAATGTATTTGTTGCCATTAGTTGTGTGAGGTAGGGGGCCTAAGACGTCCAAAGCAATTCTTTCGAATGGTGCTCCTACGTTGTAACGTTGCAACTTTCCACGAGTTCGGGTCTTCGGTCCCTTCCGCGAATTGCATGCATCACAGGACTTGCACCACTTCTCCACGTCGGATTTTGCTTTGTCCCAGAAGAATCTCTCCCTGACTTTCTGAAGAGTTTTCGTGACACCAAAATGTCCTCTAGTAGAACTGCTGTGAAGTTCTTCTAGAACGTTCGTAACTCTAGAACTTGGAAGGATTAATTGCCACCGGAAGCTTTTGCCATCATCGGACTCCCATCGACGGTAGAGTACTCCATTCTTCAAGTGCAAAGAGTCCCACATAGCCCAATATCTCTTCATTGTTGGGCTATAGCATGCAATTTCCTGCCAACTGGGTTTTCCGGTAGCTGCTTCCATGAATTCAATTAGAGGTTTCAAGTCCTGATCTTCAACCTGACTTTTTCGAACATTCTGGTCACTCCAAGGGTCCAAGTCTGAAGTAGTTGAGTTGGTAGTTATTTTCCGAACGGCCGATGTGTTAACCCCGAACTTAGACTCGGCATTGGAACAAAATCGACAGTTCTCCGGACATGGTCTTCTAGAAAGAGCGTCTGCATTCCCATGGAACGTTCCTTTTCTGTGATGGATATCCATGTCGTATTCCTGCAGGCGCTGAATCCACCTTGCTATTTGTCCCTCTGTATTCTTGAAATTCAGCAACCAAGTCAGAGACGCATGACCAGTTCTTAAAAGGAATTTTCGGCCGTACAAGTAATGATGAAAGTGCTCAACGGCTTTTATTATTGCCAGTAACTCCTTTCTTGTGACGCAGTAGTTCCGCTCTGATCTTGACAGGCTCTTACTAAAATAAGCGATGACTTTCTCCTGTCCTTCAATTTCCTGGGAAAGAACGGCGCCCACTCCCTCATTGCTGGCATCTGTATCCAAAATAAAGTCCTTGTTAACATCGGGAAAAGCCAAAACAGGCGCGGATGTTAAAGCGTTCTTCAGTTGATTGAAGGAGTCGTCACAGTCGGCAGTCCATAGGAACTTCTGCTTGCTCTCCGTTAGTCGATGCAAGGGTCTGGCGATCTTGGAGAAACCTTTCACGAATTTACGGTAATACGTGCACAGGCCTAGGAAGCTTCGCAATTGATGAACGTCTTGCGGTCGAGACCAAATTTGCACAGCATGGATCTTGGCTGGATCTGTGCTTACTCCAACGGATGAGATGATGTGTCCGAGATAACTGACTTTCCGCCTAAAGAGCTTACATTTTGATGGGCTAAGTTTCAAGTGGGCTTCCCTAAGCTTCAAGAACACGTTCTTCACATTTTGCAAGTGTTGATCAAAACTCCGCCCGGAGATAATGATATCGTCCAAATATACCAGACAGGTCTCGTAGGAAAGTCCTCTAAGCACAGTCTCCATTAGACGCTCGAACGTAGCCGGTGCGTTACACAAGCCAAACGGCATAACTTGAAACTGCCATAATCCTTGGCCGGTAGTGAAGGCAGTCTTCTCACGATCGTCGGGATGTATCTCCACTTGCCAGTATCCACTCTTCAAATCCAAAGTCGAAAACCACTGGTTCCCTGCTAGAGTGTTCAAAGTGTCATCAATTCTTGGCAGAGGGTAGCTGTCCTTTTTCGTAATTTCGTTCAGCTTCCGATAATCCACACAAAACCTGGTGGAACCATCCTTCTTTCGAACGAGTACGATTGGAGAGGCCCATGGACTTGAGGAGGGTTCGATAACTCTATTATCTTCCATTTCATGTAACAATCTCCCGACCTCCTCTTGTTTTGCAAATGGAAGTCTTCGAGGATGTTGTTTAATCGGTAAATGGGTCCCAGTGTCAATTCGATGTTGTGTAAGCTTCGTTCTTCCTACATCTTTCGATGACATGGAGAAAACGTCCTGAAATTCTTTTATAAGGTTTCCGACAATCTTCTCTTGTCTTCTTTCCAACCGAGAGTCCTCGAGAAACTGGTCCACTAAATCCGCGGGTGGTGCGGTCGGAAGCTCCTTCGATCCTCGTTCGATGCTTGTAACGGGTGTGCAAGTGGCAATTTCTTCTCAATTCTTGATAACTCTCTTAGAATCACCGATGTTGGCCATTCTCACATGCACCACCTCTTGAGAGAGATCCACAAGCGTCGCTCCTACTAGCACTCCTTTCGGGACGCTATTCGATGATGGGAAGTCAGTTACTCCGAATCGGAAGGCCTTCGGGAGCTCTGTTGAACCTTTTACAACCAAATCTGTCATGGAGGGGATGGTGATGTCTTCAAGAGCTACTATTCGATATGCACACGGCTCTTAAGAGTCCAAACCGAACAATGGAACTTCTTCTTTCCCTGTTTGAAGCTCGCCTTTCTCGAAATTCAAAGTAATTCCATTTTTCTTTAAAAAGTCCAATCCAAGAATACATGGGTCAATAATTTCAGCGACGTAAACGGTGTGAGTGTAGGTGTGAAATCCAAAAGAGATGTTGACATTTAATTTCCCATGCACAGAAATTTTGTCACCAATCACAGTTTGTAGTGAAACTGAAGGCGCCGTGTAAAGAGGTTGGCTATCCAGGCGCCGGGCTACATCCGTCCGTAAGATGGTTACATTTGCCCCTGAGTCAACTAATAGACGACAGGGAGTTCCATTGATCTTGCCCTCCACGAATAAACCATGGTTTCCTCCTTGAAGGGATGAGATGTGATAGAGGCTGAGTGGGGCACCACCTGCTCTACACGGCGACCTCCGCCTCGCGAGATAGCCGCTCTTTAGTTTAACTGCTGAGGTTCGGACGAGGGTCTGTCCCCTCTCCTGTCCAATTCAGGGCAATCACGTCTGAAATGTCCTTCCCGGTTGCAGAGCCAACAAACCACTAAAGTTTTTCGATCCCTTGAGCCAGGAATATTTCTCATAATTCGCTCCATCTTGTTTTCCAGTTCTTGAAACTTCTTCGTGAAAAGTTCAGAGGAATTGTCTGCCAATGTTCCACGTACGAAACGCCGATCTTTTCTAGAAGCTTGTTGTGCTGCCTCTACTCTCATGGCATAGACGAGGGTGGATTTCAGATCTCTGCTGTCGGACATCCTGGTAGATTGCTGTATGTCTGGATCTTTGATGGCATCCACGAAATACTGAAGAGACAGATTATCTCGTACATCCGAGGGACAGTCTGGGAATGCGAGGAGCGACAGTCTTTCTATATCTGACGCCAATTCTTGAAGAGTTTCATTTTCCTTCTGCTGTCTCACTTTCAGTTGCAGTCTGTTGTAATCCTTAAGATGCTGCTCACCAAACCTTAGCTCCAACGCACTCGCCAGAGCCACGAATTCTCCCCGCTTCTCTTCAGGTAGTGTCTGTAAAATGTCAGCAGCTTCACCTCGAAGAGATGCTGCGAGATGGAAAGCTTTCGAAGTATCGTCCCAACCATTCGCAGAAGCAATCATTTCAAATTGCGTTTGATAAACGCGCCAAGAACTACTCTGAATGCTCACTGAGACTTAGTAATTCCAGTCAACTCACCAGTCAACTAATTCAGTGACTCAAAATCAACTAACTAACTAACTCCCCCGCTCTCTTGGTCAGCCTTATATAGGACAGGTGAATCTTCGTGAATCTTCTAGAAGTAGATATTTGGAGAACTTTCCAGATCGTAGTTGAAAAGTCCTATACATGTACATGGGGACTGAAAATGTCGCCAAATGGTCGCCAAGTTTGGCGACATTTGGCAATTTCTTGCCAAATTTGGTAACAAAAATAATTCGCCAAACCGTCCCCAACTTGGCTCTTTCTCGCCAATTTGGCGAGATTGCCATTACCATAACGTTAAATGCACTGCTCCTTGTAACACTCGCTTCCCAGCGTTACCTCTATAAAACCCGTTATCAAGCAGCAAGACACACATTGCGGGGAAGCAAACTAACGACGAACTAATACATTGCCTTATGCGAAATGTACATAAATTTTACTATTTACAAAATTAACACTACGAAATATTTACAAATATACAAAAATTCGTAATAATATAATAGTACTCATCAATCTTTACTCATTTAAAAAAAAAAAAAAAAAAAAAAAAAAATGGCTAATTTGTCGATATTTTTAGCAATATTGTTTAAAAAAAAAAACACTATATTATTCGAACGACATTACAATGTCGTTTATTATATGTGAAGCAGAAAAAAAAAATCGTTGATGGGCGATGCTCATCGGCAAAGAGCTATGTGTTGAAGGCACTCGTTTTTCAACTTTTTACGCTTTTATCCCATTTCTTCTGGAATTTAGGAGGTGGGGATATTTAGAACACATAAAGAGACATTAACAGATTTCAATCAAAATCTTAGAGCCGTTTTTAGCAATTGCTGAGAAATATGAGCATCCATCTTATGTGCTTGAAGGGTATTGAGGAAACCCTTAATGTTAAGTCCCATGGCAAACACTATCCCGCACACAAAATTTGAAAGTCGTAATTCAATTTGTTCAGGAGTTATGCTGACCACGTACACACAGACCCACAGGCAGAAATTTTTTTAGACCACTTTTTTGAATAAGGATGTTCCAAAACGTGGGGAAAAAAATTTAACGAATGCTCTACTTTTATTACCCTATGTAAACGTATAGATAATTAAAAGCAAAAATTGATAATTTCTGACAATGTACAGTGTTGACACTATTACAGAAAATAGAAAACCGAAATTTAAGCACGCTAAGAAAGTCTAAGGAATCTTAAAACTCCAAGCAATGGTTTAAATAGTTTCAAGATAAAAAATTTTAATAATATACATAACTTATTAGAGGGATATGCTAAAGTATGGAATTAAAAAATAAACACTTAAGAAAGTTAAAAATATTGTTCACGAGTGCAACATTTTCCCCTACTAATATATTTATGTTTTTAAATAAATATTACTTATACTTACGTTATATTTCTCAGCCATCTATTAAATGGAGCCATGTTTTCATTGAAATAGCATCAGAAATCTGTAAGTTGAGAGAAATGATATAGGATAAATTTACCCACCTTTTGCGATGAAAACTATGATATTTGTGATAAAACCTATTATATTGTTGCTGAGCATATTCATTATTAATATAAGATATTTTTATCAACAATTGAAATGTTCCCTCTGTTTTCTAAGTTTTTCTTGAATTTAAATAATATAAAATACATTTTTTTTAAAGTAAACAAGGCTAATTTGACGGTTTAATTATTTCCGAAATGGTATAGTTGAATTTATATAACTTGCAGATCCAGGCATTAAAGAAATATCTGAATGGTTCTAAATGTGTCAGATGCATTTATATATTTTTGATGCATTAGATAATTGAATTCGAATTCCTTGAACGATTCGAATTTAATTCAATTGGCCCAACTCAAATCAACGAGTTTAATTTAATTGACTTTATTTGCATTTAAGCATTTAGTAATCAAAAATAAAACACAAAAAAACGCATAAACAGTTAAAATTTTTACATCGTATATAATTATCTTTGATTATCTTCCATGTTAATGAAATGAAAAATGATTAGAACGAGTAAATGGTTTTTCGGGTAGCATCTCTATTTTTAAAGAGCAAATTTAAGTGTTGCTTATAATACTGTTTTAAATTAGTTCCAATAAAATCTCGTTTAAAAAGTTAATTAAAATTATATGTTGAATTAAAAACTTTACATTCAAACATGAGTTTTTAAATGCAAATAATAAGCATTCGCATACTAAAGATTTAGAATAAAAAAAAAAAAAAAAATCAACTTGCTTATAGTTTTTAACAGTATCTCTCTTCATATATAGGGTGTTACTTATTTTGAAGTGAAATTATTTTAATTCAGGGAACTTTTATATTTTACTTTCCTCATTTTATATATATATATATATATATATATATATATATATATATATATATATATATATATATATATGTCCAAAAATTAGAATAATTTATTCATTCAATATGAATTTGAAACGAAGAAAAAAGTTTTGCATACCTGTTAAAATAATTGCATACATCAGCCAAAACCGGTGTGAAATCAACATCTTCAAACCGGTGTCACTATTTTCACAAAACATATACATTACGATGTTTCAGAACGAGTCAAAGCGTGTGCGCGATGTTTGCCTATTACTTCATGAAATAAGAATCGTGATGCCACGATCCACCCTACATTCATGCGCGATATTTCTAAGATTATATAGAGACGATGAGAAACAGTTGACATCGCGCTGTTTGAGACGAGGTCCATTTGCTTTTGCGCATGCCCGATGATACATCATCGATACAATACATCAGCAAAAACCACATTGTGGTAATCGTATCCACCTTTCGTATGTGCGATGTTTCCAAGATTGTACAGAAACGAAGCGCCACAAACAGTATCGCGTATAACCGACATCGTGCACTTATTCACTTATACATGTTGCATTTGCTTTTGCACCCCCAGGCTTTTGAAATTTAAAATAAAAATTGGAAAAAGGTGCACATTTCAAGGGGAAAAAAAAGGGGAATTTGGAAATTATAGTTCAATTTTAAAATGTGTTTTTTATTAGGTCTCGTGTTTATTTCCTATTTCGTTTTTACAGCTTAGTATTGAAATTGCGAGGTGGCTTTTAGGCGCCAGTAGTCTAGTAATATTGGAGATTGGATAAAAGAAGTACTCTTTTTATTGTTTGAACATTTTTATGTTGTTCTCTCAACTCTTGGGAAACGTTTTGATTTTTATTTAACAGTCATCAGATATAAGACCTTTATATCTATTTTTGGAATTTAACTGAGCATTTCCTACACTTTTTGTGTTTAATTTTTTTTTTTTTTTTTTTTTTTTTTTTTTTTTTTTTCATTTCTTAAACTTGGAAGAAAAAAGTATAATACTTTTGTATTTTAAAATCTTTTATATTAACTTCAGGAATGTTTTTTTTTATCTAACGTTTTTTCCTTCTGAGAGCTTTGTGGCACATCATATCCGAAAGTGGACCTTGTGCCATTAAAACTAACATCAAAAATCTGAGAGCTTTGCTTTATTTATTAAAGCAAGGGGATTATAGTATTCTGGCGCGGAAATTTCTGTCTAGTTCTTACTCAGTTAAGGTAATCTAGTTATTTATTATAACTGTCAAAGGCAATATGAACTAGCACAGAGATTTATCACAGTTGTTTCTCTAGTTTGATTGCTTAAATTCTGGTAAACGATTTTTTTTTCATTTACGTTGAAGGATTTTCTCTTCTGACTGGTAGGTAAAAAAGTGTTTTATAATTTTTTTTTTTTTTTCAGTTAGTACATTTTGAATAAAGTTTATTTATTTCCATAAGATTAATTACTCTATCCAAGATTTGATTTTCTATTTTTTTAATGCTCCTTAATTGCTAAACATATATATATTTCTTTATTTTAATGAAAAAGTTCTGTAGAAAGGGAACTCGAAAAATGATTGGCGTAAGGGCTCCATTTGACTACGTCACGCCGCCGCTGTTCTTGATACGGCCGGTTCAAACCCGGGTTAAACTTAGGTGATATGTTATAGTCAAACCCCGTAAGCGTGAAGTCGATGGGGCAGCCGAAATTGGTCTCGTTAACCGAATTTCGTGTTAACTGAATTTTTTAAGGTTAAGTTTTAAGTACAGAGAATTGCTCTTACTTCCTGTTAAACGGGATTTCATGTTAAGCAATTTCGCGTTAACGTTGTTTAACTGTATTTCTGTATATATGTAAATATTTCGTAGTATTAATTATGTAAAAAGAAAAATGTATGTACATTTCGCATAAGGCAGTGCAATAGTTTGTTTTTATTTCGCTTTCTTGCAATGCGTCTCTTAATGTTTAAAAACGAGCTTTACAGGGATAATGCTGGAAAACGAGTTTTACAAGGATAAGGCCATTTAACATTATGGTTAATGGCAATCTCGCCAAGTTGTCGACGGTTTTGTCGACTAATTTTGGCGCCAAATTTTGCGAGAAATCGCTAAATGTCCCCAAACTTGGCGACCATTTGGCACCTTTTCGATCCCCATGTACCTGTATCGAGCTTTTCGACAGCGATCTGGAAAATTCTCCAAATTTCTATCTCTAGAAGATTCGCGAAGGATTAGTTTTCCTATATATGGCCAATAGAGTGAGTGATCTAGTTAGTTAGTTGTCTCTCAGCGAGCATTCAGAGTAGTTCCGAAAGCGAACTGTAATGCATTGTCTTTTGCGGTGATTTTAGCAGTTGGTCATCAAGTTTTTAACTGCTGTTTGTGCTCTATTGTTGTGTAAAGAGCTGTATTGCGTCTATTAGAACGGGAAGTTCTGGAGTTGTAAAAGAATCTGCGAAGAGTTATATCGGAATAAATTTCTGCAAGTTTTAATCTGCTTTGGCTTCAAGTCTTTCGAACCCATCCACGCAACAATATGTTTATTTGTTGAGGACAGGCGACAGGGCAATTATAGAGGAGAAAATAGTTATTTTTCGCCGAAAACAGCAATACATATACACTAAACTGTTGATAAAAACATATTTTTATGCAATTTCTTCAAGAAAGTTTTAAGGGGGAAAGTTAGTAAATAGTTTAAAAATGCTTTCTTTGTAGTGGTCAGGCACTATGCAAACTTGATCTGAGCTCGATAACTTTCAATGGCACATAACGAATTTTTATTAAAACTTTGTTGGTATGAGTTCTTTATTTGTATTTTGGTTTTGTTTGAATCACTGTTTTCTGAATCCCTCGAGATAACATAGAAAAAGAAAATTATTATTATTATTATTATTATTATTATTATTTTTTTTTAATTTATATATATTGTGATTTTTTCATACTGTCAAAGTGGAAATTAATGCATAATTGTTAATTAACATTATATTAGGAATTGCAATCAACATTTCCGAAAAATTAATGATTTAAGTTCGTAGTCTTGCAAGTCTTTGCAAATTATCCTGTCTTCGCACATGTCCACGTTTTACAGGAATACTTCAATTATAAAGATTGGATAAGCTTACTAATTTGTACTCTTAATTGCTGACTTCAATTGGTAAGTAAAATATTTCTCATTATTTTCGTTTCCTCTACCACCTCCTCCGCTTTCCTCTTTCTACCACAGCCAGGAATTGCACATGACCTCCCCACTTCTCTGGATAATAACAAAGTAAAATTTCATTAAGGTAGAGAAATTGAAAAATCCAGATTAAAATAATAATAATAATAATAATCGGCTTATACCCCTCAGGTGCTTTGTATATACCTTTGAAAATAATTCGGTCGCTGCTCATGTTATTTACATGAAACTGTTACACAAACTTCCTTACATGAATTCAATAAAACGTTACAGAGCTAAGAAAGCACAACTTTCGGCTTTATAGCGTGTAATGAAAACATTGTTTTGTAGTATTTTGTAAATATATTGGCTAGTGGTTAGCGTGCTGGCTTCTAGACCGCGAGGTTGCGGGTTCGAGTCCCGTGTAGGCATGGGTGTTTGTAAATGTATGTTGGTTTGTTATATATATATATATATATATATATATATATATATATATATATATATATATATATATATATATATATATATATATATATATATATAGTTATCATTGCTATGTATCGTGACATCGTGATGTTTGCTTTCCGATATATCGCGATGCAGAAATCATAACATCACCCAGCCTACTGTTGAAAAGAAACTGCAGTTGTCTTGTCAAAGTCAACTATTCCTTTAAAATCTTCTTCGCCGACCAAACGGTATAGTGGTTAGCGTGCTGGCTTCTAGACCGCGAGGTTGCGGGTTCGAGTCCCGTGTAGGCATGGGTGTTTGTAAATGTATGTTGGTTTGTTAAATGACGAAATGTTTCGGCGCATTATAGCCCTCGTGTTGCTGACGGCGCCAGATAATCTGAATACAACCAACCAACCAACCTTTAAAATCTTCAAAACCCTAGATTGTGAAACAATCATTTGATATGAGGTAAACTGTTGTTTCTTTCCAGTTTTAAGCAATGATAAAATATGCGATTTCATTGTTACAGAAATATTACTTTAGAACCCATTTTCATCAAAAGACTAAAGTAAGATTTTTCGAGCACCAAGCTTTATACTTGTCGCAACCTATCGATCAACAGGTATGCAAATATTTTGTCTGCTTTTCAAATTCATATTGAATGAACCAATTATTCTAATTGTTTGACCCATATAAAAAAATCAACATAATTTTTAAATGTGTTAATGATCCTGAAATTGTTAAGATTCGATATGAATAATTGTTGGAAATTGTTTTGCCAATTCCTGAATAACATTCACCCCTCTTTTAATTTGCATATGTTCATTTAAAAGACGCATTACCAAGTTCTGATTAAAAAGTTCTGGTATTCTATTATTTTCAATTTGAGTTGTAGCTCAATGAATATGGCTCGTAAGAGTCTCTTTAGGTCACCGAATATAAATCACTACTAGTCAGTATATAAACAGTAATATATATATCAATAACAGAGGTAGTCTTTCTCATTCCGATGACTAATTAACAAAAGACACATCCTTATTGCCTCGTCATTCCATTGTTCATCATATT
The DNA here is from genome assembly GCA_963978545.1 of Linyphia triangularis. Lineage (NCBI taxonomy): Eukaryota > Metazoa > Arthropoda > Arachnida > Araneae > Linyphiidae > Linyphia > Linyphia triangularis. Next base: position 102,899,013 of record OZ021722.1, on the reverse strand, counting down.
GATCCGTCATTCCATTGTCATTCCATTGTCCGATCCAAATATTTCTAGAAATGTATTTTTCGTACTATATTGCAAGTTATAGAAAAAGAAAACTATTAACAGAGTTTTACATCAGGTATACGAATAGGACCTTTTTAAATTCGTAACATATTACTTTTATTCTAAATCTAAAATATAATAGCTTTTGCCGAATTAAAGTGCTGCAACAAATGAAGATAAATAAACCTTTGGTTGACAACACTACCTACGTTATGTTTCTAAAAGCCTAACCTTCTATGGAAATGCGTGAAAACTCAACTTTTAAGTATAGTAGGGAAGAGATTTTCATGTGGGATTGTTGGGAATGTTTCATTTACATAATAGACTGAGAGGCGACTGCAATTTTTGGACCCCATCGAACATCATTCTGAATTTTTTATAGAAATTGGAGAAAAGTGAGAAGATTACGAATCCACTGGTCTGCCGTGGCAAAAATGGCCGAAACTGGTAAAAAATTGACTTTTAATAAGTTGAACTAATTCCAATTGCCAAATGCGCCATAACTTGCCAAATAATGAGCATTTTTTTTTAATTTGGTAACCCCCACTCTTTAATTTTCAATTAAGAAGGTTGCAGACGATTCGGATGTGTGGCTATAGCTTACTTGCATCTTTCACAAATGAGCCAAATTGGTAATAAACATTACGTCACTGGTGACGTAACTGTCGCCAGTTTGGCTTACTTTTAAAAGATACAAGTTTTCTGAGCCAGAGATTAGAAATCGTTTGCGGTTTTGCTAATTGAAAATCAAAATGCAGTGGGTTGCCAGACGAAAAAGTTTGTTCTCGTGTTGGCAAGTTATGACATATTTGGCAATCGGATTTTAGTTCAACTCATTCCAAGTCGATTTTTGATCAGTTTAGGCCATTTTTGCCACGGCAGACCAGTGGATTCGTAATTTACTCACTTTTCTCCAATTACTATACAAAAATTCAGAATGATGTTCGATGGTGTCCAAAAATTGCAGTCGCCTCTCGGACTATAATATTCTATTAAATTTACTTTATAAATACGCATTATTATATTAATGTGATGTTCTTATCATTTTGGATATAATTTCAGTTCGTGGCGAGAGGCATGCAGTCTTTTGAGATGCAATCAATACATTTATTGAGCTAAGTTGGAAAATAGGAGAGAGAAGGGGGGGGGGGTGTAGTTAAAACACACGTCTTTAGCGTTTAGAAAATGACAATCGAATGAATGTAGAATCATCGTCAAAAGAGCACTGTAAATTTATATTATTTTACTGTCTGAATCGGGCTGAGCTTAGCGGAAATTAAAATGCCATTGGTGTGTGAAACTATAAAACCGTCTGACTCGATAATGAGTAATACTGAATATTAATTTTGGGTCTCACTGCTAGAGAAACTCTGATTTAAACAATTCTCACACAAGTAGGTTGTGCGTAAGAAGATATTGAATGAATCGGTGAAAGATTAAAAATAATAGAATTCATGCTATGAAAGGATGAATTAAAATAATGATGATACTAAAGAGAATGTTATTACATTGATATAATTTATTTTTAGCCATGTACTTTGATTTCGAAAGATTAATGTCGTTTGTAAGCTTCTCTAAATTTGACAGCTATCGTGCATAATAATTAAATTATAGTTATTGTAAATTAGATTATAAATATAAAATTGAGGATAATATTATTGAATTCTAAAAATATAATACTAATTGCAAATGAATATCTTATAAATTTCATTTTAATTCTGTACTCTCGAATTATTTTTATTCCTAATTAAAGCGCTATCCACTTTAGTTATTCAAATTAAAGAAATATTTTTACGATGCTTTTGACAGTTTAATTAAAAACTTAAACAATTCTGGAAAAATTATAATTAATATTTAAGGCAGACACGGTGATTACTTAATAACTACTTTATACACTTTTTGCCCGAGGAGCTTTTTAAGAAACCCCAAATTTAATTACATTTTAGTTACATTTAAATTGTAAAAACAAATAAAAAAAATAGCAGATTTGATTCGGTTGACTTTTAAAATAAATACAAAATCACAGTTAAATTGATAGGATTTCGTAGTTAATTTTCCTTCAAAACAAATAACGTGAAATCAGTAAAAAGATTAAAATAATAAAAAGCACCAGGCGATTTTTTATTTTTTGCTCACAAAAATATTTAATTTAATTTAATCGTAGAAACAAATACCGTCATTATACTTGAAATTTTAACATATAAGTTAAAAAAAAAATCCTGAAAGTAATTAGATTATAAAAGCAATGTTTTTCTGTATTACTATTATTTTCAGAATCGGCTTCAATGACATTGAAGAATTATTCCAAACAAAATAAATTACAACAAAAAATTATTTCAAACAAAACGAATTCCATGGCAATAAGCCAATAAAACTGATCTAACAAAGAAAGATATGCAAACACCAATTTTTTTGAAAAATTAATCCTAGAATCTTCAAAAGTAATTTTAAATAGGCTGGAGATTAAAATGACTTCTGTAGATTTGTATTTCATACTTCTAAAACTATACATTTATTAAAATTTATGTGTCATACTTTCTGCATAAAGTACTAACTAGTTAATTTTCTACAAACAAATTTCGCAATAAAACCACTAAATAACATTGAGCAGTGGCTCCAATATGTATAAAGGAGACTGCTCTACTAAATATTTAGTCTTATCTAAAGACAATGCCTCATAAAAATTTGTAGGTGAGGCCTGTGTACCTAGGGCCGCCTTTTTTCAATGCACAAAAAATGATCCACTGAGCCGTTTGTGAAACTAATATACATACATCTTTCTAGTAATTGCTTCACATAGGGATTAATATAAATACTTAAAATAGTAGAAGGTTTTTAAAGAAATTTCAAAAATGGCCCTAGATACAAGACCTCGTTGTACCTAGGGCCAGTAGCTGATGTGCCTATGGCCATTCTCTTTAAGTGAGGCTTCAGTCCATAAGGAATAGAAAACAAACATACACAGATGAATTTTATAAAATAAAAAATATCAAGTAATTATCAATCATTGGTTTGTTATATAGTGACTATAGTAAGTTGCAATGTGTAATATTACTGGGAATTACAAATATTGTCATAACTTGAAAAACTGATTCAATAAAAATGAACTGCATGTATTATCGCTTTGAAGCACCCACAGATTTTGGTTTTGGCAATTTGAACACAATAAAATACTATGTAGCCCTAAGTACACGACTTGGTAATTTCATGTAAAATGTATTTCACTAAAAAGGCACGTGAAGAAAGGACTTATTTAAACATTTCATTTAGTACTTATTGTTATAAAAAAATTATTTACTAGAATTCAAAGAAAAGTATTTGACTTAACTTTGTAAAACAATATAAGACATGAGCTGCAAAATGTTACTGTAGACCATATAAAAACTTTTTCCACTTATTACTTGTAACAGCTTTCTCCTCTATGATTTCAAAATGGCTGCCAAAAATGCAAAATAATTGGCTGCCAAATTCAATTGCTGCCGAGTAAAAAAACTTAGAACTTAACAACATTCAATAAAAGTGGGATGACCCTAGGTACATGGTTGCCCTAGGTACACAAGTCTCCCCTACATTATGAGATTTTAATCAGGCCGTGTTTGCAAAACTGTAACTTCTATATGTTCAGCTTCTGTATCATCAACGCTGTATGTTCTTTTGTGTAACAGGTGTTTTCAACGCAATCAAAAGTTTAGGTAAATGGCTAGAGTTATTTTTCTGATTTTTAATGTTCAAAATTACATTGCGTTGTAGAATTTTTCGATGATTAACTTTTTCATAATTAATAGTATTGAAAAGGAGTAGTTAGATTCTTTTAACTACAGGGGGTCCACCTAAGGACTCCCCAATTTAAAAACTAAATAACTTAAAAACAAAGATTGGTATCATAATGAAAAAAATGTATAGTTATTTTGAAAGATGGAAAAATCTAATTGTGATGGTGAGGTTATCCCATCACAATTTTATAAGTATTAGGGGTGGAAAAGACCTACCCTAGATGTAAGGGCAGTTTTTGTGAGAAGGGATTAGACTTGCTGGCGCGGTTTGACCCAAGAGTAGGCAGGACCAGGTCAAGAGGTCAGGGGTGAATTAATGCTAAGTTATGTAAGTGAGTAAATCAATAAATTCTGTTTTAATAAGTGTTAATGATTATCTTCTTTGTCTTCCAGACTCAATGCTAACGGACCTTTTTGATCACAAAGTGGCTATAGTTATTAATTGTTAGTTATTGCGGCACAACATTTACAATAAAGGTACAGAGCTAACCCCGACACTAATACACACATTTCATATCATTTATAAATGTTGCCATCATGTGGCTATTTACCCTGTAGTTTTTATGAATAAAGAGTGCTTTGAATCTGAGAGCAATCAGTCTTCGGACAGTTCTACTGCTTAAACGTTGGTTGGTTGGTAGTATTCAGATTATCTGGCGCCGTCAGCAACACGAGGGCTATAATGCGCCGAAACATTCGTCATTAGACAAGCCAACATACATATACAAACACCCATGCCAACATGGGACTCGAACCCGCAACCTCGCGGTCTAGAAGCTAGCACGTTAACCACTATACTGTTTGGTCGGCCTGCTTAAACGTGAAAATACGTTAACGTGATTCCAATGACTGATTGCAGAGGATAATATATTTCTCGAATTAATTTTGTAACCACAGCACCATCTGTTAACAAATTTTGGAACTTCTGTTTAAGATTTTTACTGCTTTCAAAATAACAATACTTTTTGTTTCATTCTTCTTTCGATCATTGTTTCTGAATTATTTAGTTATAAATTCAGTCAGTCCTTCACTGGGATCCCTGTATGTATTTCGATAATCATTTTACTGCTTTACATCAAGGTTTTCTATCAATTGATACAACTTAAACCACCATGCAATTAAGAATAGCTACAGACGTCAAGACGTCTTTCCAAGGGACAATTATCTTTGGTCTTACTGACAAAAAATGACAAGACCATTTCCCAAAGCATCATCAAGAAAAAAACACTCGGTAAACGTCAGTTTAGGAGTATTGAGCGACACTCCGGTGAAAGTATCTTTTCAAGAATCTAAAAAAAAAAAAAAAAAAAAAAAAAAAAAAAGGAAAAAAAAAAGAGAGAGAGAGAGACAAAAGATGAAAAAAGAACAAGCACAAAAATCATGCAGAGAAACAAAAGCTAAAAAGAAAATAAAATTACGATCTTATGAATTTTTAGAAGATGGAGATGAGCCTTGTGATTTCCTTCCTGAGGAAGAATCTGATAACGAGTTTGATACTTTGTGACTACAGTATTTTAATTAGGGAAAAAAGGAAGCTTTGCATCAACCAGTGGAAGCAAGATTGAAGTGTTAGAAGCTGAATATTGGTGATTTTTACATGTAAAGGTATTTGGAAAAAGATCAGTAATAAATTATATGATAATAATTACACAAAAAGTTGACACTGGTACATTTAATGTCTTGTATATGCAAATATAGTATTGGATACCCAAAATTTGTATACTATTACATTGATGAGTACAAAGTTGATAAAAATAACATTATTTGCAACTTACTTACTCCTAGAGTAGTTGGAGATATTTATAGAAATAAAAAAAAGTGTTGTTTATCCATTTCATTTGGAAATTTTGACATGTGGTGAGATTGAATTATGTATAATTTTAATCCAAGTTTGCTTTCAATTTGATTTTTTTTTTTATTTATTGAAGTCAGAAAGTGTTCTGTTATATTTTAAAGTATTTGGTAAAATCAAAATTGTACGGACTTATTTTTAAGTTACAAGATAGTAACCTTGTTTATTCCGAAATTATTCTATTCATTTGATCAATAGATCGATTAAATTTTTTTTTTACCAATTTAACAGTCAAGTACTCATTTAAAAAGTTGACGACATTTTTTTTTTATTTTTTTATTATTGAAGTTCAGATATAATTTATTTTTCCACCTCCCCTGCCCATTGGTGCAGCTACCACCGTCCCGAGGCAGAAAAAAAGTGTTCTGCCTAGGGAAAATTTTTGATGTTTACAATTTAATTTTTTACTATCATAATAAATAATTTTAGGAAATTGAAATTATAGAATATTTTGTTTTACCAATTTAACAGCCAAGATTTCATTTAAAAAGTTGATGATAATTTTTTAGGATTTTTTTTATTAAAGTTCAGATATATTTTCTTTCTCTACCCCACTTGCCCAACTGTTCAACAAATAAAAACTATAACGAAGTTCTTATTGAAAGAAAAAAAAAATTGTAAAAATGTTTCTCTTAAAAGCCCTTCTCTTCTTCAATGTCATATGTTGTATTAAAAACTTTTTTCCTATGTAATATAACCTACTAACAGATTTTTAAAAAAAACAACAGCACGCTGAACTTCTAAATAGATAAAGAAATAACAACTACGTTCCTGTTTCTAAAAATTCATTGAAATTTGCTTTTTTGAATTGTTATATTACTAAGAGTTAGAAAACTATAAATTTCCATACACGCATAAAATTTGCCCTTTTGAATTGTTTGGTTAATATAAAACTCTCCATTCTTGCTGAATGCTACTCTCAATAGTCAATTTAACAGTTCAGGACATCAGAAAAATATCTCATGCTTAGAAGCTTGTAATTATATAAAATCACCCAATCCAAAATTAAAAATAAAGTACTTAATTAAATATTAACAACACTCTTTTTAGTGTGCTTAAAATGTAGTTTTTAAAAATTTGATAAAATACTGATGCTTAATGAAAACCAATAACCTTTGCCATATGAGGTATCTTTACAGCAAATAGAGCTCTATTTACAGTCATATGAGAATGTTACTTTTCATTAACTGAAGCAGTTTTATTTGGCATTTATTGACAAACTAATGAGCCTAATAAGACTAATCAGCGAATGTGGAAATGTTTCTCATTCAGACGTCCTTGCTAACGTATAATGTATTCGTTAGCTGAAGAAGTCCTTATGAAACTATGCTGAAACTTTAATGAAAGGTTCCTAATGACAAACAAAGATGTTTGTTTGTATTTGGTTTATGAAGTTATTCAATGCTAGCATATATTTTCTTCGTTTTCTGGTTGCAATAAAAGTAAAAATAAATGACAGAATAATTTAAAAAAATGTTTTATCAGAGAATATTTATATGCTCTCAAGAGACGTTAGACACCAGAGAAAATATATTTTCTCCGTAAAAGTGTTGATTGCGTTTTTAATAATTTGCCTATAAAATGAGTGTTTGCAATTAGAACAATTACCTAAAGAGCGTTCTGTTATTTATAATATATATATATTTTTTTTCCAAACTACTATAATATTATTTAAGACTGTTTGGATTCTTGAAAAAATTTTTTTTTACTAAGAATATATATTTTTTTTCGTGTTAACTTTAAATGATGTTATTTTACTAGAAATAACAATTACGACTTTTTAGCTTTCAAAACAAAGAGGATTTTAATATTTTGGGTGGAAAAAAATTGTTGTTTTTTTTAGGAGCGGGAAAAAATGAGCACTTACTTAAGTACATCTTCACAAATTCATTGCTTTTTTTTGGAATCGGTGTTAACCTTTAACCGTTTTGGTTGGGTGGTTTGATATTGTTACACAAATTTGCTGCATATGGTTGTAAATAGTGACGTTTTATTTTAAAATTCTATTGTAATTTATTTTATCTTATTTTATTTATTAACAGTGATAATTCAGGTTAGAAAAATACGGCAACACCTAAAGCAATCGGAAAATTTCGAGATGTTTATTTTTTTTTTCGACGAATTGGCTGGATATTTTGAGAAGGTTCTCACGCGCCTTTATAAATTAGATCGCAGCTAAAATCGGCAGGAAGTTTGACTTCGGAACTGGTGAAAGCTGATCGCTTTGTTTACCTATTGGAGTGAGCTTGTATAATCGCTGTATTCGAAGTTGTTTTTATTGAAGCTTGTGTTGATGTTTGATAGTGATTGCACTGTTCTTCGAATAACTTTTGTGAGTTTTCTGAGGCGAATAAATAATAGTTTTTATCTAATAAAAACTGTGCCATCATTGCCTCAGTGGAAAAATCCATAACAATATTTTTAGAGCAAGCACAACATGTGGTCCATACTGAGCCACAAATATTGTTGCATATCCGGCTGATTTTTCAATATCCGACACCCCGTCGGATATCCGATTTGAAATACCGGACATCCGATAATTTCATTCGGATATCCGGCTATATATCCGGCCACCAGGTTTCCACAAGAAATAATTTTTTGCAAAAAATAATGATCTTTTTCGGACAAAGGGGACACCGCATCCTACACTTTTTTTTTTCTTAATTTTTTTTCTTGGACATAAATTGCAGTTAAGTTAGAAAACGAAAAAGTTCCTTCGTGAGAACTATGCTTTCGCATATCCTTAACTTCAGAGATGAGCTAGAAGATGCAGGTGCATTTAGTTTCAATTCACAGAAAGAGGCGCCGTGTTATTGGCGCTGAGTTGATAAGCATAAACCATTCCTCCAATCTTTTTCCAAACACATCCTTCATACGTGTTTTGCAATATGTTCTTTTCATTCCAAGTTTATGATCTGATTATTTCCAGATGTTATATTTGAATGCTTCTCCGTAAAACACGAACCGAAATACTAATAAATAGTACTTTTTTTCCATAACATAAGTTGCTTGTTAAGAGTTTTAGTTATTCTCACTTCCTCCTTTTTTTCTGACATTTGCTAGCGAGTAAAAAGCAATAAATAGCCAATGCGCACTCCTCAATGCTTTTTTTTTTTTTTTCGTTCTATCGACGATAAAACCCTACCTCTTTATGCTGTGAATGGTATGGTCTAATTTCTGATTTTTCATTGGCAGAAGTTGAAAGCTGGTATATTTTTTCTGACGTAAAATGAAGTATTGTAATTTTTAGGTCTTGAACGCAGCGCCAGAATGTGGAATTATATTTAGCTCTCTAGAATGTCTTGAATTATAGTTTTCTCCAATTACAATCCAATTTATAATTTTTAATAATGGCTCATTTTAAATCACCCATTTGGAAGTATTTTAAAATTAATAGAAATGGCGAAAGGCAAAGCCCTATGTGTTACTTGCTCCACAGAATCGTTTAAAAAATATATTGTGCGCGGCAAAAGCCCAAAAGCCTTTTCCACAAAACCCTTATGGGACCATTTAATGAGTGTGCATAAGGAAATTCACCGAAGCTTAAAAGACTCGCTAAATGCATCAAATATTGATGAACAAGTAAAAACAATTCATCAAAACAAGAAATGCACGCAGACAACATTGGAATCGACATTATTTGTACCAAAATTGTGGAGTTTAGATGATCCTAAAGCAAAAGCCTTAACCACAAAAATATGTAAGTACTAATTGTGTTTGTTTATATTAAATATATATTTTAAATATGGTAATAACACAATGTTGTTGAGTTTTGGGTTCGAAATTTTTTAAATTTATATCATACATCACTAAAACATCTTTTCATCAACTAAAGTTTAAATAAAAAAAATTAACTCAGTGGCCCGATAGCTCGTGTGGACTAAGGCCTGCTGGGCCCAGCTCAGCTTTCTTGACTGTGGCATTTGTGTGTTACATAGCAGATGTTCCGGTCAGATGGTCATTCTGACGCCGAACACCAGTGTTTAGTTCCCAAGAATGCATGGTCCTCCTCGGTTTATTTCTTTCAGGTATAACAGCAAAGTCAACCTTGGCCATTCCGCGAATCAAACCATGGACCTGTGGCATGCAGTGCGGTGCGCTAACCACTAATTATAATTTACTTGATAATTCATATCATAAAATTTTTTTTCGTATAGCATATCGTATAACTATCATTTTTAATATATAGACCGAATATCCGGCCGGATATCCGGTGAAATCCGTTTCGGATATCCGTATCCGGTAGACATGGTGCCACGGATATCCGAAATCCGGTATCCGGCAAAACTCAGATCCGTTCCATCCCTATTTACAACATCCTCATGTACATTAATTTCCCTGAAAAGTAACCCTTCAAAGCTCTTCAATTTTTCTTCAATGCATCAAGTAAAAGTTATGTCAAGTCATGAAAAGTACTTCGACAACAAGTGTCAAATATCAAATTTGAAAAATAAGAATAAAGGACGTAAATATTTCTGATAGCACAAAGTCATATACAAAACCTGCTCTAAAGCAGTCCCTCCTTTCACAAGTATTATATTTTAATAATGTTAGTAGTGTGAGTAGTAATTTCCAACTCTTGAATGGCATCTCTAATAAAGAGTGACTACTGACAACGAACAGAAGGATTGTGTTTGGTTTTTAGCAAAATAAAATGTACAAGCGATGGCTGCGGTCACGCTAGTGGAAACGTCTTCCTAAACGATTTAAATAAAAAATTTATTAAGACCTCAGCTGATTCCTTAGTAGCTTGGTGGCTCTTCTCACAGTAGTGCATATATAAAAGGTAATTTGGACACAACTTGTTTTCGTTTTGGCCGAAAAAATTGTTTGAGGGTCTGAGAAGCAAAGGGTTCCAAATGCATTTGTAATTAGTAATTTGAACTGCATTTGCAATGCTATAATTAGTTCTTAAATGCATTTTTTTAAAGGACTACAGTAATTGTTGTTGCTTAACTATAATTACTCCTGATGTGCAGTGCCGCTCGAGAACTATCTTTTTACTTGTAAATTTATATTTTAACCAACCATGCTGTGCCCCAAACCTTATGATATCATGTCATCATTGAAAACTTCCTAATATTTTAATTGTTGGCAAAGAGGTTAATAAATGCCATGCTTTTTAATTTATTATTTGAGTAATGCAATCAAATTAATTAATGTAAATTTAGAATGCAAACGTATTTATATAATGAACAAGTTACACCTTTTTTTACTTTAAATTAATTTGAAATATATAATTTGTAATAATTTACTGCTCCAAAACCACATTTTGCTGTTCCAAAATCGTATTTTTACTGCTCCGACAGTGCTCCAAAATCACATTTTGGCACTTACATCACTGAGTTAATTTTTTTTTTTTACGGTTTGTTATTGAATTGTTTACTTAGAATTAATTAATTTACCTAGTTTAATTGGAACGCTTACCTTATGTTCTTCGCCTACCACACGGATTTTATTGTAGTGTGATGTAGAAAATATTTGCAATGCATTTGTAATTTGAACTGCTTAAAGTAATGCATTTGAAACTAGACATATATATACAAAAAATAATAATTCATGATAGGTATATGCATATGTAAAAACAGCTAGTGATACCTTCATACCAGAGGTTGGTATTTGAACAACCAATAATATTCATAGAATCTAATATAAATATTAAATTTTAAAGTGTATTTTCTCAAAAGTTAAGAAAAGTCATTTAGACCCCTTTGCTTTTCAGTCCCTCATTTATTTTATATATTACTATTTCCTTAAGTGTTCAAAATCATTCTTGTAATAATTACGACACAAAGTATGACATAAAAATAGATCAATAATCATCAAGTTGAAAAGGTAAATTCACAACAAAATTAAATTTGCATGTTTTGGGATGTTTAAATTGTTTGAAAATAGCATACTAAACGTTTATTATCAATATTCGAATGAAATCTGATTCATAAACTTCCACAAACAATTTTTTCACCTCTTGCAATACCATAAGATCCATATCGATTTTTCACCCTTCTTATGAGGTTGTCAAAATGTAGTTAGGAAAGAATTCCATTCCAGAAATAGAATTGCTTTCAGCTTCTTAATGATTAAAAGAGAGGTTTCATCGATGCAATTTATTTTTTTATTGCTTTTCTCACACACTAATTTGATGGATGTCATATAAGTATATTTTGAGGGTGCTTATGTATAGGTGTCCACATCCTTAGGTTCTTTTCTTATTAGAGAAAAATACTGTAACTCTGTGGATAATATAGTTACTCGCAATGAATATGAATTTCATACCTTAATATTTACTAAACAGCTTGTCTTAAAAGAATTTTTCCTTTAAAGTAGTCCGCTATTAATTTAAAAGACTATAAACAAAGTAAACGTTTAGGGCCGCGTAGCCCAGTCGGGAGAGTATCGTTCTAGCAACTAGAAGGTTGCGAGCCCTGAAGTTGCGAGTTCGGGCCTGGGACCGACTAAAGACCGCCGTGTTCGTTAATGGTGACTGGAGCACGTTAAATCAGTCATGGTCGCAAAGTCCTCCAAGTTCCCATACAAATCAATACCTCTGGGGGTGGCAAAGCCAAGTCTTCTGGTGGAATCTTCTGCTTGGTACTGCCTCTAAATTAAGAAGTTCCACATACGCTAGGTAGTGCTGCCATCTATCGGGTAGCTACCGAAAGAGGTAGAAATGAACTCTTCGGTGGCTATAGGTAGACTTGTGCACTCCCTCTTGCGAGTGTGCGCTTACATCCTGTGCAGTACTGCCTACTACCGATATGTACGGGATATGGGGTTGGTACAAAATGCTTAAGCAGAGGTGCCTTAGTCCCCATAGGCCTTGATAAGAAGAAGAATAAGAAGAAGTAAACGTTTACAAATGAGTAATATTGAATACATATCTTGTATGCGTCACTTAATATTTAGAAATTTGATCTGAACAAAACTGGAGTTTCATGACGTTTGAAAAAATTTCATTGTGTATGTCATAAACTTGCTAGCCTAAATAGTTTTTACTAGTTTTCAAATACACTGTTTTGAAAGTTAAATTTAAAGTATCACAGTTACTTTTTTATATTGAACAAAAAAAATATCTGATATCCATCCACCCGTCTAAGTCAGGCCGATCAAGCGGTATAGTGGTTATCGTGCTTCTAGACAGCGAGGTTGCGGGTTCGAGTCCAGTGTTAAGCATGGGTGTTTGTAAATGAATGTTGGCTTGTCAAATGACGAATGTTTCGGCGCATTATAGCCCTCGTATTGCTGACGGCGCCAGATAATCTGAAAACAACTAACCCGTCTTAGTCAGTAATTGCCCTGATAAAAACTTCCATCTTCCGGGTCCATTTCCTGGATATAAAGTTCCTTATACGCATTAAAAAAACATCAAACATTCTTCTAATCGATCAGAGAAGAGTAGAAAAATAACCAGTGTTTACATGAAACCTTCCCTAATTTAGGCCTGGCTAAAGCTCACACCCAGAAGTAAAATATGAGGAAGATGAAGAACAACATTCCCGTGTCTTTGGCGATTTTAATTAATTTTTTTGTTTTGCAATGTTCCGTTCAACATTAATAATTGTGTTTTTAATTTTCGTCTACTCGCATTGGATAAGAGCATGGGAAAATATTAAAGGTTTTAACTCTAGTAGAAGTTGTCGAAAATAGGCCTTAACTGGATCTAGGTAATACAAACGTCAGGGTCTGCAGACTTGACTGTGGATTACTGCAGCTTTTCCAGGTAATGCAAATATGGTTACTTCAAAATAATGGAGAAAAGATTAACTAAAGAGAATAATTCATTCTATTCAAATGCGATTTTTGAAATCCTACCAAGGGAAAGTATTCTTTCAATTTCAAACAAATTATTTTATGTTTAATATATTTATTTAGAGATTCTAAAGATCTTTCTAAATTTCTTTGAATTAATAATAATGAATTGGTAATTGGAATTAATAATAATTAATTGGTGATTTGAATTAATAATAATTCATTCAAATTACACACAAATATGAAACTCAATGTTTAGACTGCAAAGTTATTACAATAAATCATTTATAACTAATCCTTCATAACATACTCGTTAAAGAAAGAATCAGTTAATTCAATTGCTTCATTTTAAACAGAAACTAAAACGTGTACGTACATTTTTCGACATTTTTTTTTTTAATTTTCAATTTAAAAATGAGACCTATGCACATTCAAAAGTAAATTATTTGTTAAACTGTATCCAATATTTTTTTTTTTTTTTTTTTTTTTTTTTTTAATATTTCTTCAATTTTAATAAGCAATTAACATTTAATAAATTAATTAGATTAATTTTGAACGGCAATGACAAAATATCTAATTCACCCACAGATACAATATTAGTGTTAAATAATGCGGAATACTCTACTCTATGTTTTGATCCCATAAACAGAATTATACGCTGTGTATATTTTGTGATATCTTGCTTTAATTAAATGTATGAAAAAAAAATATCCTTGCTTTTTATACCAAGTCTTGTCTTGAAAATTCTATTAAAAATATATTTATTTACTAATCACTTTGTATTTAGAGTCAAAACATTCAACATTGTATGCAGATTTTTTAGCGAAAAACAAAATAAAAAAAATCTTACTTAAACTGGAATTATTAATGATTGAATGAAATGCAAAATTGAAAAAACTACATTCTGAGAAAATCTTTTGAAACAGCATTTTTTGTATAAAAAACTGTTTTTATCATATTCATTGTATTATATTCATTTGTCTCCATTATTTACTCCAAATACACCATTACTGAAAACAACTGTTTTCTTTTGACAAATGATCGCTTTGTATTTAAAGGTCCTGAAAAAATGATTACTTTCTTTTAAAAAATTTACTCCATTGATAAGATACAAACAAAATTCTAGTCTGTACGTGAAATTCCAAGAACTATCTTCAATTTTATATAGTTTTGAATGTTTTATACACATGTGGTTAACAATTTTTATTTTTAACTATATTAATGTACAGAATCCCTTTTTTTTATATATATATATATACAAATGGCATTCGAAGATTTGGAGCATTTATCTGCGAATAATTGTTAAAATCTTTGCAATGCTTGATACCACTGTCAGTAGTATTTGTATTTGAAACTGAGGTTAAGTTAAATATAAAATAAACTAGCTGTAACAAATATGTAAAATACTTATTTACTACATAAAGTATAATAATGATAATTATTTACAACGTTTAAAACCAAGTTACATGGATACAAATGAAATCGTATGATATACTTTCCTAAGCAGCACCTATGCATCTAGTAAAACCTTTATTTAGTTTAATATGTATCAAAAATAATTTTCCAAAATGCATTTTATATTTTTATCTTTGTGCGCAATCTTACATATGTTTCATTTTTGTAAGTTCTTTTTTTCATTTTTCAAATTTTGCAGTTTCAATTTACACACACCTAACGAACTTTAAAACATAATTTTGTTAATATTTTCTTTGTCAAAGTAAGGCAAGTAATGTTTGCCAATTTTAATTCAAGGTAATGTACACTAAAATAAATTAAATCACTTGTTAGGTACGAGTTTCTAAAAATACTATAAGCCCTTCATTTGTTTTAATTAAATTTTTCGTATTTTGACAAACTTTGAGTTAAAACAAGGAGAGATACATTAAATAGAAAAATATATATATAAATTAAGAAGTTATTGCTTAGTCGCAAAAACAAAAGCAAAAATCACTTGTGTGTTCACAAAAATTGTGTTTATCTTTATCAAAAAAAAAAAAAGTTATCTGGTTCCCAAAAAAAAAAAAACACCCCCATAATAATCCTTTATTTGTTAACCATGAAGTATTTAAGGATTTTAAAAACTCAAAAAAAAAATTACCTTTTGTGTTACATTATTTGGGTTTATTCCTTGAGAGGTTTATTCATACAGTTTAAAATTTTAAGAATTAATTTATCATTGCGAAACGGCATCTTTTTAACTTCTAATATTACTAGCTGTCTCACTAAAGGATAATCCTTTTATTTTTTCATGCTACTTGTTTTTTTTAGCTGTAAATTTTTTTTTTGAAATTCACGTCCACAAAAGCTCATTACAGAGACGCAACCTCAAAAATAATTGTTTCTACTTTTAGATGTTTCACTATTCTGATTTCAATAACAAATTTAGTTAGTGATCAAGTGCACATAAGAGTTTGTAACTTCTAAAAAGTCATGGGCGAAGTAAAAAAAAAAAAAAACTTGATTTGACTCTTAAGAAAGTACATTAATAATAAGAAGATTATCATTTTAAAATATGTAATTTATTAGCTATATATTTAAAAAAAAAAAAGTTGTACGAGATTAACTTCTCTTTTTGTTTTAAAACTCTTTGGCATTAATCCAAAGTGAAATGTCTTTATCAATTTACAGAAATCATCCGCAAATTGATTTTTTACCGATTACATATTTATGCAAAAAAAAACAAAAAAAAAAAACTTTTCTTTCTTATTTTTTTTAGGTATAAGCGTAAGTTATATTTCGAAATATATCAATTTAAAACTTCTTGAACGTAATACGTAAGACGTGTGAAAAGATTTCAAGTTTAAATCGGGAATGTATTCGTAATGAGGCATTGTTATTCAAAAAGTATAAACTATTAATGTGGTATGTGCCGATCTACGAAACTCATAAATTAAAATTTATTTAAATCATAGACATACCTATTTTAAGGTTTACTGGTTACAAGAAGGAGGCAATTATAAAAAGATCCAAAATTTAAAACTATTTTATTCTATTTTGCAATTCCAAATATCGATACTATTTATTTCCAGCATTCTACACTTCTTTAATTTTTAATAAGATACTTTGCCAGACAATCTATTGAAATATACGTTTGAATTTATTTGCATTCAAAGGATATTCATTTCCACTTATTTCGGTCTGAGTAGTGATCTGGAAATTTGCGTGAATAATTTATTTTTATTTGCTTTTTAGGCACCACGATTGGGGTTTCGAATAACTTTATTCCTCTTCAGAAAAATAGGAATTATTTATTTTCAAGAAATATGGCTTTAGTTAATTATATTTAAACGTACATTAGAAATGAATGACTTTATATAATATGTTTTAAGTGAAATTGCAAATGTCACATTACAAGTGCTTTTCAAATATACTTTTTAATTCAGTAAGTAATTTGGTAAAGTTGTATTGTCTCAAAGGAATTAGGATTGTATCAAAACTAGAAATAAAAAATAAATGAGACAATATTTCTCTTGAGTTTGTTGGCTTCAAATGGACTATATACTATATAGTATACTACATTGCTTAAGGTTTAAAGAAAAAATTAAATATTAAAATCTCATTTACTTTCCTATCTCAAGAAGGGAATAATGATGTTATTTTGCATGATTATAGAAAGTTTAAATTCTTTATTTTTCTGAAGTATGAAAGTTAACAACAGTTCAAAAAGTTGACAAATTTAAATATTCATTTTTATGTATTGAGAGTTTTGTACAGCCAAGTTAGGAAAGTTTCACCTAAATATCTAACATGATAAAAAACAATGACAATAATTGATTTTTAAATTTTTAAGAATAACACATCCAGTTTTTCATTCTAAAAAAAATTTATTTACTAAAATACTAAAATAAATTATAAAGGGATCCACTAGAAGTATACTTGACAGAACCTGCCAAAAGAAGGGTTTTTTTTGGAACTCTCGGGTGTTTCAAAAAGGTAAAACGATGTCCAAACTATGTTTTTAAAAATTGGATTCATAACTTTGCTATGAACGCAGTATATTCTTCCTAATATATTTTAAGAGCAGAATACACATATAATTGAGAGAATAAATTATTTCGTTAAGTATTTACAAAACTATCATTCAACCAGTTACGAAAGTTCAAAATTTAATCCTTGAAAAAAAGAAAATAATATGTTACTTAATTCAGAAAACCACAAATTTCAGAAGTTTCATTTGAAGATAAATGGCAGTACTATCAGATGAAACTGAATGTGATAAAATAATATTTTAGATGACATTTGGAATTAAAAATAATCATGTTAGATGATTTTAATCTATCTAACTGTTAGAATCTATCTAAATCGTACAAAGTGGGAAATTGAATTTGTTTATATTTAACTGATTACCTTTCAATTTCTTCTAAAGAATATTCTTTCCTGAAACATGGCAGTCAAGACAACTTTATCTTTAATAAATCCTTTTAATATAGCTGATGCAAAAAATTTATCCGAGGGAAACAATTTGATTGTGCTTTAACATGTCACCATTGAATGATATTAATTATAAATGTCAAATAATATCTTAAATCAGCATGGTTGACGTTGATAACATGTTTTTCCTGTCACTTGAAATATGTCTCACTTAATTCAGACGATATCTTAGTTCTGTCAATATAAAGTACAGAGCAGCAGCTTTCTTAAAGTATTAAAGTGTCAATTATATTGATTGTGGACAAAATAATGATTGCGCATGCAATATTCAGTCAGGTAATTAATTGGCATTGATCTTTCTGTTTGACAGTGTAAACAAACAAACAAACAAACAGATAAATAAATAAATTTAATAAGTAAATAAATTTAATAAATAAATAAATTTAATAAATAAATAAATTTAATAAATAAATAAATTTAATAAATAAATAAATTTAATAAATAAATAAATTTAATAAATAAATAAATAAATAAATAAATAAATAAATAAAAAAAAAAGTAGCTCTACAGTTAAGAACAGCTTCAATTATTTAATTAGTGTAAATGTTTCAGTAAAACAACCAATTACATTCTAAACAAACAAACAAAAATCAAATGAAAAAACAAATCAATAAATAAAGTGGCGCTATAGTTTAGAACAGCTTCAATTATTTAATCAGT
The DNA here is from genome assembly GCA_963978545.1 of Linyphia triangularis. Taxonomy (NCBI): domain Eukaryota; kingdom Metazoa; phylum Arthropoda; class Arachnida; order Araneae; family Linyphiidae; genus Linyphia; species Linyphia triangularis. Next base: position 102,880,509 of record OZ021722.1, on the reverse strand, counting down.
GTAAATGTTTCAGTTAAACAACCAATTACATTCTACTTGTGAATAATAATCATAATGTTGGACTTACCTTAAAAGAGGCTTTATCATTGAAACACGCTGATGAATGCAATTACGAAAATAGAACGTGAAGGAAAATACTAGCTTTAAAAACTAAAAAACACGCTTTGATAGAAAAGTGAACTAAAAAGTAGAAACTAATTTTAAATAAGTATGAAAAAAAAAAAAAAAAATAGAGTAATTGACAAGAAATATTTATTTTACCGTAAAAAAGCGTGGGATGCTTGATATCAATTGTAAATATTTAATGACAGATATTTGTAAAAGTACAACCATTCTGAAAATATCTTAAAAAGCACACCACGCTTTTTTACGATAAAATAAATATTTCTTGTTAATCACCCTCTTCTTATTGCAAACTTATTTAAAATTATTTTCTACTTTCTAGTTCAGTTTTCTATTAAAACGTGTTTTTTAGTTTTTTAAACTATTATTTATTTTCTACTTTTTAGTTTATATTTCTATTAAAGCGTGTTTTTTTAGGTTTTTTTTTAACACGCCGTATTTAGTATACACTGTGTGAAAAAAGTAGAAGGACACATGCTTTTTTTTTTATAAATAAAAAACACTGATTTTTTCCATAACAATTTAATGAGTAACATTTTAAATTACTAATTACAAACAGATAACTGTATCTGAAAATTGAAACAAAAAAAATACAGGTCAAGTACAGCAATAAATCAGTTTTGACTTCATCATACTCTGTGAAAAAAGTAAAAGGACACTTCTAAATAATGTAAATAAAAGTCTTATTAATAGGGAATTCCTCCACCATTGGCTTTGATTACTTCAAAAATTCGATTTGGCATCGAATCATATAAAGTTTGAATTTCTGTTTGAATTATGTATGGGACAATTTCTGCCAAAGTTTTCCGAAGCTCAACTATAGATTCAAACTGCTTGCCTTCCGCGTAAACTCGACGAACAATCATTGCCCATATGGTCTCTACAAATGCTCAGGAACACTAGGCTTGTTCTTCCTCCGTACCCGACTGCCAACCAAACCATTAAACTCCCTCCTCCCATCTGTCGGGTAGAATAAGTCTTTTCTTCAGTACCGAGACAGTGCCAATAGTATTTGTAGCCATCTGGAGCGTCTAAATTAAGTCTTTTCTCATCAGAAAATATAACGGAGGTCCATTTTGACGTCCAGGACATGTGGTTTTTAGCCCAGTGCAGTCGGTGTTCAATATGCCTTTCATTCCATTTGGGATGGTGCTTCCTTTTTCGGAATACGAAATTTTCGGACCTTTTTATGTAGTTGTAGACAGTTCTTCTTGAAACGTGTGTGATGCCTGCATTATTTTGAGCTTTGGCAATACTTCATTCCGTTTTTTTTTAGTTCCCGAATGATTTTTCTTTGATCGCGTTGCGTCAGTTTTTTAGGTCTGCCAGTCTTCTTTTTGGTTCCCTGACTACTAGGATTTCTTATATAGTTTGAAACAGTATTTGGAATAATATGTAGCTGGCGTGCAATCTCTCTCACACCTTTGCCATCGTTTTTGTAGGCATAAATTTGGCCTTTTTCAAACTCACTTAAAGGTTTTCCTCTAGGCATTCTAAAAAGATGAAAACGACGGATTTTCAATAAAATAGTATGTTTTTCTTAACAAAAACAGTTAAAAAGAATGAAACACCTACCTTTGAGGTTTACAATATTCCAAAACAAATTATTTTAGCACGTGTCCTTTTACTTTTTTCACACACCAAAAATCGTTAAGTACTGTTTTCCTTAATTTTTACGTGTGGTAGATAAAATTTACTCATTTATAAAAAAGAAAAAATAGCCAAACTACATAAAAAAAGAAATTTAGATCAGGAGGATCGAAATACAAAGCATAAATTACAAAATATGACTGTCCTTCTACTTTTTTCCCGTAGTGTACGCCGTATAACTTGGTGGTACCGTGTCTCTGAATATGAAAAATCGCTAATCCTGAAGATCCTAGTAAGAATAATGTGACTAAAAAACACCCTTTCTATTAAAGCCTGTTTTTTGGTTTTTGAAACAATTAATTATTCAGTTGCGAAACGTGAATGAAACTCCCTATTAGTTGATCCGGCCACTAGTTATTTGCTTGTCTCAATGATTAACTCACTCATGTCTCAATATATGTCATATTAAGGTGAAACAGTGTATAGCTCATTAATTCGGTTATGGCCCCTTATATCGTGTCCACATTTACAAGGAAAACTGTGATATTTCTAGATCTAATCCTTGCAATCCAGAGTTCGGAACAGATGAAAGGAACACTTTAATATTAGATCAAAACCAATCGGTGGCTCGTTCATTATTATTATATGATAAATCTGATTAACTTTTTGCTGATAGTACAACCGTATTACCCTCGACAGATCTTTCAAATGTCTGCCTTATCAATTGTCGATGGTAGGTTCTATTACTACTGGGGTTGTAATGGGTAACGGGACAAAAAGGTTCGATTCCGGAGATGGTTGGTTGGACTTTAACGGTGCAAGGGCAACACGAGCTAGTCCTTGCGATAATGCGACAAACTTATTGAATTATTGTATTATCATCGGTCCTTGATAACTGTGCAAAATTTCAAATTAATCCAACATTTTGAAGTGGTTGAAAATCGAGATCCTTATGTCAAAATAGTTGTCTTCAAAAAATGTTCGTCTATGGGTATGTGGTCACCATAACTCTGGAACAAATTGACCTAATATGTTCAAATTTGGTGTGTGGGTTAGTGTGACCATTAGACCTAAAATTATGATTTTTGTCAAAATCGTGCATGCGAATAAGGTAGCTGTCATTGAAAAAGTCTTGTTTTTCAATAATTGATGAATGAAGATTCAATGAATGAATGGTGATTCAATGATTGATGAATGAATGATGCTAAAAAATGGCTCTAACGATTTTGATAAATATCCCTGTGGTAATGCCTTTTATATCCACCTCCGAAATTCCCTTAAAAATGCTTTAATGGCATAAAAAGTAGAAAAATGAATGCCTTTAACATAGAGTTCTCTTTCCTTGAGTATACCTCATCAACGACAGTTTTTCTTCTTTCCTCAGCTTCACTTATAAGAAAGGATAATATAAGAAGTATAGAAAAGTGTATCGCTAAAATCCTCAATTTGGCGAAGGTTTTTTTTTAAAGACAATACAAGAATTATCGTAAACAGTATTGCCAAACTGTCCATTAGGTGCATCAAACGCCCCATGTTTTTAAAAATTTCGTAGAATTGGTCTGTCCCTGAGTTATTTTTGTTCGAAATGCTAAAAAAAAATAGTCTACATAAAAGTTTTTAAAAATTGAATAACATCTATGTGGTCCACCGGCACTTTGGAATATACAATAAAAATGTAAATTCTAAAAAAAAAAAAAAAAAAAAAAAAAAAAAAAAAAAAAAAAAATTAACGTATGTTCTAATGAAGTAATGCAATTATACCTTTGGCCATTTCCGCAAATTTCTCTGTTTTTGTGGATTTTGTGAAGAGTTGTATTTAATGTGAGATTTTTTGGAATTTTCAAAATCTACACTATATATATCTTGCAATTTAAAAGCAATATCAGTGGAATTTGGTTTTGTAGCTAACATTGCATTACGTTCGTTCTTGTGGGAAAACTTTATTGCTCCAAAGGGCCAATGGTACAATTTCTTCTGTAAGATACCTGTTGTGGTTTTTAAAAGCACTGATTGCCCTCTCATATAAGGTGGTGAACAGTTTAGTGTAAAAATGTAAGAGAATGACGCTTTTGTTGGTTGTTCAAAGGGGCATTTATGGCAGAATCGCAGGTTATTCACCAGGTGCTGTAGATGAAAGTAACGTGGCTGGCAAAGTCACACAGATAGGCAACCTATTATTTTGTAGTTAATGTGATAATATACAGCAGATAATTGCTATATTTGCTTCTCAAGAAGATACATTTTAATTGTATATAACAATTATCATCCAAAATGCATCGTGCTAGGCTCCTAATCAGTTTAATTTTATTGCTTGAATAATATTGGGAAAGTCTAAGTATGCAAAGCTTTATGAACTCCGTGTAGTCATCTCACTTTTTTTCTGAATTGATGGCAGATTCGGCTGTCTGGATTGCACTGGCTTTAAGAATAGCAATTATGCTTTTTACTTGCACGTTCACTAATTTAAAGTCAAACAATTCCAATTCAGTATCAAAATATTCAAGCTGATTAAAATTGTCATGAAATTGTTTAGACAAGGCTATATTTGGTAACTTGGAATAATCGATCTTTTAGCCACTAAACACATGAGACAAAATGACTTCTTCAACATGATGACAGCAAGCTGGCCAAAGAAGCGCATGTTCCAATTTCTTTTTTACACTGATGCAAGCAGCAATAACTGGCCTGTGTTCTAAGAAGGTGTGTCAAACATCATGTTCACAATTATTTGTATGCATTGCCAAGAGGTGAGCTGCTTATATATCAAGTCAGCAGTGATTGGGCGTCATTAACGTTAAGTTTCTTGGGGAGATGCTGATATACAAATAACCTTTTGCTGGTGAACGTTTCCAGCAACAGTGATGATATTTTCTTCTGTTTTGTACTTATTAGGTTATGATGTTGAAAGTTCAGCATCTCAGTGCAGAGTCGTATATATTTAGGGAAGCATCACTGCTCCTTTCAGGCTTACTTGAAACACCATAGCAACTTAGCTTCTTAATGTATCTGCTGTTGTACAAGATACAATCGATTAAGGAGTAGCGATTTTAATTTTGTATTATTATTAAGAAGTTTTAGAATTTTTTTTTAAATAAACTTTTCATTCACTGATTATTCTGGGATATTTACTTTTTCATAAAACAGCTTTTCTTTTAAAATAACTAGTTTTGGAGACTCCCATATAGACCAATTTTCTTGAACACCTTCTTCAATATGATGTTATATACCTTAATACTTGCAAATTAATTTGAAGTATGGAGCCATTTATTTTTTAATTATCGCAAGTTATCTTGCTGCCACCAAAAATATTTTGAAAAAAGAATACAGTGTTACCAGTGGCAGAGGAAAGAAAATTAGAGCGAATCACCGCTGTGATAATAAACATTGTTTATGTTGATATCTGAAAATGTTAATGACCTAAATATTAAAATGTATTATAACCTAACAGGGTTCCCACGGTCATTGAAAGTCATTAAAAGTGCTTAATAGTTTTGAACTTGTTTTCAAGGCCTTGAAAGTGCTTGGAAATGCTTAGTGGTTCTTAAAAGTCCTTGAAAATGCTTAGAGGTCCTTAAAAGTCCTCAATGTTTGCCGATGTTGTGTGTCCAACTGCAAAATTTATAAAATTACAACTTGGACTTGCTATTCCCGAGTGACCGCCACTTATCCGCTCCGACATATTTGTATTACGCATTCACCAACTTGTAACTTTGTTGTTTGAATATACTTTATTAAAAATTTGTATATAGACATGATGCCCTGAAAAAAAAAATTTCAATGGTCCTTAAAAACATTATTTATGTGTTTAAAAGTCATTGATTTTCATTCCGTGAATTGAGTGGGAACCCTGTCTAATTGAACTTAAATATTGAAATCAACACACTATAAGCGTGGTGTAGGTTCCTCTATTTGTTAATAAAATATGAAAATAATGTAGTATGAAAAAATGCTGATTTTTGTGATTTTATGTGAAAAATCTGAAATTTCCAACTTTCCGTGTACCCCCTGACATTGTTTGGAAAACAAAAAGAATGGAATGGTAACTTTTTACAGGTAAAGGAACATTTTGAGAATGGGGACAAAGTGATTTGTTTCTAGAGGGGCGTTTGATGCATCCTAAAGTCCATTTTTTCTAAGTGAATGATGAAAATATAAAAATGGTAAATGACACAAATTGACATCATAATTATAATGTAAATGAAAGTTGGGCGATGTTCCACACTCCTAGTTACAGAGATGTTTTGTTGGGATTAAAGTAGACTAGAATTGATCAACGTCTTGAGAATTGAGAAGTTTCTGAGATAAAAAATCATTAAAAAAAACAAACACTAACGATGTTTTAGAGAATGTTTGACATAAACAATAATCAGGGATTTCTATTAAACAAAACAATACAATTGCTTAAGTCAGTAGTCAACTCTCACTGACGTCTGACTACTATGACTACTGACTCCACTATAGTTTTTATTTTGCATGGGAATTACATCTATTTTGTTCATTATCTGGCTAATACAAACGAGTATGGCTTTAAATACTTGTGTATTTAAACATTTACTAAAGCATTTCAGATATTTTTATTAAGTTGATATGTAAACCAATTATATAGTTTATATTCATGTGCATTATCATGCAAATATGAATTAAGTAGCTTGTGAGAATACGAAGGAAATATACGTTAACAAATAATTTTCTACTTACTATATGTATATTTATATAAATATATTATTTAAAATAACGTATTTTTATAAATATGCATACTCATTTCAGTTTGATTGGGAGGTGAAACTAAGCACAATTTGAATATTTTTTTAAATTATATAGTTATGGAGTTTAAAATTACTATCTTTGCATATAAAATGTACATTTACACTAGAGAAAACATAAATGCATCAGTATAAAGTTAAATACCTTAAGAAATAATTGGGTTTATTTCTAATACAATAGAAACATATAATAAGCATTTCAGCACACACAGTATTTTGTACACAGTATTTTGAGTTATGTAGTTTTATACATGTAAAAATAAATTTTAAACTGGATAATTTTTAGAAACAATATGAATTTAAAACTAAATGTTAGAACTTAAAATTAAATAAGACTTCCTTAATCACAATGGAATATGAATCGTGACCTTTGAGTTTGATATTTTCTTAAATTGAGTTTTTGACAAGATTCTAAGAATTTTCAAGTCATAAAATAAAACGTTCTATCCTTATTATATAAAATATTTAAAATATTTTCTTATAAGATATAATATTTATAAATCAAATACATTATTGTGGTGTTCCATCCCAAACAAAATTGATTAGGTAGTTTGCATAATTTTCGTTTTAAAAAACTATGTCAAGGGAAAAAAAAATATATATATATAAATTTTATTACGTTTCCTATTTATTCAATTATCCTTCTGTATCAACATTTTTAAGTTTAATTTTGATATTACGTGATTTTATGTGATTTTATGTGATTTTATGTGATTAATATGATTTTTCGCTTTGAAACAGCTAAGATTCATATTTCTAGAAGTTTTTTTCTAAAAATAAAGACTTTCTGATATAAAAATATATTTAAGTATCATTTATGAATATTTAATTAGCTGTGATAAAATTTATTTTCAACAACATCAATAAAAAGTGTATTTTTATATGTTATAATCAAATTAAAGTAAAATTCCTTTAAATTATTTGCATAAGTATATACTAATAGGGTTATCGTCAATTTAAGTTTTCAAAAAGTTTAATTTCAGTTCATTTACATATTTTCTATTATAAAGATTTATATAGTTTGTATATTACATACTAAAAATGGCAAATTATGTCGAAAGATGGCAAATTATGTCTAAAGATTGCAAATTATGTATATTATTTATATAGTATGCTTTTTATTCTCGTTATCGAAATAAAAATATATTTTTGTAATATTAAGAAAAAAAATTTAAATGGATTTTGCCTTATAATTACTTAAACTATCACTCGCAATTTTCATTATTTTAGAGGTTCTTAATAGTATATTTATTTATATTAAGAATTAGAATATTCCTGTTCCTTTTAATTTTATGACGGGATACTCAACAAATCATTCACTGTTAAAAAAATTTGTCCACCTTGCACCAAAATTTGGTTCCCATTTAGCTGCCACCAACATTTGGTGCTTAGTTTCGCGATTTAGTGGTGCTTACGGTCCGAGGTTGCACCATTAAATCGTGAAACTAAGCACCAAATGTTGGTGGCAGCTAAATGGGAACCAATTTTTGGTGCAAGGTGGAACAAAATTTTTAACAGTGTTGAAAGCTTTTCTATGTTTTAACTAACAACAATAATTAATATCTTAATTAAGAAATATCATTTGGATGTTCTCAGTTCTTCATTTCAGGGTACTGATGTATTTACTGCTTTTTGGATTGTACAATGGACTTAACTATTTAACATAGTTAATTTAATTAATTATACTGAAAGAAGTTCGTGAAACAACACTGTTAAAAATTTTGTTCCACCTTGCACCAAAAATTGGTTCCCATTTAGCTGCCACCAACATTTGGTGCTTAGTTTCACGATTTAATGGTGCAACCTCGGACCGTAAGCACCATTAAATCGCGAAACTAAGCACCAAATGTTGGTGGCAGCTAAATGGGAACCAAATTTTGGTGCATGGTGGACAATTTTTTTTAACAGTGAAGTACAAATTGCGATTCAATTAAAACATATTTAAGTAATAAGAAGAATACAAAACTTTTTTTTTGGATTAGCAATGTTAAAATCTTTACCCAGAATTGGTAATGTAAACTTTAGAAAGTATAATGTGTTAAAAATACTTTTATTTGCTTATAATTACCATATTATACTTTAGTTGACATTTCTTTTATTTTTCTACGCTATCGTGAAAAAAATTGCATGAAAATAACGCTTTCATCAGGAATAGAAATTAATACAAATGGTTAGAAAATTTATCAAACTTTGAAATATTATTATCAATTTATCAATCATTACCAATATTTCTGAAAAGTGATTTTTTTTTTTTTTAAAGTTTGTACTAGTACTTGTAATAGTTCTATGTCACACATGTGCATCTATTGATTTATTTCTTGGTGTCAAAATTATGAGGAAAGATAATAAAATACTACAATAATAAGGCTATTGATCTAAAGTGTCTTTTATATTATTTTTAGCTTCATTTAATTCAAAACACGCAAAGTCTAATGGACCGGTAACAATATATGATTTATGTATGCCTTATTTCCAGTAAATAATGTATTCAACTTTGTTATTTATTCAGCAGTTTAATTTTCTATAATAAATTATTTATTCAGTTTTGAAGTAGAATTTGACAAGGCAAAGAGTTTAACAATGATAGAAACAAAATTCTTTCTTAAATTGATAATAACTCGTTAGGGTTTGATAATAAGTAAATATATCGTTATATCGTTCTCAAAACAGGGATGCTGAAACAAATTCCAACCAGAATATGCAATGCAAATTTTCTAGTTATGAAGCTTAAAATCCTCGAATATGTGTTGTTACATTAAAGAGACTGAATAATGGTGGACTGTTAAGTCAAAAATAAAAATTCTTCAATTTTTGTCTAAAATTCATGAAATTTTTTGTGCAGTTCAATAGCAATTAGATGAAACACAACTTAAAATTTCAAAAAATTATATTGATTTTTTTTCAAGAAATTAAATTTTTATTGAAAAATTTAGCGTTTTTTCCGTAATTTTAAAAACGCTCCTTGCGATTCAAATTTTTTGCAATCTGTCTCAATTTTTTTTGTACAAGCTAATTGAATATATATTGACATAATTGTGCATGGATTTTGAATTTGACTCATTGGTTAATTATTTAAAAATAAAACTGTGGTACTACGGCAAAAAATGTAAACTTTTTAAATAGAAGCATTACGAAAATTACTGTAAAACAATAAAAAAATACCAGATTCCAAAATCCATGCACAATTGTGTTCAAAATAGTATAGTAAACAATATCTCCAAATTTTAAAAAAATACATCAACTTTTGAATCGCAAGGAACAAATCGAATACCTAAAAATCTTAAAATACACATGAAGAGAAAAATGCAATTTAAGAAATTGAAATACATACGATTTCTGATATGCGCACTTAGAAAAACTCAAATAATTTTCTTAAATCTTCTCGGATCAGCAAAAGTAAGGTATGTACTGAAAGCTAGAATTACAGGCTATATATTTCCACTAAAATATAAAAATATAAATTTTTGAAATTTTGCCTTAACAGTCCCCTTAGTTTAAAAGCGAGTTTATTGATGCAAGCAAACTACAAAGGCCAGGTCACAAGAATGACTAAGAACTCCCCACCTACTATGTAGGAATCACTTACATATCCACAAAGAAGGTTCTAGAAACTTCATGGTACAACTAAAGAGGAAATGACGTAAACTGAATGTACCAGAAACTTCTGGAAGTAACTACGGAAATAAATAAACTCAAACTTTTACGGTAAGGATCGAACCTAGGACCTGCTGCTTCGTTGCCCCGTTTTCTACCACTGAGATACAGAGTCTTGGACTAATTCAGCTTCGCAGCAGTGTAATGTATCTTTCAAACAAACCAACAAAGAGGCAGATCCAAACTTCAGTCTGTGATTTAAATTAGTTAATATTATCAATATTGTTTGGGTTTTCTAAGGATTAAAGATAAATATTAAATATTTAATGCAATGTTAAGTTGTAGAATTGTGATCATCCTACTTGATATGTTACATATTCTTATTTATTTAAAAATATATAAGATTACTATTAAATAATATTTAATCTTTATTGTTTCATAAAAGACATTTTTGTGTTAAACATAATAATTTATTAACACACTTTGATTGGTTCCTATATATTTGTCCTTGTAAAAATGCGCCGACCAAACGGTATAGTGGTTAGCGTGCTAGCTTCTAGACCGCGAGGTTGCTGGTTGGAGTCCCGTGTTGGCATGGTTGTTTGTAAATGTATGTTGGCTTGTCTAATGACGAATGTTTCGGCGCATTATAGCCCTCGTGTTGTTGACGGCGCCAGATAATCTGAATACAACCAACCAACCTTGTAAAAATGCTTAACGGGGTTTCAATGCGCCAAAAAATTCAGTGCAATACCAATCTTAACTTCGAAGGGTTTATCTACCCTGCGGACTTTCAAGGGGAAATTACCCCATGAACCATTTTCTACAAGGGAAGAAAATCTGGAAAAATTTCACACGAAAAAGAGAATTATAAAATATATTTCAAGATATACTGTAGAACTTTTAAACTCGAATAGAGAAATAGAATGAAACCTGGAAATGTAACAGGTTTGATTTAAATTTACTGGAAATTTTGCTTTCACCAATTCACAGAAATAGAATATGGAAAACGATATAACTTTTATCGGCAAGAAATAAATCCTTTTGAGAGCATGTTTTATGAAGCAAAGTAATCGACTAGGTTCGTGAAGACTGTTTTAAGCCCATTTTCTTTAAGTATTGTACAAAAAAAGTATTCCACTTAGGTTGGTTGTTTTCAGATTATCTGTCTCCGTCAGCAACACGAGGGCTATAATGCGCCGAAACATTCGTCATTAGACAAGCCAACATACATTTACAAACAACCATGCCTAACACGGGACTCGAACCCGCAACCTCGCGGTCTAGAAGCTAGCACGCTAACCACTATACCGTTTGGTCGGCCTTAGGTTGGTTGTTTTCAGATTATCTGTCTCCGTCAGCAACACGAGGGCTATAATGCGCCGAAACATTCGTCATTAGACAAGCCAACATACATTTACAAACACCCATGCCTAACACGGGACTCGAACCCGCAACCTCGCGGTCTAGAAGCTAGCACGCTAACCACTATACCGTTTGGTCGGCCTTAGGTTGGTTGTTTTCAGATTATCTGTCTCCGTCAGCAACACGAGGGCTATAATGCGCCGAAACATTCGTCATTAGACAAGCCAACATACATTTACAAACAACCATGCCTAACACGGGACTCGAACCCGCAACCTCGCGGTCTAGAAGCTAGCACGCTAACCACTATACCGTTTGATCGGCTATTCCACTTAGGATGACTGAAAACAACAATAACCTTGTAGAAACAGTTCAGCATATTAATCAATGTGTTATGAAATCGGTCTGCCATGTCGTAGATATAAGTTTCGGTGAATTGTATTGAATCCAGAGTCAGATTATTTTAAATAAGTAAGTGTGCATTTTGTTTTCAACTTATAAACATAGTAGAATTTTTTTTTTACAGCTTAATTAGTTGCTTAGTCTTAGAATTGAAGTCCCCAGTTGAACGTACCCTTAAAATAAATCCATTTTTAAAGTTAAAGTATGTGTTTTTATTTCTTAAAAAGCATATTTTCTTGTAAAATAAACATGCGCCGCTAAGTTTTAACAACACTTCACCCATTTCAGAATATAACTTCTCTTGTAACTGACACTTGCATAAATATTTAATATGTAATAATTTATTTAAAAGTGTTTTATTTGTGTACACTGTTAAACATTTTGGTCCACCTTGCACCAAAAATTGGTTCCCATTTAGCTGCCACCAACATGTGGTGCTCAGTTTCACGATTTAATGGTGTAACCTCGGACCGTAAGCACCATTAAATCGCGAAACTAAGCACCAAATGTTGGTGGCAGCTAAATGGGAACCAAATTTTGGTGCATGGTGACAAATTTTTTAACAGTGTATGTTTTTATTGTAACAAATGCAACGTAAATCCCGTTTTCTATTTTGTTTATCTATCTCTGCAATTTTTATGTATATATTTTGCCAATGATCTATTTTTTCAATTAACATACTAGATCCTATCATAAAATACAATCTTTCTTCGTTGACTGTATTGACTTTTCTTGCATTCTCTTTTTTATAACAAGATAATTAGGATATATTAAGAAAAAGAAACGCTTTTCTAACTTAACAGGAGCTTAGAGAATTTCAATTAGCAGAACTGAAGCTAACGCTGTATTAATATATGTATTTTTTATTTTTATTTTTGAAAAAATTGGGGTGTGGAACATCACACAACATGCAATTACACTATAAAATAGGTCATTGCATTCAAATTTGAAATAGTGTTATTTACCGGCTTCATATTTTCACTCATTTAATAAAAATTGCCAGTTTGGCAATATTTTTTGCGATAATTTTTTGAAGAAAAAAAAAAAAAAAAAAAAAAAAAAAAAACGAAATAGCGATACTGGCGATGTTATTCAATAGGCATTACATTTTCATTTTTCGTGCGTGGAGCAGGAAAAAATCAATCGTTGATGGCCCATGCTCAAGAACAGAGAGTTTTGTGTTAAAGGCTCTCATTTTTCGACTTTCTATGCTTTTATCGCATTTCTACGGGAATTTCATAGGTAAGGAAGATTAGAACGCCTTAAGAGGTATTAATACATACATTTCAATCAAAATCATTCGAGTCGTTTCTTAGCAATTGCTGAAAAGCACGATTTTTTCTTGATTTTTCATTATTTCAACCTTATGAGCATGCGCGATTTTGACGAAAACTTAAAATGTTAGGTCCCATGACCACCGCTAACCCACACACAAAATTTGAACATCCTAGGTATATTTTTCGGGAGTTATACTAACCACGTACACACACAGGCACCAGGCATACAAGCAGACATTTTTTAGACCACTTTTTTTAAATAAGAATGTTACAAAACGTAAAGAAATACAAAAAAAAATATCTGATCGAATACTATACTTTCATTACCCTACGTAAATATATGGATAACTGAAAGCAAACATTGTGTCTTCAAACCAAAAATAAATTTTCTTTTAAGATCAACAAGTACAAACCTAAATGAACAAATATCATGGTATTCCTTTAGTACAATACTCTTCATTTTTTTTTTTTTTTTGGAGATTACAAAAACAATTGCTTGCAGTTCCTTAACTATAAACATATTTTTCAAAGTCAATCGATGACCATTATCTCAACTTCACATCTCAAGTTGATTGAAATTGACTTCTTGAAGATGACATCATTGATATCCATTTCCCTACGTCAGACGGAATTAATGAATCAGGCTTGAGTAATGTGTTATGCATGTCTGCTTAGAAGAGTCACCCATTTGTATTTCTGGTTGCCCCACAACACAAAGAAAGAAACTCTATATTTTTTTTTATAACTTAAACTATTGAACAGTAATTGATAAAATGTATATCCTTGAAATATAATTATTATGTGGATTAATTTTGTAAGATAAAGTTGAATAGATTTCATTTTTAAATCTTTTTGAATTAACTTCGATTTTGTGTGTGCGTGTGAGGGAGGGTGAGTAATGACGTGATCTTTAGCGTAATTTGGTACAAAACGTTGAACCGTAAGATGTTAGTATACTAATTACCGACACCGGATAAATCAAAGTTATACATTACTTAACATTTTAAATATTAAAACCAAAATAACCAGTCCGGCAAATCAATCTACCTGTTTATTCACATACACTATAAATGCACAGATATATTCCTCAAATGACAGTAACTTTAGCTTACTGTCATGCATCAAAATATTAATAATAAAAACAAGATACAAATTAAAATTCTCCAAATAGGTAAAATTCAATAATTTCTACAATTAGCATTAAATTCAGGCATTGACAAAGTTACTAAATTGAAACTGGCTGAGGATAGAGGAAGAAAGGTAAATCAACTTACATTTAACTCGGAAATAAATAAACTCAAACTCTTACGGCAAGGATAGAGCCTAGGACCTGCTGCACCGTAGCCCCGTTTTCTAGCACTGAGCCACAGAGACTTACCTGCCGAGATGTAGCTGCGAGTCATTGTTTCTCTCCTAAGAACTCTCGTAGTCTCAAAACCACCGTGTTCTTTCTTCTCCCTCGAAATAACGTCTCCCCCTTTATTCCGATCTCAGATTCCTCCAGACTTTCTGACATCAGTCCCACCCCTTTAATTGGTTGACTATATGCCTCCCTTTCAATCTTCTATTTGCTACCAATATTCAGAGATTCCAATTTTAGCAAAAGGCCGTGAGAAAATCCCTCCTTCGATTTAATATGTAAATATTGGGCAACTCAGCTTTACTTGGGGGAATGTGTATTAATTGCAGTGCTTTAACCCCTCATGCAAAATAGTAGGAATGTCTGATTGCATTATGACAAATGGTTGTGTATGTCGATAGTGGGAAAATCATCGGGGACCTAATAAACCTCCTTGACATCATCCAATTGAGTTGAAACTTTGCAGATAGATTTGATGTCGATTACAATGCATTCTAACAAATTTTGGAGCTGTTACTGTCATTAAAAGGTCGCTTTTAATGAATACTAATATATCCACTTGACCTCATTCAATCGCATTAAAATACCATTGACCCGATCACTGTTGAAACTCTTTCCTGTTGCCAAATTTCTTTTAATAAATAAATAAATAAATAAATAAATAAATAAATAAATAATTCCTCCAGACTTTCTGACATCAGTCCCACCCCTTTAATTGGTTGACTATGTGCCCCCCTTTCAATCTTCTATTTGCTACCAATATTCAGAGATTCCAATTGGAGCAAAAGGCCGTGAGAAATTCCCTCTTTCGATTTAATATGTAAATATTGGGCAACTCAGCTTTACTTGGGGGAATGTGTATTAATTGCAGTGCTTTAACCCCTCATGCAAAATAGTAGGAATGTCTGATTGCATTATGACAAATGGTTGTGTATGTCGATAGTGTGAAAATCATCGAGACCTAATAAACTTTCTTGACATCATCCAATTGAGTTGAAACTTTGCAGATAGATTTGATGTCGATTACAATGCATTCTAACAAATTTTGGGGCTGTTACTGTCATTAAAAGGTCTACTAATATATCAACTTGACCTCATCCAATCGCATTAAAATACCATTGACATGATCATTATTGAAACTCTTTCCTGTTGCCAAATTTGTTTTAATAAATAAATAAATAATTGAATTATTTAATCAGAATAAATAAATGGCATTTAGTTGTGACATCATAAATTCACGTTCATTTTTAATAAATAAATTTTTTGAACCGTATTTTGCAGCACATTTTGCTGATAGAAATGTTTTTGATATCGGCGCTGTGTGAATGAATATAAAAATCAACAATGCATATAAAGAATTTTTTAAAAACTATTTTTATGCGTTATATTATTGAAACTTTAACTATTGAGAAGTAATTTATAATATTCATATCCTTAAAATATCAAAATATGGTTTAAATTTTAAAGATCAAGTTAAATATATTTCATTTTTTGAAAATAATTTAAAAAAATGTTTGATTTATATTTCTAAAGTTAAAACTTAAGATTACTATTGATAATCATTAAAAAGAATTTAATACTCAATGACAAAAAGATATATTTCATGTTAACTTAATATTAAATATCCATGCAACCTTTTTTTCAAATATTTACTATAGGTAAAAAATTTTGTTATGTAAATTTTGTTATAATTCTTTTTTAAATTTAGTTTTGAAAATCACATTTTATATTGTTAAGCTTGATGTGTGTGCTTAACACAAATCTTTATCCTTTCATTTTCTATGTCATAGCTGACATACTCTTTTTTTTTTTTTTTTTTGTCATCTCAAAGAATCGACAAATATTTACAGGAAAAAGTATTGTAAAGTGTATTCAGTGTTATATTATATGTGTCAACCAATGAATCCTTGAAGGAGTAAGAAAAACTATCACAGTTAATGTTTCATATGGTGAATATATACCTTATACTTTAAGGGTTAGCTAATGTATAGCATGGTGAACAAACATAATTTAAAAACTGCATTTCTTTCAAACAAAAAAATAAAATAAAAAGCGATAAAATAAAAAAAAATGAATAAATAAAGGTATATTTTTGTGTTTAACCTTTTTTAAACTTTTATGTTTATGTTTCAGATTATACTGTTTTAACACACATTAAATATTTAAATAATATTCATTTTATTAAATATTTGGTATTAGATAAACATTTCAGAAGATGTATTAAATATTCAGTATGATACTTAGAATTCGTTAATAAATGCTGTTCTCATGATTATCGCATGCAAAAATTCATTGTTTTACTAAACAACTGCTATCACACACCATTTCAAAAACTTTTTAGAGGTACCATTTTCTAATTTTTAATGAAATTATTTATATTATCAAAATCTTTATTTTAATGTGTCTTTAAATACGGTAAAATATATTAATAATGTATGAATGGTTTAAATTCAGCTATATGAATGATATAAATATTTAATTGATAATAATTGAAATTTTTTGTGTGTATTTGGTGTTTAAATTTTTAAGATAAGATAACTTATTCAACAAGCAAAAAAAGAAACATCCGGAATTTATTTCAATATCATATATTGTGAAAACTATCTATATCATTCAATTTCATTTTCAGTTCAACGACATTTTCCGTTTCTTGATCTTTGTAGGCAAATACTTTCAGCATCTAGATTCAAGAGAAAATATTCACTAGAACAACAACCACAATTCCTTCTGCACACAGATTCTTGAATTTTCCAAGTCACAAAATAAAATTGATATTCGAATATATTTCAGTTAATGCTGATCCTGATTTCATGAAAAAAATGGCAAATAATAAGACTGACATGAATTATATCTCGTTCTTCAAAAAATATTTAAGAAGAAAAGAAGATTGAATGAATTAACATAATAATATTACAATATGTTGCGATAAGAATTTAGTGTATCTGTCATTTATTAAATTGTGATTTTGACCGTAATTTTTTTAAATAATAGTTCATCGCTTGTAACTCCAATACTTACATGAATACAGTAGAACCTCGATTAACAGTCTCTCCTTTATCCGGAACTCTCTGTTAACCGGCAATCATTTAGTCGACATCAAAAATCGCCCAAATGAGTAATAAATCATTTGCTCCCTTTTAAACCATAATCTTTTCCCTTGCTTTAAAGTTACATAAGTAATGATGAGGTTTTTGACTGTTTTTCTAAAGAACTGACATGGTTAAAGCAACCTTCGGATGCAGATCAAACTGAACTACTGCCTTCAAAAAGACTCCGGGATAGAGCAGCGAAACAAAGATTATCAAGATTATTACAACAAAAACTCATTTCCCACAATTATGGCATAAGAAAACATTAAAAGTCATGTATTCAAAAAAAGAAAGTCATTTACTTTTTATTGTTTTTTACTACTCTCTTTTATCCGGAATTTTTGCTTAACCGATCTACCTTTGGTCCGAATTAGGTCGGTTAATCGAGATTCTACTGTATACCTAATGTTACAACCACATTTTCTGCTACGCACACATTTCTTGGAATATTTCACACATTTTCCAATAGCTTAGGAACATCAGGGAAATTTTAAAAATTCCAACAGAATGTTATTTTCCAGAAGTGATGAAGTATTATTTGTTTTTAAGCTTTCCATCGATGGAAAGAAAGATAACTTACATTTATTCCACTCAAAAAGCTTTCTGTTGTCCATGGCTCCAAAATTTATTGAGCGAGAGGAACAAATATTTATAAATAAATTTCTATTTCGGATGTAGAATTCTTGCATTTAAAATTCGATTGAACCTAACTCTCTTAAATTTCAAATTCATTATCGTAACAAACAACTATCATATATATTCGACAGCCATAGCGTATCACATTGTGAAAGATTGTAGTTGCGTCTTGTCCAATATTTTGTTGCTTAATGCTTTGGTTAAGGGAAGTTGGTATCCTCTATAGTGTTAATGTTAATTTGGATATTTTATGTAACATTGAAATATTTCATGTAAGCTTCTATGTCAATTACTTTACATAAAGTAATTGACATAGAAGCCTAAATATTGTTTTAGTGCATTTAGCAGACACTTGTTATTCTACTGAAGTTAGCTTTTGATTGAAATTCATTTACTTTTTCTTAAATGAATTTTCATGAAAGTCACTCTAATTTGTTAAAAATCACAAGTTTTTTTGGCCAAAATAAGCCAAAACTAAAAAAACATTTTTAAAATAACAATTAAATATCACTTCAGTAAATACAGATACATAAAAGGAATACGTGGTAAAAATTTGAGGAAGTTAGTTTGTGCAGTTTCTGAAAAAAAGGTACAGGAATAATGAAAAATGTAGTTTTTAAAAAAACTCATTTTAAAGAAAACTTTAATCAACACTAATAGTTACCAATTTTGTCTTAAAAAAGTTATTAAAAATACTTCACTTACTATTACAAATGACATATACTTTACAAGGGGAGAATTTAAATTATAATAAAAAATAATAAACTCAAAATCGATTATTTATAAATTTTAGCGTACCAACTCTCCTTAAAAATCTAGCTTAATATTGAGTCTGCCATAGAAAAGTGTACATCAAATAACATAGACGGCTCAATTAGATCAACAACTAAGCCCTTAAGATCTCTGACACTTATATTTAGTCAACAATTCTAATTGAATATCGTATACCTGCATTTCCTTAACTGAGAGGTAAATCAATGTTATTTACAAAGTTTGTTTGGGAAGGCTGAGGGGAGGGGGGGGGGGAAGATAAGACTTGAATTCCAACCACTTCTGCGTAAATCATTTCAGTAAAAATAATTAAGCAAAATAAAGAATAGTGTGATATTTTCATAGTGTGGTATTTTCAGATCAATTGGACAGATAAAAGCACTCAGTGATCTTAATTAGTATAAATATTTTAATGTACGTCAATCTTATGCAATAGTGTATCTGTAAATGCGTTAAAATATAAATATGTCAGATAGATGTTGCATATTTTGGCCTTTTTGCGCGAACTCAATATCAATCGAATGATTTTCTAAAATTTGTAATCCATAAAATGTGAGCGTTAAGTTTATAATTAGTCGTTTTTCTATTTTTCCGAACATAAAGCCCTTTGCGGAATCTGAGGATAAAAACATGCACATTTTTTCAATATTTCTTTCCACTACCCACTGATCCACGATTCAATATTCAGTATTTCCATACAATTAGAATTTGAAATCTGAAAAATTCGCTTTTTCTGATTCACCATAATCGAAAAGTCTCAAATGAAAAGGGTAAATTAATACTGATTAGATATATTGTCGGTCTATAATGTACCTTTTAGTATAACATATATGTATTCGAAACATCTACAGTAACTTAAATCATGTGCTATCTTGATTTGTATTTGTGTGACTGCTCCCCCTATCAACAAGAACCATTTCATAGAGTATTTAATTATTTCATAATAGAAAGTATTTTTCAAAAATATCAAAATTAATTTTCAAAGATATCAAAAAAACTTAATTGCCAAAAGAAAACAAAGACGAAAAAATAAACAAAAGCACGCTTTTAACCCACTGACTGCCATGCCCGTATAAATACGTCATTTGATTCCCAGTTTTTCCAGCAATACACAGCATTTTTAAATTTATAAATAAAATTTAAAATAAAAAAGTTTTTAAATAATTTTATTAGGATGATAGCTTATAACTAATCTTAATATATATATATATATATATATATATATATATATATATATATATATATATATATATATATATATATATATATATATATATATATATATATATATATATATATATATATATATATATATATATATATATATATATATATATATATATATATATATATATATATATATATATATATATATATATATATATATATATATATATATATACATATATATATAGATAGATAGATAGATAGATAGATAGATAGATAGATAGATAGATATGCATTTGAATTAGAAATATAATTTAAAAATTTTTGCAGGGAAAACAACTGTAGAATTTTGCCAATTCCTATGACCGTCAGTGAGTTGATAGAAAAATTGACGAAGTTTAATACCGTGCAGAAAATTTAAATTGTCAATATATCTATACAAACTTTGAAATATTTATTTTATTAAATTATGGTTACCAGTCCTTTAAATGTTTTTTTTTTTTTTTTTTTTTTTTTTTTTAATATTTATATTTAAGTTGTAAAATGAACATACTCTTGACAAGTTCAATAGGAGTAAAATGTAACAATTTCATTGCATAAGTGATACTCCATTTCAAGCTATTTCGGGATATTTTAATGCATTACTCGATCATACATCATCCAATCTTCCTGTTAAGGGAATTAATCAGAAAATGGAGTCATGTTAAGAGTATTAGTCTACCTTTCTAATAATAGAATGCGATTTTAATATAGTTTATTTGATTTGTATCGAAGATAAATTATTCAACCGAAAATAGATTAATGTATTTTAGTAAGTGACAAAGGTTTTCGTTCTTCCTTCTGAAATGGCTCAAGAGCACGATTAATGAGGGTGGGAAAAAAATTAAAAATACATTGCCAACAGTCTTTTAAATTAAGAGGACATGGGACACTGAAATTACAAAATTATTACCAAAAATTGCTTTTTTTTGTCTTCGTTCTATAAAAATTAGTTAATCCTAGCTTTAATTTCGCCGACCAAACGGTATAGTGGTTAGCGTGTTAGCTTCTAGACCGCGAGGTTGCGGGTTCGAGTCCCTTGTATGGCATGGGTGTTGGTAAATGTATGTTGGCTTGTCTAATGACAAATGTTTCGGCGCATTATAGCCCTCGTGTTGCTGACGGCACCAGATAATCTGAAAACAAATAACCAACAAGCTTTAATTTCGCGTTTGAATTTTTGAAATTCGATGATTTTAAGTGGTAAATTCTTTATTTTAACAAACTATTTTAACGTATTGTACACTTGTTGTCAAAAATTAAAAATTCATTTTTCTCAGCTTTGTTTTTTACACTTTTTACTTTTATACGAAAAGCTCCTTACGATTCATTTTTTGATTAATTCACTATGTTTTGTATGTGTGTAGTTCATTTCTATGTTTTGTAGAAATAATTTTTAATGTATTATAAAGAGATACACACATGCTTTTTTTTATGTCACTTAATTTTTTCAATTTTTTTCATGTTGGGAATGTGAAATATGTGCATTTTTTAATATCGAACCCTAGCGCCAATTTTGAAATTTTATTTCTGTTCAACTATAGCACCTAAAGATACAAGCATGTGTGGAAATGTTTATAATATATTGATAAACAACTTCACGTTTTTCTTTCATATTCGTAAAATATTGTGTCGCTAGGCGCATTTTGTAAAAAGTTACAATTTTGTACTATTTTAATGCATTTTTCTCAATAACTTACTATCTATTTTATATTATCAGTTCAAATTTTGTTCTTGTCTTATAAGTCATATCGTCTATATTTGTGCCAAATTTAATTTAATTTTAAGCAAAACTGAAGAATTTTGGAAAAGGTGTCCCATGTCCCCTTAAGGAGGATCTAAAAATATAAACAATTAACTTGATGAACAGAACTATGTTTTATAAAACTAATTAGAAAAATGAAAGACTTTTTAACCGAGTTTAAATGAGCATGCAATTTCACATAAATAATTAACGTGGATTAAATTTTCAACACATTATAAGGCTACATTTTAATGAAATATTCAGTTTTATCAAGTGGGGAAGTAATTTTAAGATATCTGTAATCACTAATTTGTGTTAAAAAGGGACAATATTAATGTTTTTAATTTTGTGACTAAAACACATTTTATTAAAATATCGGGACAACTAGTGGCAGATATAAGAGATTCTTGTTTAATTTTTAAACTTATGAACTTGCATTTTTTTAATACAATATAACTTTGTTATATCTTAAAAACAACTAGGCTTTGTAGAATCCCTTTTTAAATAAAATTTTCAATACCAGAAAAAAAACATTAATTAATGGGCTAGTTAAATTTCTGAAATCTACTTAAATAATTGTGAAACTACTGCTTTGTGTTACTTTTCATAACATGAACTAAATTTTGATTATTAGAGGAGCCACTTTAAACTGCAAAATAAATACTTGATATTCTAGAGAAATTATCGAAATAAACCGACTTCAGTTCATTGGGTGCAAATAAATGACCTGAGATTATTTCAAAGAAAGATTAGCCTGTCAAGTACTGGTTGCCTACAAGGGTTCTTCCCAATTACCCCAATTTGGATTTTAAGTGCAAAGCACCCTAAACTAGGGGTGTGGAACATTGCGCAACTTTCATTTACATCATAATATTGGTCTTTGGTTTAAAATTTGATTGATTTGGTGTTAATATTTACCATTTTCTTATTTTCGCTCATTTAAATAAAAATGGTCACTTTAGTGATATTTTTTTGCAATAATTTTTATATGGGAGAAAAGAAAAAAAAGCACCTTCAAAATGGAGATATTGGTGAGTTATTCGATAGACATTACATTGTCCTTTCTTTTGCGTGAAAAAGAAAAATAATCAATCATTGATGGGCGATGCTCAAGGGCAGAGAGCTCTGTGTTAAGGGCCCGCATTTTTCCAACTTTTTACGCATTTATCGCATTTCTACAAGAATGTCGGAGGTGGAGACGATTAAAAAAACTTAAGAGGCATTAGCGCAGAGATTTTAATCAAAATCTTTAGAGCTGTTTTTTGGCAACTACTGAAAAACTTAATTTTTCATGGTTTCCACCTTATGCGCATGTGCGATTTTGACAAAAATCTAATGGTAGGTCTCATGACCACCATTTTCCCCCATACCAAATTTGAACATCGCAAGTCCATTTTTTCGGGAGTTTTAACCATCAAATGCTATGCTTTCATTACTCTATTTAAACATGGGAAATTGAAATTAAAAAATGAAACGTGGTTTCTTGGTGGCAAACTTTAGGTTGTATAAATTTTCCTGGCTACAATTTTTAAATTTAATTTTTTATTAAAATTTTAATTTAATTTTTAATTAAAATTTTGATTAACATTTTAATTTAATTTTTAATTAAAAATTAAATTTACTTTAAAATTAAAAAATTAATTTAATTTAAAATTAAAATTTTAATTTAATTTAAATTAAAATTTTAATTTAATTTTAAATACAAATTTATATTTAATTTGTTATTAAAATTTTAATACAATTTTTAATTAACATTTGAATTTAATTTTTAATCTACTTTTGAATTTAAATTTAATAAATTTGAATTTGAATTTAATAAATTTTTGTTTTAATTTTATTAACATAGAATTATTGGGAGGAACCACCAGGGTCAATCAGCACTTGACAGGCTAGAATTTTTATAGAATTAATCTTAATGACGTGCAATGGGTACAAAGTAGCTCAAACATATGAAATTATATTATTCCGAAAAAACTCTAGCCTCTCATGTTGTGATTGCTTAGGGGGGGGGGGGGGTTCTTCCCAATAATCCCACCACCTGATGGCTGTGGGGTTAGCGCTCTGGCCTTGCATGGCAGGTGTCGGGTTCGAATCCCCAGTTAGGCATGGATGTTCGTTGTGGTTTGGAATCCACGTTAAGCTGTAGGTCCCGGCCTGATTAGCCTTCATTGTACATAAAAATAGGTATTTGAGAGTACAAACCAACCAACCCAATAATCTCAATTTATTTCATTGTGTACAAAAACCCCTAATGATATTAGACGCGAATGCAGATGGCAAACATTAGATTTCATTGCTTTTTTTGGCTGACCATTTTACTTGCCAAAACTTTTTTACATCTAACTGTTTTTGGAAGTACAATTTAGTTAACCAGTTTCATCAATTGTATCACTTGGAGACATTTGCAAATGTTGTCATTTGTCTTTAGAACACGAGACCCTTTATCTCGCTATTCCTCTAAGGATTCCTGGCTTTCGTCCAAATTTAGCCATATTTCAACTTTAATTTCAATTTATGATTCTAAGAAAAAGAAAAGTATTGGGGAAAATATATAGGGATAAGGGATCAAACTTTCCAAATTAGGGATATTCAAATGTCTCACGTTCAATGTAGTCATAACTCTGGGGTTGATACTTGGTACAGATGTCAACAAGGGAAACATAAAAAAAAGTAAACTATTCCAATGCCGATTAACCATTTTTAAGTAGTCGAAAAGAGTTCAAACGTTCCAAATGAGAGCTCTTTAAATCTCCCACTTCGAATGCAGCAGCAACTCTGATATTTGATGCATATGTCAACAAGAGCAAGTATAGAAAAGGTAAACCATTCCCATGTCGATTGGCATATTTTAAAGAGTCGATAAGGTGTTGAAACTTTCCAAACAAGGAATTTTATCCCAATGCTTCACTTCAAATAAAGTCACTACTCTGAAATTCGATATATATAAGTATCAATAAGGTATCCAATCCCGTTTAAACTAGTTTTACAGCTTCGAAAGGGTTCTAAACATACCGAACGAGGGATGTTCATATGTCCTACTTCCAGTATAGTCAAATATATGAAAATAGGATCCAATGCTAAGCACAAATAAATAAGCTATTTCGATCTCGACTATTTAATTTGCAGGAGTAGAAACGTTCCAAACCCGGAATTATTCCAAAGTTCCACTTCCACCTTAGTAATATGTTGGAAACTTGGGGCAAGTATCAGGAAAGGTAAACATAGGAAAAAGATTCTCTTAAAAGATTGAAAAGGAGCTGAATTGTTCCGAATGAAGAATGTTCCAATGCCCTACTTCCAATCTAGTCACAATTATAGAATTTGGAGCAAATGACAACAAGGACAAACGTAGATACTGTAATCTATATCGATTTTGATAAACCAATTTTTAAGGGTCAAAACTGATTCCAATGGCCGAAAGGCGGAATGTATGAATATCTTTTAATTGCTAAAATGCAGATTGGGGTAATTTCATAGAGGAGCACGGGTATCAGCTACACTGTTAAAAATGTTGTTCCACCTTGCCCCAAAAATTGGTTCCCATTTAGCTGCCACCAACATTTGGTGCTTAGTTTCACGATTTAATGGTGCAACCTCGGACCGTAAGCAC
The DNA here is from genome assembly GCA_963978545.1 of Linyphia triangularis. Lineage (NCBI taxonomy): Eukaryota > Metazoa > Arthropoda > Arachnida > Araneae > Linyphiidae > Linyphia > Linyphia triangularis. The sequence continues at coordinate 102,854,979 of OZ021722.1, read as the reverse complement.
CATTAAATCGCGAAACTAAGCACCAAATGTTGGTGGCAGCTAAATGGGAACCAAATTTTGGTGCATGGTGGACAATTTTTTTTAACAGTGTACTTATATTGCTTTAAGTTTCTGCACTAAAGGTTGATATATGTAAGATATAAATAAATATTTTAATTTTAATAATTAATTACGGATTTTTTTCAGTCCTCTATAGATTCTTATTGCTGTTCAACAATATTTTAAATTAATAAATCTCACTTAACATTTTTTGTACGACAATCGTAAATCATCACGAACTTGTCTTCGATAGGATACAACATCTATATAAACACTTGTCACGAGTTGTGTTTGGCGCAAATTGCAAGTACACTATATTTAGCTTCAAATGTTGCAACTTATTCAAGTACTTATATTGAAAAAAAATTAAATGTGTAGTAATGAATAAATATTTAAGTAACTAAATGGAAAAGTTCATCTACAATTTGTTTCCTATTGATATCAGGACATAATTTATACACCGTTATTTCTATTTCCATTTGTTATATTAAAAGAAATTGACAAGAAAAAATTTAAAAAAAGTGAATTCCTTGTTAGAAACAATAAAAGTGTAATTTTCCAAAAAAAATAAAATATATCAGTTTTGCAATCAATGCTCTTTATTACTGTGAGATAAACTCATTGTTATTTCAAATAAACTCTTCAATTCATGCCAACAGCCGTTCATGATTGAAGAGAAAATACGTTTTGTTGGAGTCTAAAATAACATGCGACAGTTTTTCTCGTTGCTTTTGAAATTGGGAAACAGATGTGAATTTTTCCGTTACATGAAATCTAACAAAATATCTACAGAAGTTCTTTTGTCCCATAGAAATATCAGTGAAAAGGAACATATTCTTCGAAAATATTCTTGGTGCATTTTAATCAAGGTCTATAATTGTACAAATATAAGTCTGAAATTGTTCATTTATGTTTCAAAAAATGGTAATAAATAATTTTGAATTGAAAGATAAATAATTATTTTATGATTCTCGAAATTTTTCCTTGTAAAATATCTCATAATACACTGTTAAAAAATTCAGTTCAACGTTGAACCAAATTTTGGTGCAATTTCATGGCTGGTAGGCAGTTGCACCAAAAAGTGGTGCAACTTCCATCAACGAAAAATACTGATGAGGAGGTTGCACGAAAATATGGTGCAACCTCGGATCACCGCAACCGTAACCGATTGAAATCGACAACAACCGCATCAAGACCGAAAGCCAATGTCTAGCACAGAGTATTTAAATCATTAATCGAATATCAAGGTAAGTAAAATGCTTTATTTTACATATATGGTAAATGTTTTTTGCTTACTGTAAATTATTTATCGATGCAGAAACTGATTTGCCCTGTGTTCAGTTAGGCTTAAGTGATGTTGACAAATTCGCCGCAATGCATTACCAGTGAAATTACCTTAAAATTTCTGATTTCGCGATGTTTTATCGCACTCTTGCTACAAAAGTGACACAACCCAAAATTCTTTTTTTTTAAGTTAAAGTGTATACATAATCATAGTTTATATGGGCTGGAAGGACGCTTAAGTCTGTTTCAGCTTGAATTTAATATGAAAACAATCTTGTGCCATTCAACTAGCTTCAAGTACATGCAGTCTCGGATTTTTTACTCAAAATGATAAATTTTGACTTATATTGCACCCTTTCTACAAAAATAACATATGTATGAATAAAAAATTATTTTATTCAATAATTATTAGCATTATCCTAAAGTTTATAAGCTTTAACTGTTGTATGCAGTTTCAGACCCGAGTCATTTTTCATGAAATGTTTCCACCCTTGAAAGTGAACAATGGTCCCTCCTCTTTTCAAATAAATAATAGTACTTAAATAATATTTATTAGTTTTCCGTCAACTTTTAATCACGCTTATGGAAGAATGGTTTGAGAGGCCGCTCATATGAATTATGTAACAGTTTATGCCACTGCAGTTGAAAGTTTAATCATACAAAATATTCAAAAGTTCAATTTAATCAATTTCTCGAATAATTCAATGCATTTTCATCTAAACATGTTTTCTGAAAAAGAATGTTTAAGGCCCCTTTCGTTCAAATTATACGTTTTCAATTAATGCTATTTTAAATGTATTTTTTTCACGCATGGTTTATTGTCTTTTTATATATCCTTTATTTCAATTCTACCTGTATCACTAATAGACTAAGAGACGACTGCATGTTGAGGTACATCATCGAACATCATTCTGTATTTTTTATAGAATGTGAAGAATGTAAATCCCCTCGTCTGCTGTGGCAAAAATGGCCAAAACTGCTCGATTTAATGACTTGAACTAAATCCGACTGCCAAATATGTCGTAACTTGCTAGTATATTAACTCACTTTTTCTTCTGGTCAGCCAACGCACTTTGATTTTCAATGAAGGAGGCAAATGATTTCTGATTTCTGGGTCAGAAAACTAGCATATTTCAAAAGTGAGCTTAATTGGCAACATCAGTTACGTCATTAGGGACATAATATATATTGTGTACTTGATTCATTTTTAAAAGATACAAGTAAGCCGTCGCCTGATATCTGAACCGTCTGCAGCCTTTAATTGAAAATTAAAGAACTAAGGGTTATAAAATAAAAAAAGAATGCTCATTATTTGGCAATCGGATTTAGTTCAACTCATTCCATATCGATTTTTGACCAGTTTCGGCCATTTTTGCCACGGCAGACCAGTGGACTCATAATCTAACTTTTCTCCACATTCTGTAAAAAAAATTATAATGATGTCCGATGGAGTACCTTAACATGCAGCCCTCCTTCGGACTATAGAGTTTAATTGAGAAATAAATTGCATAAATAATAAATCGTCTCGGATAGTTATCGATTAAATAACAAAAAAAATTATTCTGTGTAGAGCGACCAGTGATATTTCAATGAAATTGCAGTAAAGTAAACACAATTTTATACATAATAAAAATAATAATAAACTCGGGACTTAATCATGCTCTTTTGTATATTTCAGTTTCCCGATGATGATGCTCAGCTCAGCTCACAAATCCATAGGAGTGCGAGGTGGTGGAGATCTCTTCTGATCATCACGTTGCAAGGCATCCCAGATATACTAATATTCCTGTCTGGGGGTTTAGGTGGTCAACGAAGATGTCCAAAGTCAAAAGAGTGTCCCTGGAGCCAGTTTGTAGCTACTCGTGGCATGTGGAGTGTCCCATTGTCCTGCTAGAATTGCCCAAGTCCAGCCGAATGCGCCATGGACATGAATAAGTGCAGGTGATGGGAGAAGATGCTTACATACCTGTCAGAGTCGTCTCTAGACTAATCATGTGTCACATATCGCTCCAACAGCATATGCCACATATCATCGCAGAGGCTCCACTAAGTTAAACAGTTCCCTGTAGACATGTAGGAACCTTGGATTCATAAGGTTGTCTCCAAACCCTGCTTGTCCATCTGCCCAATACAATTGTAAAGGAGACTCATCAGACCAGGCAACAGTTTCTTGTCATCAACAGTTCAATAGCGATATTGGTGGGCCCAGGCGTATCGTAAATCCTTGTGTCATGTAGTCAACAACGTCATGTGTGGGATTCCGCCTCACATCATTGATAGTTCCTTGAACTGTTTGCACATTGACACTTGTTGATGCCCCAGCATTGAAATTTGTGGCAATTTGTAGAAGTGGTGCACTTCCATCTTGCTTAAGGATTCTCCTTAGTTGTTGATGGTCCCTGTCTTTCAAGGTATTTTCCTAACCGCATCGATTTCTCTGAGATTTGATGTTTTACCGGGTAATAGATACACACGGTACAGTTTATTTACCACGGTACAGTTTATTTACCACAGTACTGTTTATTTACCACCTCGGAGATACTATGTCCATCTTTCAAGCGCTGACTATAATGCCACGTTCAAAGTCAATTAAATTTTGATAACCTATCATTGTAGCAGCAGGAATAGATCTAAGTCAAATGAGTACACAATTGAAGACTATGCTGCACCAGAACGTGGTTCGTATATGATCTGGATAAGTAACCTGATGCTCCGTTCAAGAAGACTAGAACTTATTACAAGTTTTATTCTAAAAAAACCTTAAATAATCTAGTACATGTTTTATATTTAATTTATGTATAAACAATGTTTCTACTAGGTCTTACTCTTTAAGAAATCCTTACTTTTAGTTTTCATTTATAAAAACCTTTAATAATTCTTATTTTTCTCTAATAGTAATTTAAAATTCCAGCTTATTTATTACAGCTAACTAGATTTGACTCATTTTCAATATGTTTGTGGTATTAATGGTTTCAAATGTGTTGTTTATTTTTAAATAATATAGTTTATGCTAATTATCATACAAAATCTTGTTCAGGTTTGATTTTTAATTCATGTATGCAAGTTAAGGTTAGTTCTTATGAAAAATATTAAAGGTGTTTAATAGCTTCTTATTGTATGAAAAGTGTGGGAACCTTGATTAAAAACAATGTTTTTGTGTGCTAAATAAAGTAGACTTTCAAAAGTTTCATTTCTACCCTGCTCGTAATAAACATAAACATGAGCTATCTTTTTCGGTATGTTTGTGGTATTATTGGTTGTCCCTCAGCTTTTTTTAATTATTCTTTATTAAGAATTCCCCTATTTCAACATGAAAAACTTGCATTTAGTACAAATAACAGTAAAATGACTTCCTCTGAAGGTGACTTTAAATAATTTTTTTTTAAATATATTCTATTTTAAGCTACATGATACCATTGCATAATGAAAGGTTGCTGTAATATGATAAAAAATATAATCTGCAAAGTAATAAGTTGATTTAGTGCTCAGTTACAGACTTTTAATCAACTAAATGTTTTAAAAAGCCTCTTCAGTACTTTTCCGTTAAAGGAGGCCATTGGCAAAATCCAAGTGTGGTACGGATTCTGCGCCAAGATAATTTTTGCCAATAAATGGCAGCAGCTGCCATTTTTTAATAAGTTAACTGCCTATGGTTGCCATGATTTGGCTTGGTTTTACGTAAACAGTTCTTAACGCAGAATCCGTACTGTACTTGGATATTTTTTGCCAATAGCACCCTTTAAGGGAAAAGTACTGTCTCTTCTGTATTAAAAATGTATGTTTATAATATATTACTTTTTTACAAATATATTTAAACAGAATTTGTTTGATAGTATAATTTAGATACACATGTCCAACAGGGCAAAATATAATGGTATTCTGAAGCTGTGGTTTCCTTAACACAAGTTGTTGTGTAGAAAGTGGGATGCTAATTTTACCAACTGTATTGTTATTCATAAAATGTTTTGTAATTACATCTGTTCAGTTTGCTTTTTTGTAATGAGCAATTAATAAAATATTTTGATTTTGTATTTTCATTTATAATGTGAAGCTGCTATTTAAATTTGAATATATATATGAAATTGAGGGTGTCATGACTCATTTTTATTGCATTTGAGATCTGATTAAATAAGTAAACAATGTTTTCCTGTTCAAGTATTCTGTGTGAAATATACAGGGCTATAAAAATAGTTTGCTAAAATATGAGAATTGTTGATCTGATCATAATTTTAATTATTTAAAAGGGTTATTGTTGGTAACAATAAATAAAGGTATTCAGTTTTTAAATAAATAGTAATGCTTATTAGAAATAGAATTTTTTTTTAATTATATTTTCTACTTAATATGTGGATATTTTATTTGTTGAAAAAAAAAATTACTTTAATATTTGTTGTTTCCAAATGGATATATTTTTAATTAATGCATGATTATACTACTTCATTGCCCTAGCTGAAGAACCCATGCAGTTATATCCTCATTGAATGTTGAAATGATAACTATTTTTTATTTATAATACATTAAAATAATTTATATACAAAATATTATTTATAAAACTATATAATATATGAAAAAGTAATAATTTAAAACAAAAAAAATTATTTAATACAAACAATATTTAATTTAAAAATATATATTCTATCCACAGCTATAACAAGCAGGGGGGGGGGGGGAAGGGGAGGGGGAAAAACGCATTATTCAACATTTAATGCACCTTTAAGTTGAGGACAGAAATCATAAATATTGATTCATCCTTAACTTCAAAATGCGGTACAAAAATATAAAAGGGGGTTTAAACTATCACCATAAAATGGTATAACAAAAACGCAAATATTGGTTCAACGTTTCACCATAAAATGGAGTAGCGAAAACACTAATTTTGGTGCAACCATGCACCATAAAATGGGGTAGCGAAAACGGTAATCTTGGTGCAACCATGCACCATAAAATGGAGTAGCGAAAACACTAATTTTGGTGCAACCATGCACCATAAAATGGGGTAGCGAAAACGGGAATCTTGGTGCAACCATGCACCATAAAGTGGTGTAGCGAAAACGCGAATTTTGGTGCAACCTATCACCATAATATGGTGTCCGAGGTAGCACCATTATTTCGTGAAACTAAGCACCAAATGTTGGTGGCAGCTAAATGGGCACCAAATTTTGGTGCAGGGTGGAACCAAATTTTTAACAGTGTACTAATCCTTCAGCTTTTGCATTACTATTTTCCGAAAAGGTGTACTTTTCTAAACTTGGAATTGTTGTCTAGAAGGAATTCCACTTTTTATGCAACATTATAAAAATATATAAAACTTATATAAATATCTGATGATAAGTAACTGAGTAAATAAACGTACACTTGTAAAAATACATGGCATTTTAGTGTTATTTCAAACATTTTATGGTTGACATAAAATATATGTTTGAAAGTGTATGATACCATAAAATTTAAAGAGAAATTCATTGGTATAATAAATATGTATTGCCATGATTCATCTTAGGCCATTTTCTATTATCAATGTTTTTTAATGATAGGCAATGTCCTTTTAGGTGAATTGGGACAAGTGTGTTAATAAAAATCTTTTGTGTATTTTCGTAGAGCATTCTTATTGAAAATTAGGATGTATTGTATACTAAAAAAAACCCACAATTTTATTGGTTGTGAAGCTGTAAATTTTATCACAGTATTTGATATAAAACATTTTTATATACGAAACATTGGTTATAATTGCTTTCTTTCGATGAACTTTATAGCATTGTTAAACGTTTTGAAATGAATGTTTCGGTCTTTTAATTAAATGTATGACATGATGTGAAAATTATACAATGCTATAACGAAAACACATTTATAGATGGTTTCTCCTCGTTAATTTCTTATACAGTTTCCAACAATTACATGGAATAGGAGCTATCTATCAATTTAGATACAAGAAATAAGTTGACATCAGCGTTGACTAAAGCAAACTTGATTGACAAAAGACAATAAAGACTACGTGATCTGAAGATAAAAAGGTTGCAAGAAACGTTTGATCATCGAATTCAATGGCTACTGATTCTGCCCAGAGCCAATGCTTTTAACAATAGGTAGTTTTTTATTCGTTGTTTTCTGTAAGTTCTACTTTAGTTTTTTTCTTTACAATGTTTGTTGGATGAATTACTTCTAATAAAATAAATAAGGATTTATTGTTTTATAGATTATACTTTAGAAGTTTTACTTTCAATCGCAATGAAAATTACAGGACAAATTAATCCATTTTAAAAGAAATGAAAATTGTTTTTATTAGAACAGAACAAAGGATTCTTAGGGATATAAGCATTTCATTTCAAAGTACAATAGTATTGCAGTTGTTAACAAATGACATTTGTCAAGAAAAAATATTTTTTAATAATTGCATCAAGTGATTAAAGACATAGTCTTTTAATCGAAAACATAGAAAACCATGCATGAATCATTAATTTTTACAAAAAAACATAGAAATCATCAAAACTATATTAAATTCACCCAAAACTATTTAAAATCATTCATTCAAACTTACATAATATTTCATTTTGAATTGAAAATATATCGGCTTTGTATTGTATATTAGTACATTTTCGGAATAAATATTTTTCTTATTTAGACATATCTAAACGAAAAGTACTTATGAATAGATATAATTAAACGCAGTTGCCATACTGCAATGATTACATTTGACCTTTAATATGCCAAGATTGCAAATGATACCATTTATTTCAGTTTTGATAAAGTATGCAATAAATTCGTGAATAAATTCAAATGCATTTTACTCTTTCGTTAAATTTATACAGAATTAACAATTAAAACAGTTTACCTAATTAAGAGTTTAACGAAAAAGAGCTAAAAAATACTAAATTTCTTTACATTGTATTAAATTTATTTTCTAAACAATGGAAGATTTGATCGGATCCAACGTAAAAAAGTTTCAACACCATTTTTAGTATCTTTAGAAATATTTTAGACAAAGCTTTAGTTTGAAAATATGCAGTGACAAAAAAAATGTGTTTTCTTCTCCAGCTTTTATAAATGGTATCTACTAAACCTTGAACTTTAAAAATGTCAGTTACTAAGATTACAGGTTATCTAAAATTTAAATGAAATATTTTTTCTAAAAAATAATAAAAAGTAAGTCCTAGTTAATTTCCGATGTACTAACTGGAGATAAATTTTTGGAGTCGATAATAAAAAGCAAAGCCATCCCATTTTTAAATCATTTATATTAACTTCGATTTTGTGTGTGTCGATGGTAGGCAAATCTGCACCTCTAGCCTTCATCCAATCGGTCTGAAACTTGGCAGATAGGTTCGATATCAATTACAATGCATTCTATTAAGTTTTGGGGATGTTACTGTCATTAAAAAGTTGCTTTTACGGAATACTAATAAACCAACTTGCCGTCATCCAATCACACTAAAATAGTATTTAACCGAACATTGAAGAAACTCTTTCCTGATGTAAAAATTTATTTGAATAAATAAATTAATGATTGAATAAGTAAATAAATAAATAAATTAATGATTGAATAAATAAATAAATAAATAAATGAATGAATGAATGAATGAATGAATAAATAAATAAATAAATAAATAAATAAATAAATAAATAAATAAATAAATAAATAAATAAATAAATAAATAAATAAATAAATAAATAAATAAATAAATAAATAAATAAATAAATAAATAAATAAATAAATAAATAAATAAATAAATTGTTTTAATCAGAAAAAAAAGGTATTTACATATGAGTGCTTAGTTTCAGGTTCATTTTTAATAAATTAATTTTGAGTCTTAGTTCGCCGCACATTTTGCTGATAGAAATGTTTTTGATATTTAAAATTATATGCATACACTAAGCACGCGCTGTTTACGGAATCGTCTCTCTGTTAACGAATGCCAAAATTAGCCATGCATATAAAGGATTTATATAAAAACTTTGTTATTATGGGTTATATTATTTTTCTAAAGGAGAAACTAAGCTGATAAAAACTGCTTATTTAATGTTTAGTATAAGTACAAAATGCGAATAACAAAGCTCGTCTAAAGCAATAGTTCAGCCATCTTCATAGCATGCTTATATTATACACGCTTAATTCATTCCAACAAAAACATTAATTTCACGTTACAGCTATGTATATTTGTTTATATCATTTTTATTGCAATGTATGGGATGTAGTAGATAAAATTCAAATATCTGGTAGTTTTGAAACTTTTACAATATATTTGTCGAATTTATAATTTCTTTGCTTTTATAAATATACTTACTTACCTTGAAGTCCAGTTGGCGATGATCATAGTTACAAATTAGTAATCACCCATATCAATAACTAAATACTATTGAAAGAGTAAATAAAAAAATCGATTTTTTTTACAATTTATGCAGGTTGGATATCTTATGCAGTATGTGTAGTGTATACTCCTAATATTTTATTTACCGAAGATAAATGTTATGATGATCAGAAAATCTACGCATGAGAAAAAGAGCTCCAAAAATCTTCATATGTGTACACGCAATTTCTTAGCCGAACTCATACATGATATTTTCACATAGAATGTTACAAAGTAAGTTTTCTTTTCAGAAGATACAAGTTTCAATGTATCTTTTCTTGAAAGGTTTGTTGAAATGAAGGTCCCTAATTTAAAATTTTTCTTAAATAAAAAAAAAAGTCAGTGAAACGTATCCAATTTAAAATGTAAAATTTTCTTTTTCTAACAGTGATATGCATTCGCTTCAAGCGGTTCGTAGGCAGAGAAAATTAAACATTTATTCAGGCTTCATCATTTCTGAAATTGAAATACTTTTAGGAAACTCAAATGAGATATTGGCAGTCCTGATAACTACAGTTGAGTAAGGATATTTTATTTATATTTCTGCTAAAAAGTATTGAAACTTTACAAAAGATTTCCTTACATATAATAAAATAAAAATAATATAATCCATATAAAGAAAGTTTTTTTTTATTATATATCCTTTATATGTATTGCCAAATTATATTTTCATTAACATAGAGTCGATACTGTTGTCAGCTTGTGCTTGGTGATTGCTTTTTTTTTTTTTTTTTTTTTTTTTTTAAATACTAAAAACATCTCTATCAGCAAAATATGAGACAAACAACGTTTAAATATTTATTTATTAAAAATTAATGTGAATTTAGGCATACACACGTTCAAATATCTTTTATTTCTTCTGATTAAAATAATTTTGGCTACAGGAAAGAATTTCAGCAATGATCGGTTAAATAGGACTTATTAGTACTCTAAAACAATTATTAAAACTTGTATAAAAGCGTCCTTTTAGTGATAGAAACAGCCCCAAAACTTAATGCATTGTGATCGACATCGAATCTATCTGCCACGTTTCAATCCGATCAGAGAAGGATAAGTGGGTTAAATAGGCTAACGCAGATTTGCCCGGCAGCCTCGCATAAAAAAAATGAAGTTAATATAAAGGATTTAAAAATAGAAATTATTTAGACATTATAATAAATATATTTCCATATAAAATGTTCATAATAATAAATAATATATAAAAATAACTTTACTACGTTAACTTTCTATCATGTAAAATTTGCTGAAAAAATCTTACACAATGTAATCGAGCATTTTACTTCTTTTTTGAAAAAGTGATACATAGTAATTATAGCTGTAGTTTTTAACGGGACTTTCTTTTGAGTGGAAGTTATAACGTAAATTTTTAAAGAAACGTAAACTAAAATAGTTATAAAAAGGTTAAAGTGAAACAAAGCACTGATTTTTATATTCTCCCTCTATGTATCACGACATAAAGATAATCCAGAATCGTAAAAAAATATACAATGATATTTTAATTGTAATAAATAGCGTTTTTGATATAGCTTACTATGATAACTAGGACTTTGTGATGTTTATATTGGAAATATCTGCAACAAATCTCGGAATTAAGGGGATTTGTTTATTCTACACTTGATTTTCTCAGTAATATGTTTTCGTTGTTAGACGTATCTTTTCTATTACAGCTATTACAACTAGAAACACAATTTAAACACTAGTATATATTTTTTTTAATTATTGCTACTTACTTTAACATGGGCTTTTAGAAATATTTATCTAACAAAAAAGCTATTGAACATAAACAATAAAACTGTGATTTTGCCATTTTTTTGGTAACGTTTTAGTAAAAATATAATTTTAAACAACTAGGATTTATAATAACAGAACAGTGGTGTTGGCCGTCTTAAGAAACAAGTCATGGTCGAATAACAAGACTTTATTTCTAGAGATGAGGAGGGTAAAAGTTGAGGTTGCCACTTGGTTAGAGCATAGAGTTAAATTATAACAAAAGGCTTAGCGGAACATAAAACTATGGGTTTTATAGATTGGTGATGCTCCAAAAAACCGGCACAACGCGGTTTAAGGCAGACTAGTCTAGATTCAAGGCGCATCATGCTAATTCCGGAAAATGCAGAAACGAGAAACGAAGTAAGTACTATTGCAAATATTAAAAAAAAAAAAAAAAAAAAAAAAAAAACGTATTGTAAAAGTTAAAAACAATTATTGATTGATCACTATAAAATGTTTCAATTCATTAGCCTATATAGTTTTTTAGATAAAGCACATTAAAAATCCATAAATTTATCATTGCGAACTATTGGAACTTTGAGGGATTATGGGATACCTTAAGATACACAATCTTGAAAGTTAAGTAGTCATAACTAATTTTTACAAAATTACAATAGTTTTCTTTGCGTATCTTTAAATTTATTCTCAAGAAAGATGTCAGAAGAAACTAGTTACAATTGCAATATAAACTAAAAAGAAAGGGAGCTTGTGTAAATTATATATTTTAAATAACTTTATTTATCCATTTCTTACAAAAAGTTAATAAAATATTTCTGCTTTTGCTGTACACAAAAATTCAGTCTTACTATAAATATAGAAATGTCATCCATTATTTTTTAAAAAAGCATCACACATCATAATTCACCCTATTAAGCATATTATGCAGTGAAATGTAATGAAGTTTTTAACAGTACCATATATGTAAACGTGATGGAGTATAATTTTCATAGTTAGATAGTTTAAATAGTGTATTGATTAGTTTGATAGTTTAGACTATCGTTAATAATTCCCAAAATGTATCCTTACTTGTCTATCTTAAGTTATTTGTTCTTAAGTAATGTTATGTTTGAGCATGAAATATCATGAAATTCTTATAAGTTCACATTACTTCATATGCTTCATTACTAGATTTACATCATCTCTCAAAGCAAATGAAGGACATACAATTGCATGACTGGGTTTACAAGATTGATCGCTATTATTAAATTGAAATTGGTTGCATTTTTCTCTTTGTGAAGGCACATGCATTGTATGAGAGAACATATTGACTTATTTATGAAAATAAAATTATGTTGGTTTAAAGTGAAACGACATTACCTGAAATTTTGTTTTCAAATAAAAAGTGAAAACACATTTATAAAGTCAATTATACTTTGAAACGTTACCAAGCCAAAATACAAAGGATAATTTAAATTTTGCACTTGACTTATTTAATAGAAACTGCCATCGCCATTAAAGATATACTGAAACCGTTAAATCATTATTGTCAATGCAAATATGGAAACAAACATATTACAAAAAATTAAGAAATGTTTAGTTTTCCTTATGGTCCGAAATTTTTTGGGTGAAAGATGAGCTGTAATAGGATGATAATTTCATTGAAAATGTACTTTTGTGCACAATTTCATGTTCTTCTGGACACAGTGGAATAAGAAGAATTATTTAAAGTACTATTACATGTTTTGCTATTTAGAACTATAAAGAACTTTTAAACATCATAGAAAGAGGCATTTAGAAATAATTTGTATGACATATTTCAAAGCCACTGCTAAGCAAATTTTATAGGAGGGCTGGGAGAACCGTATGTGATTTAAATCCTTTATATGTATAAGTGTGAATGAGTGGTTGTGTGTGTCTCTGGCGGGCAAATCTACGAAGGCCAAATTAACTCCTTTCTCTTAGCCAATCAGTCTGAAACTTGGTAGTTAGATTTGATGTTGATGACAATGCTTTCAAATTTTGGGGGCTGTCAATGTCATTAAAAGATAGCTTTTACGTAATACTAATAAACCAACTTGCCGTCATACGAACACGCTGAAAAAGCATTTGACCGATATCATTGAAGAATCTCCTTCCTGTTGTCAAAATTGTTTTGATAAATAAATAATAAATTTTTTTAATCAGAATAAATGAAAGATATTTTGATGTGAATGTATAAATTCACATTAATTTTTAATGAATAAATTTTGAAAAGTAGTTTACAGCATATTTTGTTGATTTTTTTTTTTTTTTTTAATATTTAAAATTAGATGCCAGCAACAAGCACACGCTGACAACAGAAACGGCGCTATTTTAATGAATGTAAAACTTGCCAATGCATTATAATAGATTTATGTTAAAATTTGTGTTTTTATGGGCTATATTATTATTGATTATCAGAGTTCACCAAAATGCGTGAAATCTGCGTGATCACGTATTTAAAATCAGTTTTACCCCATAAAGTAACCTCATGCGTGAATTTACACATCGGCACGTCATGGTTAAATTTTCAAAATTAATCTTCCAATTTAAAAAAGATCATCCTAGCCTTTTTTTGGCGGACCTCCCTGCCTTAAAAAGAAAAAGATAAAAAAGCGTTTTTTCTGGAAAAAATGCAAAATTTTCGTTTATTTTCCAACTAAATGCAATATGCGGATCACACCTTCTGAAATCGCCTGTTACGCATGCGCATTCATGTTCAAACGTGTCTTGCACAGACCAATGACTGGCTGAAGTCATTGAATGGCCGCTGACACCGCGTGCGACATTATTAGGTGGAATGTAGTAGATAACCCCACAATTTCTAAATTCCATTTCGAACCTTCTTTGCTTAGGTGCATTTCGTCGGCTTTTTACTATGCTTTCTTGCACATAATAGAGAAAAAGCCACATGCGTGAATTCATAGAAAACGTAGATTAACGCTATGTCGTCCACACATATAACCGGGATTCCGACATTTTTCCAGGGTTTTCGAGATAATCGTGGAGTTTTACTTCTCCGTCATTTGCGCGATAGTCTTCGGCGTGTTACCGCCATTTTCCCGACACCAACTTTGTGTCACCGAACGGCATAGTGTTAATATTTAGTTTAAGCTTAAGGTTTAAAACTATCAAGTGTTTTTAGTATTTAAGCATTTAAAAAACATATTTCTGCTCTGATACTCGAAATAACGTTCGTGCATCACTGCTATTGTTGTACTTATTAATTTTGATAAAACAAACTTATTTTGCTTTAGTTTTAAAAGATTTTAGTTTGAAAAATACCCTTTGGATTTTAAGAACACCCGTTGAGAGGGGATGAAAACAATCTTTAGGACTATTTAAGTTAAGTAGCAAACACTGCTGATTATAGCTATATTTTACATCACAGCTATGGAACCCTAAATTCAACGTTTTAAAATTCTGACGATAGGTATTTTAAAAAATAATTGTTGTTTCCCTAATGTCCCTAAATCTAATTTACTGTGTGAAACTTATTTCTACCTAATTTATAATTTATTTATTCAGCACCATTATATCTTAACGATTAACGAAAAATCAATTTTTGCAATTTACTAGATTTGCTAATTACTGTCATCATTTAATTTATGAAAAAAGATAACGACGTGATAAAATAATTTATGTTTTCTCTTCTTCGAGCGCA
The DNA here is from genome assembly GCA_963978545.1 of Linyphia triangularis. NCBI lineage: Eukaryota > Metazoa > Arthropoda > Arachnida > Araneae > Linyphiidae > Linyphia > Linyphia triangularis. The sequence goes on along the minus strand of OZ021722.1, from coordinate 102,839,925 downwards.
ACATGTGCTCACTTTAAATTAATTTTCAAAAATTATGGTTTTGATAAAATTAATTGAGCTAACATTTTTAAAAGTTTAATATTGAAAATAATTGATTTATTATTTGAGATGATGATGAAATTGAGCCGGGAGAAGTAAAAAGTAAGAGTGATAGTTAATTTTCTAAAATGGCTGCTTTTACAATTATTGCGGAAGTTGCAAACGATATGTCTACCAAGTATATCAAACTCACTTTTTTTCTATGTAAGTCATTCATCGCCATATTTATAAAAACAATAGTTTCTTAAAAGAGATAATAAAAGTTTTCTGATTTATTTCTGTAATTAATGGAACGTGAATTGTCAATTTTGCAGTTAGTGCTACCAACCGCAGTATTTCATATTTATTCTACAACAGCTATGCTTTGCATTCACGGATTACAGTGAAAGGATAAATTAATTCGGTATATTGTGGAACGTCTTGTTAAGGCTGGCGCTTTAATGCTTTGAAATTCCGCTTTGTTGGCAAGCATAGCAGAGTTCCCAATTCATGAAGTGCTTTGTATGATTTGGTTTGCGATAAACGACGAAATAAAAATGAATTTGACCTTGACCCACTGACCTATATACAGCGTGTCCCCGTATAACCTGGCTGACCATTATTTTCGACACTGTTGGTCCTAGATGCATAGTCCCAGTTGAAGAAATGTTTTAAATCGTTAAAATAATTTTACTGAATAGTTTTTAAGTTAGCAAAGGGGTTGGTATAAATATTACGGATTGTAAATTTTTATATGGTCTTCAGTTCCCCCAACTCATATTTAGAAAAATTTTGTCCATGAAAAAACACTTCAAACGAAAAAAAAAATTGAAATTTTTACAACCAATATTCACGGAGATATTAAAAATGGAATTTAGTGACTTATACCACTTTACACCCGTGGTCATTAACATATTTTAAGGGCATGTACACAAAATGAAATACAGAGAAAAAGTAATTGCTTTCTGAAAATTATTCTGAAATCAAACGCATGAATACGATCTATTAATATCTGTAGTGAATTGTGGATGCTGAACTCGTTTGCAAGAGATTTATAGTACTCCCTGAAAATAACAAAAATTTTTCGACTCTGTACGATCAAAGCAAAAATGAAATATGTCGAGGCAAAACAAATTCACACTCCTGTGTAGTGCAGGGGTCGCATTCGTCCTAAAATTCCTATAATTTCTCAAATTTTCGTTTCTCCCTAAAATTCATAAAATTGTACCTAAATTTTTTATCTATCCCTAAAATACTCAAAACCCATGTGTCGGGAGTCTTAAACCGACACGGTGCACCTCCTTATCACCCGCGATTGGTGCAAGAGTTTTTGCCCGGGATGAAAACAGACGGTTTGATTTCTGCAATTTCATCATGAACAAGCTACAATTGGATTCATCATTTGTGAATGACATTCTATTTTCTGATGAGTGTACGTTTTCAAGAACTGGGGTAGTAAATAGGCAAAACACACACTTTTGGTCCTTAAAAAATCCTCATGCAATCTGACCAAACAAGCATCAAGTGCGATGGTCCGTTAACGTTTGGTGTGGCATATTTTGTTTGCTTTTGTTTTTTGATGATACATTAACAAGTATGTGAACCTGTTACAGGGACCTTTATCTGAATTTCTGGATGACCATGTTGTGTTAACAGATCTTAAAAGATGTGGTTTCAACAGGATGGTGCACCACCCCACAAGGCAGCTTCCTGCCTTGTGGGGTGGGTTTCAAGTTAACATTATAGGCTATGGAGGTCCGATAGAATGGCCTCCTAGATCTCCAGATATAAATCGTTTAGATTTATTTCTTTGGAGATATTTGAAAAGCAAGGTCTATGAAAAAGAATCGACGAGTCTATTAGATTTGCAGAATTGAATTTTATCCGCTGCCAGGTGTATTACGCCTGTAATGCTAAAAAGTATTGAAGATGAATTTGAATTACGTGTGCGCTTCGATAATTTAGTCGAAAGAAAACACTTAGAGCATATTGTTGCACAAATTGTCTGTATATATTGTAAATAGTGACGTATTATTTCAAAATTCTATTGTAATTTATTTTTATCTTATTTTATTTATTAATTAATAGCGATTATACAAGTTAGAAAAAGGTGGCAACACCTAAAGCAATCGAGAAGTTTCGAGATATTTCTTTTCTATGAATTGGCTGGAAATTTCGAGAATGTCTCACGCGCTTGTATATAAAAGACTGGAGAAAGGGAAAGTTTTCACATTGACTTCGGACTTCGTTGAAAACTGATCGCTTTGTTTACCTATTGGAGTGAGCTTGTATAATCGCTGAATTCGAAGTTATTTTTGTTGAAGCTTGTGTTGAAGCTTGAGAGTAATTAAACTGTTGCCTGTGAATAAATTTTGTGAGTTTTCTGAAGAGAGAATAAATATTTTTATACCTTGAAAACTGTGCCATCATTGCCTCAGTGGAAAAATTCGTAACAGTGGTGTCAGAAGTGGGGTCTCGTAATTTTGAATGCCGACAACTAGAGGAAGGATGGAAGACCAAATGAAGCAGTTGATGGAAATGATTGCTGGAATGAAGGCCCAACAAGAATCCACTGCCGCCGAAATAAAACCCGAAATGAAAGCCTGCCAAGAAACCACCGCAGCCGAAATGAAAGCCTGCCAAGAAACCACCGCAACCGAAATGAAAGCCTGCCAAGAAACCACCGCAGCCGAAATGAAAGCCGAACTTTTCGCTACGATTGCCGTCGGACAAGCCCGTCAAGAAACGACTAACGCCGGACTCGCCGCTACCATATCCGCCGGTCAAGCCCGCCAAGAAACGACTAACGTCGAACTCGCCGCCGCAATCGCCGCCAGTCAAGAAGCAACGTCGTCGGACATTAAAATTTTAGCCTCCAAACAGGAATCGACTGCTGCGTCCGTTGACGGATTTATAGTGCGCACGGAAAATGTGCTTCAGTCAATGAAGGCTGATATTTCGGAAGTCAAAGAAGATCTTGTGACTGTGAGGAATGAAATCGAAGAAAAAGTTTCCACCTTAAAGGAAGAGCAAGCCAAATTCATTGACGTTGTAGAAGAAAGGCTGCGAAAAATGGAAACTCGCGAAGCTGTGACCATTGCAACGCCTAATTGGGGTAATGTTTCCACTCCTTTTATTGCGCCACGTTCCAACATCAAAGTGGCCACTTTTGATGGGAGGTCGTCTTGGCGCGTTTATCAAACGCAGTTTGAAATTATTGCTTCTGCGAATGGTTGGGACGATACTTCGAAGGCATTCCATCTCGCAGCATCTCTTCGAGGTGAAACTGCTGACATTTTACAGACACTACCTGAAGAGAAGCGGGGAGAATTCGTGGCGCTGGCAAGTGCTTTGGAGTTAAGGTTTGGGAAGCAGCATCTAAAGGATTACAACAGTCTGCAATTGAAAGTGAGACAGCAGAAGGCCAATGAAACTCTTCAAGAGTTGGCGTCAGATATAGAAAGACTGTCGCTCCTCGCTTTCCCAGACTGTCCCCCCGATGTACGAGATGATCTTTCGCTGCAGTATTTCATCGACGCTATTCAAGATCCCGATGTGCAGCAGGCGGTAAGGTTATCCCAAAACAAAAACCTGAAGTCTGCCCTCGTGTACCCCATGAGAGTGGAAGCCGCGCAGCTAGCTTCTGGAAAAGACCGACGATATGTGTGCGGTGCATTAGCCGAGGATTCTTCTGACTTTGTTACCAGTAAGCTTCGAGAACTAGAGAGCAAAATTGATCGAATGATGAGAAGCTATCTCGGAGCCAGGGATCGAAGGACCAGAGTCATTTGCTGGCACTGCAAACAGGAAGGGCATACACGACGTAACTGCCTTGATTTGAAAAAGAGAAGGGATAACACTACCACGGAATCTCAACAACTGAATCTAAGAAGATGCCATCTCTCAGGGCAGAAACTTCAATGCAGAACAGGTGAAGCCACGACCAGTCGTTTCCACGTTTCATCCCGACAAGGAGGAAACCAGGGTTTATTCGTGAAGGGGGAGATCAACGGAACTCCATGTCGTCTAATCGTCGATTCGGGAGCAAACGTTACGATCGTAAGGACGGACGTGGCTCGTCGCCTGAACAGCCGACTCCTCTACACAGCGCCCTCTGTTTCTCTACAAACTGTGTTTGGTGGTAATATCTCTGTGCATGGGAAATTGCAAGTGGACATTGCCCTTGGATTTAACACCTACAAGCACACCGTTTATGTTGCCGAAATTGTAGATCCATGCATTCTCGGACTAGACTTTTTGAAGAAAAATGGAATTACGCTGAATTTTGAGGAAAGCAAGCAGCAAACATGGAGAGGCGAAGTTCCTTTGCACGATCTAGACATGAAAGAGCTGTGCGTATATCGGATTATGGCTCATGACGACAATGTCATAGAGAATGCTGAAGAGTCCACATCTATGAAAAGTACTTCACCAGCCTCGGAAAGAGAACCGAAGAAAGTGACATTGATGAAACCCTCCCAGGAAGTGGTTCATGTGGAAATGGATAAAGTTAGTGAAGAGGGAATCGACATCCGTACTTCTGTTACAAGCATCGAACGGAGGTCCCGGGATCTATCAGCTGCACCCGCGGATGATTCGGACGCAATCTCAAAATCATATAACCAGCAAGATGGGGATCAGAAACTTTCACAGCTTCTGTTGGCATACGGGAGTGCAACTCACGAGACCACCGGATTTTCTCCATCTCTAACGATGTTTGGAAGAGACCTTAGGCTCCCCAGCAACCTCCTCTTTGGACAACCACCGGACACTCCTTCCTCGCCTTTCCAGTATCTAGATGATCTGCAGGCACGTTTGGAAGCCGTACATCAGTTCGCCAGAGAGAGAAACAACATCATGACGGAGCGCATGAAGATCCGATACTATGCCAAGGCCATGGATCGTTCATTCCAGGAAGGTGACAAGGTGTGGTTAGGGAACCCTAAACGTCGGAAAGGACTCTCCCCTAAGCTCCAGAAGAACTGGGAAGGGCCGTATGGGGTCCTTAAGAAGATCAACGACGTCGTGGTGAGAATTCAACGGACACCTTCCTGTAAACCTAGAGTTGTACATAACAATAGACTAGCCCCATATTATAGTAGAAGTGATTGAATTGCCTTTCCTCTTAAGGCTCCTCTATACCGTCCATCTTGAATATCCCCTCTAATGCTAAGGCAATGGGAAAATATGCAACAAATGCTTGAATTTTGCTAAAGAAGTTTTGAGAATACTTCTGCAGGGTTTGTTCTGTTGGATAGATATATCTCTGAGGATTCTTTGAATCTTTTTAGTTTTGTCATAAATTTTGTTAATTTTTTTTTTAAATAGAAAAAATATAATCCTTTTTACTTTAACTTCATTTTACAGGAAAAGGAATAGAGATATTTAAAAACTGACGACTGAAAAATAAATATTGAACAATTATCTGTTTAGTTCAAGTTTCAAAACTTCAATTTTATTTTTCAAACTGTCAATTTTAGACAAACTTTGAAGCTAACTATAAGACAAAAATGTGAAAACCACGCCTCCTATAAGCTCCACCTTAATTGTCGGAGAATAGCTGGCTTTTTTTTTGCTTTTTTTTTTACTTTGTGGAGTGGATAGGGGAGAAGTGGAGGGGATCGCTTCCCTTTTCTAGGAAATGGAATGGGGTGAGATTCCGTGTTCTGGCGTGGTGCAGTAAAAGGCACTGAGCTAAAGATATTCTTAGCTCAGTGGTAAAAAGTGGCTGATTGCATATTGAAACTTGTATTTCATGAAAACGTTAGTTCATTTTCCAAGATTGAATATTTTAGAGGGAATGAGAATATATTTGATATAAGGACAGTTTAAGTTTGCGGATTTCGATTATTATTATTATTATTTTGGAAAACTCCTAAATTAGGAAAATGTTCGAATATAGTACAAGTAAAATAGGATACAAAAAACAAAAAATTGCTCCGTTCACGAAACTTGACAAAAACATTTAATTTATCACGAGACTTGGTAAAAACATTTAATTTATCATGAAAATGAAGAATCAAAAGAGTATAAAAATATCTAGCAAAGAAGGGTGTTTATTTTGGGGGGAGCGTGGGGGATTAGGGGATTTTTAAAACTGAAAAACTAATTTTGGAACTATCTATGCATTTGGCCTTATGATTTTAGCGTATTTTTTTATGCTAAATCGAATGAAAAAAAAAAAACGCAAGTCGTTAAACAATCTAGAAGAAGTTACAGTACATAAACGAAAGCACATGTAAAAAGTGAGGAAAGGTAAAATACGACATAAAGAAGTAAAAAATTGGTCCGTTCATGAAACTTGGTAGTGGCAAAAACGTTTTGTCATGAGAATAAAGAAATTATATAGCTAGAAGGACGTTTTTTGAGGGGGTGGCGGGTTTTTTTTAAACTGAAAATTAATTTTAGTATAATCTAGGCCTATTAGACTTGTGTATTGTAGACTATTTTACAAAGTCATAGTCATTTTTATAAAATAAACTACTTGTGTAAAAACTACTTTATTTCATTACTTATTTTTTATCACTAATGTTTTTGCTAACTTACTATTTCAATTATTCATAACTATTTACTTATTTTATTGCTAACTGGTACTTTTTCGATTAAATTTTGGTTGTTTTTTAATTTTTTCCACTCAGTTTTGGTTCATTACATGAACTTTTATATTACATGTATTTTCGTCTATAAAGTGGACAAATGGACTATAACTGTTATGGAGGATAGTTATATCGTCTTTTTTTCCCCCCCTTTTTTTTATTCGAGTAAAAAAATCGTCAATTTCATCAAAAAATAATCCACACTTACTCGTCATTCCCTTCCCTCTCCCCTCCCCCCCCCCTCCCCCCACTTCAAAAACACACTTCTCTGCTAAATAATTTTTTATTTCTTTGCCTAATTTTACCTTTTCTCGCTTTTTACATGTTGTTTCGTTTATAAGAACTAACTTTTTCTTGATTGGTAATAGCGTCTTGCCTTCTTTTCATTCGATTCAGCATCAAAAACTATTCTATAAACATGCGTCACATGACTAGATTGTTTCAAAGTTAATTTTTTAATTATAAATCCCCTAACTCCCCCCCCCCAAAAAAAAAAAAACCAAAAAAAAACCGATGAAATATTTTTACTAAGATTCAGAAGCGGATTACTAAGATTTAATCACCCATATGTATATGCATAGGGTTTGAAAGTATACATCGCACAACTTTCAATTACACTATAATACTGCAGTATTATAGTGTAATTGAAAGTTGTGCGATGTTCCACACCCCTAGTTTTGTATGTGTCACTGATGGTTTTTGGTATTATTTTACCCTTATTAATAGATAACTTCAGTTCTGTGAAGACAGTGCGCTTTTTTTTTTTAAAAAAAAAAACTTCTTTAGAGTTTTACTTACCCTCTGTTTTTCTAAAAGATTTCGTACTTATTTCTACATTGTATAAATTTCTTTTCTAGTTATAAAGTTCGAAAGTAAAATCAACGAAAAAGTTTTTATTTTGATGCTACTTAACTCTTTACATAATAGTTTTACAAAAACCAATTATATACAAAAATTATAGCAAATTTAATACTCTACAAGTTTTAAATTTAATATTTGTGTTTAGGATAAGAGTTATGATCTATAAACTGAAAAGCGTATTTTTTTTTTGGTGTACCACGGAAAATGCAAAAACCAGAGTAGCTCTTTTGTTATTAGTCCTAGAAAATAACTTGTTGTATAAAACTTGTAGGAAATTTATTGTTCTACAGCTTATACTGACAAATTTTTTCTCTAAGACGTACCATTATGGAGACATATAAAAACTCGACACAAATCTTAAAAAAATAGTATTTTTACGAAAAAGTGTTGACTTTCATGCGGTTTAACTATATACATAATAGTTCTACAAAAAAACTTCGTGCTCAAAAGTTATAGAAAATTTAATACTCTAAAACTTTTGAATATACTGTTTGTTTCTAAGATGCATTGGCAAACAGTTTTGACGTATAAACTGAAAAACGACTTGGTTTTTGTTGCACCTTGCACCACAAGGGTTAGCAAAAATTTGGTTTATAAACTACGGGACAGACCTTTATTACATATTAAAAAATCAGAGCTACATAACCTTTTGCAAAAAAACCCGTCTCTTTCGCATTCATTAAAATGCTAATCTAGTTGAGAACTTAAATCCATCTTGATTTGCACACTTTTTAAATATAAGTCATGTTCTTTTTGTAAACTATCCCATTGGTCACTAATTATAGCTGAACTGGGTTTAAAAACATTCTTTTCTGTTTCAACAAATTTAATAAAATAAATTTGTTGAAACTGAATTTGTTTGAAAACTGTCCCGAAGGAATATTCAAATACCTTATAAAGATTTAGAGTTATCGATTTTATTGAGGATAATTTGACAAAATTTATGTAGGTGCTAAAAACAGTTTTTATTACTTGTTATTACTCCAACGAACTTTGACGAATCAGTATGTGAATTTGTGAATTATTAGTATTGCAACAGCTTGCCTCGATCTCTATTAAATTGAAATTTTGTTTCAAAATGAATATAACGAAATAGTAAACATGATTGCACCTTTAAATTATATATATATTTTTTAATGATTTTATAGATGACAATGTCCTAAAATGTGCTTGTAGAGTGTAGGAATTTGAAGGATTACTTTTTTTCTTCCAGGAAATATTGCCATATGTTCAATGTAAAAGAACACCAAAACTTTCTAATCACTGAAAATGTAAACAAGAATAAATGTTCCCTTTCGAAATTATTTGCTGTTTTTATTTTCAATTATTTTTACCATAATTTCTCTATGTAACGACATAATTACAATACAAATAATCTTTATATATTGAGCTATTCATAATTTAAAAAAAAAAAACTATTACCTTTGTTTTATTTATTAAAAAATAACTTTATTGCGTTACAATCCAGAATTCACAATTGAATTAAATTCCATATAAATGTCTCTTGAAATTGATACGTTGTAATGAGTTTCAGGATAATGAAGTTCTTATGGTACCATGGAAAACTTTTTTTATCAACTCGTCTGGCACCCCTATTTAAACTTTTTTTCTTAATTAACAGTACAAATCTATTTCTACTCTTAAATATATTTATTTTTAATAAAAAAGAATTATAAATATAAATAAGTTTCAAAATTATTATTTTTTTAAAAAGTAGCATTACAGCTATACACGCAGCCCACTTATTAGGATAGCGAGATCGGCTACAACCAGGCATGTAGCCAGAGGGGGGCGAGGTCGGGCATTGCCCGACCTGGAAAAATCTTCGCTCGTCCTGGAAAATTTTATCCCAATCATTTGTTTTTACTTGTAAACCTTTATATCTATGATTGAATAGAAACGAACTTTTTGCTGCCGTAGATACCTTCGATTGTAGCACAGCAACTTGCGAATCTACTTTTTCCACTTTGACGGCCATAAATAGTCCCCAAAGAATGTCAATGGGCCACGACAGGATGGCAAATCTAGTGTTTTTGGCATTTGAAGTAGAGATAGTTTTGAAATTGTTTAATATGTGTAAAGATAGGAAATTGCAATTATACTAACATTTATCATTTTATTTTAGATTTTTTTATGCTATGTATTTTAAAAAGTTTCAAAATGTTTAATATAAGACCAAGAATAGGAAAATGAATTTCTATTATTTTATATTATAATTAATAATATATGCAAAGAAATAGAAAAAGGGTTTTTATATTATATTAGTTTCTGATAAATTTTTCAGAGTATTGAAAATGATAGGAGAAAATAAAGGAAAATGCAATTCTATTAGTAAAATATATATATATATATATATATATATATATATATATATATATATATATATATATATATATATATATATATATATATATATATATATATATTATAGTTTTTATATAAAAATGTAAATAACTTTTTAATGCTTAAAGAATTTCTTAAATGACAAGTTTGTTAAAGAGTTATGTGTAGCTGTTCCACAAGACCAATGATAGGATAATGTAATTTGTTTAACAATATATATTTTTAAATAGAAATGTAAGAACGGAACTTCGAAAAAATTTTTTGTGTTAAAAAAACTTTTTATGTAAAAGTAACTTATACTAATTTTTATATTTGTAATTATTTTTAAAATAGATATTCTTAAGTTGAAATGTGTGAAAAATTAAGAGAATAGAATATTATAAAGGAATAGAATTGTATTAAATATACTTTAAAAAATTTTAAATTGAAAGTTTTATTTTTATCAAAAAAATTTCTGGTCTTTAAAAGAATTAATAAAAATAACATTACATCAAAAATACATTAACAATGTTTCTTTTTTTAAGTATTTTTTTGTATATATACTTCATAAAGTTCTCTGATAAATACTCTTTTACGAATTGTAAAAATTGTATAAATTTGTAGTAATTGATATAATTGTAAAAATTTCAATTGTAAAAATTAATTAAAAACCAATTAAATAATTTATATTTCTGCCTCTCCTGGGAAAATTTTTGCCCGTCCTACAAACTTTGGCTGGCTACAGCCTCAACAAACTAGGTTCCTCTTACCGGGGCTAAAGAAAGTGATTAACTTCTTGACAGTGTGACCTCTGGGGTCATATGAGGAGTATCTCTTCACTAGGCTCCCCTTTTTCTGACATTGTCTATCATCCACTGCTGTCCAATCAAGTATCACTACCCAGAGAATATGGACCCTCCCCCTGCGTTGCCACCGAAATCAGCTCAAAGCAAAATCGAAAACTGTTTTTAGTAGTAAGCGCCCTTAAGGACTTCACTGCCCGAGGCGTGCAGTCTTTAAGAAGGGGGAAATGTTGCACAAATTGTCTGTATATATTGTAAATAGTGACGTATTATTTCAAAATTCTATTGTAATTTATTTTTATCTTACTTTATTTATTAATTAATAGCGATTATACAAGTTAGAAAAAGGTGGCAACACCTAAAGCAATCGAGAAGTTTCGAGATATTTCTTTTCTATGAATTGGCTGGAAATTTCGAGAATGTCTCACGCGCTTGTATATAAAAGACTGGAGAACGGGAAAGTTTTCAGATTGACTTCGGACTTCGTTGAAAGCTGATCGCTTTGTTTACTTATTGGAGTGAGCTTGTATAATCGCTGAATTCGAAGTTATTTTTGTTGAAGCTTGTGTTGAAGCTTGAGAGTAATTAAACTGTTGCCTGTGAATAAATTTTGTGAGTTTTCTGAAGAGAGAATAAATATTTTTATACCGTGAAAACTGTGCCATCATTGCCTCAGTGGAAAAATTCGTAACAATATGTAATTAAGAAAGAGGTTATTTTCTATCACCTTTTATTTTTGTTTGGTTGGTAGTTTTCAGATTATCTGGCGCCGTAAGCAACACGAGGGCTACAATGCGCCGAAACATTCGTCTTTGAAAAGTCAACATACATTTACAAACACCCATGCCTTACACGGGACTCGAACCCGCAACCTAGTAGTCTAAAAGCTAGTATGCTAACCACTATATCATTTGGTCGGCTTATTTATGTTTGTATTTACAAAAAGCGCTGCTTTCTGGTTATGTTATTATTTAAAATTACTTAATTAAAATTGCTTATAAGTTTGTTTGATGTATATTATGTGTTGTACAATTTTTAACTTTTTTTTTAAAGCAGTTTCTAGTGAAAAGTTATAATGTTTTAGGTGATGAACAACAACTTGTTTGCCATAGTCAAACTTAGTATAGAAGCTCGTTGTTATTCCGATAAGAATATATGTTCTTATTTCAATTGATGTATGGGCTCCCCAAATAGCGTTAAAACTTTAAACTCCAATAACACCGTGGCTATTGGTCGAACAAATTTAAATTTTTTTGAATTTGAAATGTTTTTTCATGGGCAACATTTTTCTAAACATGAGTTGGGGGAACTGGGGACGGTATAAAAATTTAATATCCGTAATTTTTAACCAATCCCTTTGCTAGCATAAAAACTATTCAGTTAAAATATTTTAACGATTTAAAACATTTCTTCAATTGGGACTATGCATCTAGGACCAACGGTGGCGAAAATAAAGGTCGACCAGGTAATACGGGGACACGCTGTATATTTATTAAATAGTAGAAAATAAACAAATCTTAAACGACGCAATGATTTTTATATTCATTTTGTAGATTGGAATAAAACTTTTTACAAAACCTTGAAAAGAAAAACGGATGTAGACATTTAAAATTAAAGGTATCTTTCAAATGTTTAATGACCACCATTACAAGATGACTGTAGTATACTAAATCGTTTACTTAATAAAAAATTAATTGCGTGTTCTCTATTTTATAAAAATTTCAAGCATCGTTGCGGGAGTAATTAACATTTTGAGAATTACTTTTGAGGCGGAACTGTTATTAGCAAATGAAAATGTCAATAGAAAATTAGAAAATTCAATTATCTTACCAGCATTACTTCGAAAGTTGAATATAAGTAACAAATTACACATTTAATTCGAATATATAGTAATTACACTAATGGCATCACTTTTATAATAAACATACCATTTATTCGTTTTCTTCATTAAATATTATTCTGCAACCAAATATATTTTAACAAAATCGTCTGAGTTATAAAAGTATGTTTTTAAAGGCATACAATTATTCTGATTAGCTATACATTTTTTGTCCTCAAAGTAAAAGTTAATCAAGTTTATAAATTATGAATATTGAAAAAATGCTTTTGAAATCAAGCCACATAATTTGAATAAGCTACAATTTAGTATGAAGCTTATGTAAACATTTATAACTGGTCTTCTGAAAACTGCAATATTACGTTACATTTAATTGAGCCCCAATCAAACACGAGCAAAATGGTTTTGTTTCCCTGCAATTTTGAGCTCAACAAAACATAAATAAGCTATTATACTTGAATAAAATAATATCATTGCTAGTTATTGAATTCCATTTTTGAATATCATTAAGAATAAATTTAAGTACTCCAATTCGAGTTCAAAATACTTTACTTTATATTTGATATAAAAGTCTCAAACGACGTCGTTTACCCTATTGGAATAATAGATTTCCCCCATTTTCAATGAATTCAAACTTCGGGTATTTGTACGCCATTACACAAACGGGTAAGTTATTGATAAACTCTGAAATAACTGCCTTTGAGCTTTACGTAATCACTTGTTTTCGAAGAACTGAATGACCGTTAAAAGAAATGCGAACTCTTAAACAAATTCAAATTACAACAATATCAGTTTAACAAAGTCCATTTATAAAGATAATCTGATCTCTACTATCATAATAAAATTATTTTCTTTATTGTTTAATTAAAGGAGTACGAACTGCATACGTGAACCATTGTATAAACCTGAAAAGAATAAAACAAAAATTTTTTCGGACACACAACATTTTTTTGTTAAATCCTATAGTATATTTATCTCAGGCTATAAGCTCCGATCAAACGGTATAGTGGTTAGAGTGCTAGCTTCTAGACCGCAAGGTTGCGGGTTCGAGTCCCGTGTAAGGCATGGGTGTTTGTAAATGTATGTTGGCTTGTCTAATGACGAATGTGTCGGCGCATTATAGCCCTAGTGTTTGCTGACGGCGCAAGATAATCTGAAAACAACCAACCAATCAACTCAGGTTATAAGCATGGGGCTCCGGTAAAAGGTACAAAGCTCCTCATAATCAGAGATTCGGCCCTGTCTCATCGAAAACCCGTTTTTTATTATATGACCTATATGTCCTCTTGTTTTGTGGTGGAGTTGGTGGTGAGGTTTGCGCGAGAAGGTTTCGACCTCATACTCGTGGCTCAAAATTTGGACTTTGTTGGGCACTTGGTAGTGGTATAAATAGGCTGTGGTGGTCAGTTCAAAACCTCTGAAACACCTCTTCGATATGGCTATCGCATTTATTTAGTGGTTATAGTTTTGGTCTAGCATGCTGAATGCTTCAAGTTCGATTCCCTCCTGAACTTTTACATTTTCTTCAGTGGGGACTGAACCAACACATAAGAAAGCCTACGCACTGACTGAGTGACGTCACTAGAGTAGTCTATGAATAGGGAGGCATTTAGAAAAGGGTTCTATTTTATTGACAGTAAAAAGAAATAAGGTGCTTGAAAACATTTTTAATATTTATGTTCAACTATTATTTTGAATTTTATTCCGAAATAAAACAGCAAATATTTTTGTTGCGCGAAACAATTTTTATTTTATTCCAGAAATCTGAATTTTTGTTATTCAATAAAACATTTTAATGTAAAGTATTTTACTGTTGCAATTTATTAACTTCAATATTATTTTAATGTTTGAAGTGTTCTTTTTATTCGCTACCTTTATCCTTCTGGGGATGGCATCCTTAGAAAAATGGCGCTCACAAACCTAGTATGGGAATTACAAAGAGAGACATTAGCACAATATATATAGGGCTTAGTGCAACACAGTGCTTTTATGTTTTAAAATAAAATGTGCAGCAAATTATATTTGAAAAAAACTCAACTTTATGTATTCAAATTAATATAAGTTACATTCAAGTCACTGTGATTTTTATCAAATCAAGTTACTTAACTTTTATTTTTGATTCTCTAAGTATTTAAACAAAGAAGATTAATTTACAAATAGAAATAAATGAATTAAAATCACGTCACAGTGCCTCTTAGAAACGAAAATAAATTAATTTAAATTCATTTAAAGTTGTGGAGGGAGAAAATACCAATTTGAAATAGTTATGTTATTGATTGAATTAAAAATAAATAAATGGTATAGTCAGGTTACTTAACTAAAGTGAAACATAAACGAGAGAATACTGAAGAACTAAGCTTTTAATATTTACAAGTGCTCTTCGCAGCGTTAAGAATCCAACTCACTTCTAAAAGGTAAAGCATACCACTGTTTAGTGCGCGAATTGTTTGTGAACAAGAGAGAATGAAATGAAGGTATTCTCTCAAAATAATCCCTCGCTACAATGGTACTTACAATTGTATAAGAAGTAACTACAAAATCTTTTCTCGAGACAATAGTTATTCATCTTCTTCTAAATTCAAGATCTTTGGGAAATATAACAATTGAAACTCTTGGCCCATTTTTATAATTTCCTTTGCAGTTAACACAGAGCAACGAAATGGCATTTTAATATAATTGATAACAATCTTAATGCAAGAGTCTTTACGTGTTTGGACTAGAAAATATAGCAAATTTTACTTGTTTGAAACAGAAAATGCAGCAGCCCTGACGTGTTTGGTACCGAAAATGGAGAAGTTGATTTTTGTTATCGTCCGTCGTACGCCAGAGTTATGCGCCAAAATAGATCTTAACGAATCACAAGCACGTAAAACGTCGCCAAAACATATATCTCCAACTCGAAAAGATATGTTCTTCTAAATAGCAGCCAGTATGGAAAAAGTTCGCTGTCCAAGTCGGACTTCCTTAATGGCGTCATATTTAAAAGTGGTAGCCTGTTGAGAGGCTTTCTTGTACAGGAGGTGTTGACTAAACACGCACAAAAAAAGCCATCTGCCACCACACGACGCCCTCCACTGCGATACGTTTCACTGCACCCACATGATATACGGTTTCATTCCGTCATATTGCCGACCAACTCACTGCGAGTTGAGTACTGTGGTGGTTAGTTCAAAGCAACGAAACTTCATTTCATCCCGGGCAATTGCTTTTGTCTAAAGGTTATAGTTTCGGCCTAGAATCATGGATATCTCGGGTTCGATTCCCACGTGGTCCTTACATTTTGCACAAAATAGCCTGAATCGTAATAACAAACAAACAATGTGCATGTCGTGTTACCATGCACTAGCTGGCATGTCAGAAAGAAACGCGGTATTTTTTTTGCAAATAAACAAACTATTTATTGGCATGCTCCAAATGTTGATTTACATCTTCAGTTCCCAGCATGTCTGGTTTTTCCGGGTAAAATTTAACTTACGATTGTATAAGATAAGGATCAAAGCCCTTACAAGGCTCTTTAAACTCTTCCTACGTTCATTAGCTTTCTTAACGATCTCCCAACTGTTCAACACATGTCATCTGAAAAGGAATGTACCACAAATCCCCACAACAGACCAGAAATTCTGCTAATGATATGGACTTCAATGTTAATCAAGGATTTTACTAAAGCGGTGTACAGCTTCTAAAGTAAATTTAATTATTATTATGTTGTTTTTAATGAATTGTTCAATTGAAGAATTGTACTGTTAAAAATTGCTCAGTGTTTTTCAACCTGATTTTTTTTAATGAGAAGTTCTAATGAAAATCTTCTTATCAATAAACTGTTTATCAAAACTTAAAGATTGTAATCCAGATAACCTTATATTTGGACAGTACGGGTCACACTAGTCATTTTAAGCGAGCAAGAATGATGTATTTTTTGCAACTTTTCAATAATTTTCACATGGAATTTGCATATGAAGGAGAAAAAAGTCATAGCTTGTTAATTTCTTTATGCTAAGTAGCTTATAGAAAAAAAACAGTTTAGAGTAGCTTAGCTTATAAGCATCAAGGTGGGTTGAATTTTTCAAAAACATAATTTTTAAGGAAAGGTTTTAAAAGTTACTTTGAGGTAGCAAATATATTACTTATACATTTTTTAAAGAATTTCTTGTAAATTCTAATTTCTACCATTTAGTAAGTTTTACACCAGTAATTTTGGTAAGTCTTTGACTGTAGCTAGTGAAAAAATAGGTAGACATATTAAAAACAATGAGTTACAGCCTTTATGGCAGCAAAACTGTGGCAAAGAAAAATTGGAACAGCAGGTCATCCACTTTCGCAAATGCAAGAAACTTCAACCAATCACTTACATTAACAAACAGTTGTAGCAAATATCATATATTTTATAGATCTCTGCTGAAGTAGCGTTTGGGGTTTTTACAAGATCATGCGATTATCACTATTCTTTGACAAAACCTGTAGTTTTTTATAAAACCTTTAGTCTTTGATAAAACCTTTAGTCTTTGATAAAACCTTTAGTCTTTGATAAAACCTTTAATCTTTGATAAGCTTTTAGTCTGTGATAAAATCTTTAGACTTTAATAAAACTTTTAGTCTGTGATAAAATCTTTAGTCTTTGATAAAACCTTTAGTCTGTGATAAAATCTTTAGTCTTTGATAAAACCTTTAGTCTTTGATAAATCCTTTAATCTTTGATAAAACCTTAAGTCTTTGATAAAACCTTTAGTATGTGATAAAACCTTTAATCTTTGATAAAACTTTTAGTCTTTGATAAAAAAAAATAAATAAAAAAAAAAACGTGGAGCACGCCGACATAAACTATTAATGGCATGTTGTGACAGTACCATACTTCAAAGGGATATAGATCTGTTGGTTTGCACGCTCAACGACATATTATTAGTGCACAATAATGGCTAAACGGGTTGGGACCTACAACTTAACGCAGATTCTGAACCACAACAAACATACATGCCTAACCCCAGGATTAGTTTCCGGCACCTTTCACATTCAAGGCCAGAGCGTTAACCACACAGTCGTCAGGTGGGGCAAAGAAAAATGGGATGAGACTCTTTATCAAGAGAAACGACAACTAATATCATAAAAAAGCGAAAAGAAAGACATTACAAGAAATATGATTGGTTGGTTGTTTTCAGATTATCTGGCACCGTGAGCAACACGAAGGCTATACTGCGCCGAAACATTCGTCATTAGGTAAACCAACATACATTTACAGACACCCATGCCTAACACGGGACTCGAACCCGAAACCTCGCGGTCTAGAAGCTAGCACGCTAACCACTATACCGTTTGGTCGGCCAAGAAATATGGAAATTATTAATATGGAAGCTGATAACTGTGACGGTACTGTGGTGGTCTCGTATACAAATAACAGATACACCACTTAGACACCAGAAATCTCTTTTGTCTAGTGGTTAGCGCGCCTGCCTTTTGATCTAGGTGACTCGAGTTCTAGTTCCCGCTACATTTGATTATCTAAATATTCAACCACATCAGTGGCGCCATCTATTGCACGAGTTCCACACTACCATTTCAGCATATCTGGCGACTCACTGACCTGCAGCAAACAACCTTTGGTGACTCACTGCCGCATGCAAGCAACTCAATTGTTTGCCCCTTCATGACTCACTGGTAAAGAGCTATGTGGTGGTCTCATGTACAAATAACAGATACACCAGAGATATCTTTTGACTAGTGGTAACTCGCCTGTCTTCTGATCCAGTAGTCCCAGGTTCGCCGCTACAGTACTATTATAAGTGGAAGTGTTAAAATCGTGTCATAAAATGTTTAGAAAACCATCTAAATCATCTACTCCAATAGAATATATCAATATTGCATAATAATGAGCTGCCACTTCAGCATTCTTTCCACGAGGCACGCTTGGACAAAGAAAGTTCATAGGACCTATTGAAAAACAACTGGAGCATTGTGAACACAGGTGTTCAACCAAAATACCAGAGTACGGAACAATAAAAGCTACATGAAATGCGTTAGGCAATATCTTCTGGCTTATGCAATGACACTTTAGCAGCCAATATAAATCGTGAAAATAAATCTCATTCAAGGTGATTCAAAACAACGAGTTCAATATTAAATTTTCTTATTTCATGTGATAAGCTATCAGATAAACTAAAGATGTTAGTGGAATATATTAAGAGTTAGTGCACCCCAATGTTTTAATATTACACATCTTGTAAATATGGAGCTTCTCCTGTCTACAGATTAGTTAAATCAACAAGGTACATAATAATCATAAATCATTTATAGATCCCATCATACAAAGAAATGTGTTTTCTAATGTTATGACAAGTGATGACTACCATAATGACAGAGAGTTGGGACTAAAAGTATTTTAAAAGCCAGAAATAATCAAGAAAAGAAAAAGAACTGAAGTGAGAGTTGTTGAATCCCAAAAAATAAACTTTCAAGTTGAATGCTACACCGATTTAATATGTTGTGGTATGTGTATTGTATCTTCACCACCAATCCTGGAAAGTATTTCAAATGATGAACAAAAGGAATTTATAAAAGTGAAAGAAACTCCAGGCGCTTTTTTATATCCCTACCATACCCAAGCTGCAGAAAGATATATAAAATTAATGACTGAAGCTTCGGTTTCTTATGTTGGACGCGGATATCATGCTGGATTTGTTAGGACAACTATGAAGTCAAGAGAAACTCTGTAAAAAAAAATCCAATGTTGCATAATTTTAATTCCTTTTTCGATATTTGTGATTGTATTTGTAACATTTTCTTTTTAATATATATATTTTTAATTTCTTTGCATTATGTTATCATTGCAACTGCAAATTATTTTTTTATTTCTTTAAAATAAAACTCAACTTCTGTAAATAATAAAATATTCAACTTTTCCATCTTAATCCCTATTTTCAGTTGTACAATTATTTCAATTGATATATTTATTTTAATCGAAAACAGATTTAACGGTTTATTGTAGTTGGGAAAAGTTATATATTATTGTATCTGTGTTTTATTTGTGTAGAGGAACAACTTTTGAATGGTATTGTTTTTATTAACAATATTTTTCTTTCGTACTATGTTAACCGACCCTAATAACCATCCTGCAGTTTCAAACTATAGCTTGCTGCTGATAAAACTAGGTTGTAATGCTAAGGATGTCTAGGGAAGAACATTTTTCAGTGAATCGCTTTCTGTTTATCAATTAATTATTGTTTTCAAATCTATGACATTAAACATTTAGATTTTAATTCAGGTTTGTCTGATCAAAATAGATGAATAACAAACATCGAATTAGTTACCAATGTATTAGTAAGATGATGTACGTACAGGTGAGTCGAAAGAAAATGCATCTATTTTGCTTTTTATATAATTTACATAACAATTAAATTTTGGCATCACTTGTAATTGTATGCACGAAATCCTGTTGAAAAAGTAAAGATATTGATGGAATAAGACGACTTTTGAAGTATGTTGAACTTAAAGGAGTGCGAAAAAAATTGGTAATAAGGAATACCATGGTTGGTTGTATTCAGATTATCTGGCGGCGTCAGCAACACGAGGGCTATAATGCGCCGAAACATTCATCATTAAACAAGCCAACATACATTTACAAACACCCATGCCTAACACGGGACTCGAACCCGTAACCTCGCGGTCTAGAAGTAAGCACGCTAACCACTATACCGTTTGGTCGGCTAAGAAATACCATGAATACATACTTAAGTAGCATTTATTTAAAAAAGAAAAGCTTAACATAGCATTAAAAGTCAGTAGTCAAAGTTTATTTGTCTCTGGAAAAAGATCAAAGACGATTATATAACACTATTGTTCATTATAAACTAACAATACTTGCGTACATGACAAAACTTTCTTCTTTGAATAAACATTGTGTGAGAGGGGGGTAGGGAGAGTGGAAGCATTTGCGTTTAAATTTTCGCTGCTGTATTCCTTTTGTTCTGTCATTTCCAACAAGATCTCCAATGCCAAACTGTTTGTGTCTTTAATTGTTGGCTGATTTTTTCGATGCATAATTTTCTAAGCATCAAATCTTCATCAAAGTGTTGATAAGAAAATATGCAAATCAAAAATAAAGTAAGTTCTCTTATACTGAGACATGGAAATTTACAGAAACCCAGATAAATACAATAAATGTATGTCAAACTTAAATGTATGTGAATAATTTAGAAAAACTTCTGGCCAAATACAATTACAAATAAAATGCTTTTACAGGAAAGAAAATAAATACCAATGGCATAATTTTCTGTATAGTGTTTAGTAACAAATAAACTTTGCCTAAGCAAGTAACAATTCTGTATTATCTAGTCACAATAACTTGCAATAAATCAGATCCCTTTCTCAGTAAACACATTTACTCGGATAGTATAAAGATATATAAAAACTAGTGTCAGACTAAACTAAAGACTAGTGTCAGACTTCATTAATGTCAATGGCTTCACTGATATTGTCTGACTTCGTCAGACAAAAGGGAGATTAGAAACAACAACAACAACAACAAAGATATATATCCAATCCTCAAATAACAGTATCATAAAGACTGCTGACACGAATCCAAAGTAATTACACAGAACACGAAGTTATTACAATTTTGTCAAACACAAATTGTGCTACAAACTGTTTGCGACAGCAAAAGTAAATAAGGCATTGCTAGCATAATTAATCTTAGTTGCTAGCTGAGATTCAAGGAAGAAGTAATATTCCACTTACAGTAATTTCTCTATGGTTCCATTTTGCGGGGGCGGCAATAATAACTACTACTAGCGTGGGTGTGAGTCAGTCGTCAGACAAAGCTCAAGTTATGTCATGTTAGCCTCGTTAACACAACTCTAGTGCCACCTTCATCCAAAACCCTGATTTCTTCTCATCTCTTTAGCAACGCCCCAAACTATTCTCATTTGTTAAATATAGAAAACCGCCACTGCAATCCTATTTGCTGCGTGCAAACCTAACAAGTCAATTGATGAAATTAGGCCGCGAAAAAACTCCTCCCACGGACCAAAAATGCAAATACTGTGCACCGCGGATTTTACTTCAGGGGAAGTGTAGTAGATGCACTTTTCCATCCCCGCTTACCCAATTGCACAAATGTCAGATTTCATCATGACAACTATTAGACGAGGAAATAAAATTTGGAAGATGGTGATTAACTGGCCCTATCTCAGAGGCAGCCCGTAATCGAAAATCCAATTGCAGCCAGAAACATCCTCCCCCCCCCCTCACCTCCACACCACACACTTTTCACAATCATTCCTGGACGCTAAGTCTTTAATCTTAATAATCTTTAATACTCAAACTCAAATAAAAGTTTTCTTTCCATTTTTATAAAATGAATGAGATGAGAAACAAAACACTTACTTATATTTCGAAAACAAAATCAATCCTCCTTTATTTTAAACTTGCGAATCAGTCAAATGATGTTGTCAAAAAAATGGCGTTGTTTTGGTGACACACTCACCCCACCCACGCAGATTCTCATATGTTGAGAAAATCAGCTCATCGAATTCTCAAGAGCAGCCGAAGTTAGAAATAATATTTGATCGGCAGCACCGCTATTACATTCCGTAGAGGGAAGGCTTCTATTGCTTTCCCTTGGTTACCATGGCAACATGGCTGCCCAAAACACGTTTCAGGAAACACGGCTGCTGTGTTCGGAAGAAGATCACTTTGATTAGAAGAGGGTTTTTTCTCGTGAATTATTCAGGCAAGAAGATTGCCATTTATCGGATTTTTTTTTACTTACCGTAGAAATGGATCTTCATTTTAGAAAATTGTAAAATAAATAATTTTAGTTTTGAACTAATAAATTTAGATGCTGCCTTGCTGTACTGGCTGTAGTGCACGAGCCGCCACTGCCATATCTTGAGAATGAGTAGTGTTGAAATACTAAATATTGCAATCACCTGGTCACCAGAAGGAAAACGAACTGGACGTCCTGAGAGAGATAGAGATAGAGAAAGAGAGACGGATGGGTGAGCTGAAGAGATACAGGGGTTGTTGCAGGGGGCAGGAGGGGATGGAGAACTAGACTGGAAGCCTTATGCGCCCCTAGGCATGATAAGAAATGGTGATTTGAAAATATGTGATTTCTGTAGTTTTATTAAGATGAGATGTTTTGTAGAATTGCCAGTGAATAACTTAGCAAATATACTTGACTGTACGTTACGCCAACCTGCAATCGAATGCACTGTATTTTATATTGATACAGATCAAGGGGTTTGGAATATATTTTTTTTTTTTTTTTTTTTTTTTTTTTTTTTTTTTAATTTAATGGTCTAAAAATATGTGCATTGATCGTTCAGTGTAGTGTGGCAGTGAAATCACCCTCCTTTCCTATTGGTTCTTCTCAAATATGCAAAGAAGTCGGCCAATAGGCAAAAATGAGTTCGTACACACTACGCACATTAAATGTGTTTGGTTGAGAATGGAATTGTAAAATACGCATTTATTTCGGAGTATTTTTTCTGCACATTTAGGAGGTAAATTTTCAACTTGTGACTTTTGTGTTAATTGATGCAAAAAAATCATTTCATTGGATTTTTTTTTTTTTCTAGTACGCACCATTGTTTTGATGTTGTATTCTACAGAGAAGAGCATTTTTTTTAGATGATTAGGTTTCGGAATGAGAAGTGATATTTTAAGTTGCAAATATTGTTTAAATGTGGATGCTGAGTAAGGTAAGGTTACTCCGCTGTACCATGAGATCACTTAGTTTGAAGTTGTAACTTGGTACTGTACCTGACTTGGAATTCAATGGACAAGTTGAGCATTTTTTTTAAACATTTTTTTATTTAATTTAGAGTGACTAAATACAACCAAAACTAGAAAAAGTTTTGAAATCCATTCAATATTTCTAGAGTTTCAATTTCCCACTTTTAAAAGCGCTGCAAAAACGAGACTAGCCTAGCTGTGACGTCCCCCTACGTCATAATCCGACTTTGGCTTCGCGCGGTCTTTGAAAGTATCATGAATTCATTCGCATTGCTATAGCGTTTTTTTTTTTTTTTTTTTCGTTTTTTTTCTTGTATTCTTGTATTTTTTTTTTTTTTAAATCTTGTATTCTTTTAATCGATTTAAAATTATGTCATCAAATTCAGCGTACAAACATTGCCTCATCCGATTTGTAAGAATTCTTCAATTTCCAACGCTGGTAAATTATTTATCAGTGTTGCTAAACAGGCAGATATCCGTAAGAAGTGGTGTAAAGTCATGAACCGAGACAATGTTTCTGCAAAAAGTTTTCGTCACGTTTGTGGAGATCATTTTGATGTGATAATAGCACACCTATTACTATTGTTTTTATATAGTGACCTAATTATTTTGAAATTCTATGAAATACAGTGGTTCCCAAAAGTGTTCGTACACTTTAAAAATGTGTAGAAAAAATAGTTTTTAAGTTTGGAATTGAATTTGAATATTAATTCCTATATATTTTTTTATATTAATTCTGAATGAAACCTAATACTTAAAAAAAGTATTGAATTGTTTTATTTTTATGAAAATATAAATTGATAGAGCTGAAGAAAAAAAATACCACAATGGTGTTCTTTCAACTTTAACATTGTCTGATAAATTCACAGTAATGAAATTATTTTCTGGCTTTTTTTTTTTTTTTTTTTTTTATTGTGAAACATGTAAAAAAATTATTGTCTGTAATATTTGATTTTGCAATTCTTATAATCCATTTGTTATTTAAAAGCATCCCGAATAAAATATAAATATTGTATTAACTATGTAATGGCAGAAGCTATATTTACTTCACCAGAAACTAAAGCATTGCCTATGCTTGTGAGCTTGAGTATATGTAATTAGTTAAAGACAAATGCAACATAAAAATACATCTACAGCATGGCATGAAATAAATATAAGGAAAAATAATAAACATTAGAAGCTTTTTAAGCCTTTCCAGTTAATAAGAATTCATCCTAGTGGACTGTATGCGATTATCGCCGCCCTACTGTTCTTACTAAACTAAAATTATTTTTTTTAAAAGTAGGTCAAAGAAAATTGGATCAGCGTTTTAATCGAACAGGAATATACCAACACAATTAAATTAAATGTATAAACAAAATTAAATTATATTTGGTTTCTATTCTGCTTTGACAATTTGGAAGAATTTATTAAAACGATCCATTTTATTTTCTTTAGTAATAAATGTCACAACTTTGTGAATAACAGGTGTACAAGTTATTCAAAGAGGTAACAAGTGTTCTTGAAAATAGGAAAGTAAAATTTCTAGCGGAATAAACATTAATCTGAACTAAGAAAAAAATGCTTTCAATGAAAAAAAAAAAAAAAAAAATGCTATATTGAAAATAATGGCAAACTTCTTTTTTTACTTTATTGGATTTTCAGGGCAGTTGTTTACATAGCAAGCCAAGTTACTGACATTTCACTTATTAGTAAAAAATGTGAAAACTTCTAATATTTGAATCCATCAATTTAAAAATTTAAGTTTAAAAATACTACTGGATACAACTATACTATGGAAAACTAATGTTTTTATAACTTTCTTGGGAGTGAAGACTTGTTGAAAAACAGACTTAAAGTTTTCGAAATAGCACCAAAAAATTTATGAACAAGGAAAAAGTCATTTGGTTCTTGTACAGTACCCAAAAAAAAAATCAGAACGATGGCTATATCTTGTGCTCTAATTGTTGAAATAACAAATAAAAGGCACCATTGTAAATCGTGGAAGGTTTTTAATAATTGCATGTAGTTTTTTTTGTCATGAGGGGTCATCTACATATTAAAATAGAACCAAACTTTAAAAAGTTCAATAGCAACCTCATAATATTATTCCATATTTGGATTCAGCATCCAAAAAAATGTCGAAATACAAAAATTCGTAATTTTCTAATGAATGGTTTGTAATTTAAATAATAAAAAGAAAATGATAATTTAATGTTAAATAAAAAAGTTGGTGTTTTGGCCATAAATACTTAAATAATTATTATATTACAGTAATTTTTTTTTTTCAAAAGATAGTTCGTAAACTGCCAAACATAAATAGCAATAAACTTTTGCAACCATTTCTTTTTTAATAATTAATTATTAATTAATAAAACAATTAAAAAAAGTTTTGAATAGAAACATAAATTTTTTTCTTTCATTAGATTAACCATGGTCTAAAACCCATACACAATTTTTTTCTTTCCATTTTGACTTTTAGTTCTCGATTTTTTAGCAAAAATGTAAAAAACGCTCACTTTAAGGGACCGTATAGTAGACGACTTTTGGAAAACTATCAAAGATTAATTCAAGGTAAACTAGAGTTGTGGAAAATCGCACAACGTTCAATTATCGTAAAATGGGGTGAATAGGAACAGCGGGGTGAATCGGAACAGAATTCCTTGAAATTACAAAAAGAAATATTATTTTATACAAACAAAGCAGTTTTATTTTATTTATATATATATATATATATATATATATATATATATATATATATTTAATCTGTCTAACGTGTTTGGAACATGTTTTGGGTGGTTTTCAACAGTGCTCTTTTTTTTAAAAAAATATTTTCTTAAATTACATTTATTTAAAACAACATTTTTTAAGCAATTTCAATAAGTTATCCTTTAAAAATTTTACTGAATCATGTGATGTTTTTATTTTATTAATAATTTCAACGATCAAGTTACATTTGTGTTTACAGTGAAATGTTTCTGTAAAATAATCACGTTTTGCTTAATTCTGTTTACTAATGCCTACATTTTATATTTATTAATTTTCTAATTATCAGTAGTATACGTTATACTTCTGCAATTACAGTTTGCGATATTTTATTTATTTCGTGTGAAGAATGCACATCTTTAATGTTGTAAATAAATTATGTTACTTTTGCGTTTACTTGTTATTTTTGTATTAATCTTAAACACCACACTATAAATCCAAGTAGTTTCTATGCAGTTTTAGACTAATATTTGTATTTTTTAAAGTCGCGAAACGCCGCACTGACCGTTCGATTTCTCCCGCTGTGAAGTAGAACCTTAAAAATATCTTTCGTTTTATAGAAATTCTCCCTGAAGATCGGTCATAAATGGTCGAAACATTTTCGCTCATAAGTGACGCGTTTTTCAACATATTGCATTGAAATTTCGTATTTATGGTAAATGATGTATTCTAAATCGAATTAAATGATAAAAAATAGGGGTTCGTATTGAAATTTTTAAAGATAGCTTTACTTTTACTTAGTATACGGTCCCTTAAGAAAACAAAATTGCATCAGTTATATAGAAAATAGTAAGCAAAACATTTTGGTGCAAACCGTAAGATTCTACGATAATTATAAACGAAGATATAGCCATCGTTCTGATTTTTTTGGGGTGTACTGTACAATAATCAAATTAACTTGTATAAGAATGACTTGTACAAGATTAAAATGAAGATACTTGAACGTGAATTTTAATCGAATATTCAGTTTCTTGGTAAATATGTGTTTCGTTTCGAATAATTCGTAAAATGTATAAAATTTTGAGCTCCGAAAATATTGTAAAAAAATTGGCGACTGCAATGATGATTGAAAATAAAAATGTACAATAAAAATAAGTTATATTCAATCAAA
The DNA here is from genome assembly GCA_963978545.1 of Linyphia triangularis. NCBI lineage: Eukaryota > Metazoa > Arthropoda > Arachnida > Araneae > Linyphiidae > Linyphia > Linyphia triangularis. The sequence continues at coordinate 102,812,907 of OZ021722.1, read as the reverse complement.
TTAAAGACAAATGAAAAACGGTTTGTAAAATGGGTACATACCTTTCAATTTTAGACCACGAATATCAGCTCATATTAAATTCGTAGGATCGTCGTAGGTAAACAAAACGAAGGATAAAATTTTCCATTGGATTACGACGTCATATCTAACCAGCTAACTATGAAACGTTTTTCGGTTTCGTCACGATTCCACTGTTTTTACGATTTTTTTTTCTTTCGATATTTAATTAAATAAATTTTTAACAGCAATATAACTTACATATTCGGAATCAGCTTTGCTTTCTTTATTACAATTTATTGCTTTTTACCATTTTTAAAAAATACGCAACTTCTCCTTTGCAGATCATTGACATTTTGATTTATGCTGCTTATGTCTTTGTTGTTTCCAATTTAAAATTGTCTAAACACATTATTTTAATAAATTTTCCTTGTGGTTTTTTTTTTTTTTTTTTTTTTTTTTTTTTTTTTTTTGCGCTTTGCTTCACAGTAATATCACGTCACCATTTTGGTGTCACAAACTGGACCCATGCCTTTGAATCACTATTTTGGTGATCACATTCCAAGATAAATCACTCACCATTCCAAGCCCTAAATTATTATAACTTTCAGATAAAATCGATCATTATTGCTCGAAGGAAATTTCCGGATTTTGAAGTAACTTCCACAAGTACATACAATTTCGTGTAAACTAAATCCATATTTCACAATATGTTTACTGAATATATTTGAATTTCATGTCCATGTTACTTTCAATTAAATAAATTGATCAATCATTTGAACATTTTTATTTGAGGCCAAAGCTATATATATAGGGTTTCCACTAATTAGTCGGGCAATGGAGTTCAAATACATCTGAAAAACTCTGAATAACTAGACCTTATAAACCATTCATTTTACCCAATTAATTTTTGCTCATCATATCATTTTATATGCAAAAAAAAATTGTTCATTATAACTTGTTATTAAGAATTATACAGATATATTTGAACTCTATTGTCCAACTAATTTGTAAACACCCTGTAGTAAATGATCCTATATTACTTACTGTATAAATCTTCAATAGAAATAGCCACTTTTCTATGAAATCCCTTACCAACTATTTAACTGCAATGATAGAACCACATTTAGATGTACAGTTTCTAATGATTTTGAATAAAATGCCATAAAACTAAACCCCAATCCATGAACACATATTTTAATAGTTCCAGACACAACAACTCGAGTTTAAAGTGTAACATCCATTACACAACTTGGGCTCGTGTACTTTTAACCTCTAAAGAAATTATTTATTTCATACTAATTCAAACATACGCGTCGTAAAAGTGTCGAACGATTTGATAACCTAACAGACCTTCTTGGTGTATCTAACACGTCCTACAAGCGGGATGTAGATTTATCACGCCTGTGGATACGTCCCGATGTATCACCATTAAACTTCAAAGCGGCTTATCGGAGTTGCATTCAGAGAAGGATTTGTAATTAACAAGACGCGAGATAAAGTTCCAAAATGTTACACGTAACTCGATATTTGCTGATACGTTGAAACCTGGCAAAAGTGTTTCACGTACTCAGCGGACTCTATTTTTAAATAGGGAAACAAGTAAAATGTAATATTAATCTTATAGTGATATTCTCTGACCTACTGTAAAATGAAGTGCATGTATCTTGCTTTCTGATAACAGTGGAATTTATTTAAAAAATGCTATAATATAAACGTGTTATGGAATCTCTAACATCTTATTTTTGGACTTGTGTCCGAAAGGTATAATGCTTATTCATCATGCCAGAGGTTTTGGGATCGAACCCCCATTTGGCACTTTGCTTTTTTTTTTAAATCCCTTATATTATCTTCTATTTTGTGTGTATATATTTTTTCGATGGCAGGAAAATCTGAGGAGGTATTATTAACTCCTTTAAGTCATCCAATCGGTCTGAAACTCGACATATAGATTCGATGTCGATGACAATGCATTCTATCACATTTTGGGGTCTGTCACTGTTACTAAAAGGTCGTTTTTAGGGAATACTAATAAACCAACTTACCGTTATCCAATCTCGGCGAAATAGCATTTAACCGTTCATTGAAGAAACTCTTTCCTGTTACCAAAATAGTATTAGTAAATAATAAATTTGTTTTAATCAGGATAAATAAAAGATATTTGGATGTGAGTGCATCAGTTCACATACATTTTTAATTAATAAATTTTGAAAAGTAGTTTACCGGATATTTTGCGGATAGATATGTTTTAATATATAAAATTAGATGCCAACACCAAGCACACGCTGGTAACAGAAAGGGCGCATTATCAATCAATACAAAAATTGGCGATGCATATAGAGGATTTATATTAAAAACTTTGTTTTTATGGGTTATATTATTATTTTTAAAGTGAATATTATTACAGTAATTATTTTTTAGGTTACCTGTTGTCGTTTTCTGGTTTACGCTAATGAGTTTCCCTTCGAAAGACTTCCCGAAAGCATGCTCCCTTAACACCTTTCCTATTTTTAATTGTACTCTTAAGATGTTCCACTTTTATGCAGATCTTGCTCGAGAACACTTCCAACAGAACACATCATCAAGTTCTTACAATTTCATTAAATTCGGACGACATAGTTATACCTCCGAAATTTGGTACCAAGGGAAGCATAGATAAAGTAAGCCATTTCGATATTGATTAAGCATCTTTAGAAGGTCAAATTGATGATCCCATCAAGGAATCTTTCAATGTTCGGCTTCCAATGTAATTACAGCTCTGAAATTAGGTGTAGATATCTACAAAGACAAGTCTAAAAAATACAACTATTCCGATGGTGATCAACCAATTTTAAAAGATCGATAAGGGATCGAGACATTCCGGACTAAGAATATTTCAACGTTGCATTTCCAGTGAACAGCTCTTAAATTTGGTAATAAGTGCAAGTATAGATAAAGTAATAGTCCGAGAGGCGACTGCAATTTTTGGACCCCATAGAGCATCATTCTGAATTTTTTATACAAATTAGAGAAAAGTGAGTAGATTACGAATCCACTGGTCTGCCGCGGCAAAAATGGCCGAAACTGGTAAAAAATTGACTTGGAATTAGTTGAACTGAAATCCGATTGCCAAATATGTCATAACTTGCCAAAAATAGAACAAACTTATTCGTCCGGCAACCCACTTCATATTGATTTTCAATGAGAAAAAGCGCAAACGATTTCTGATCTTTGGCTCGGAAAACTTATATCTTTTAAAAGTAAGCCAAATTGGCGACATCAGTTACGTCAAAAATGACGTAATATTTTTTGCCAACTTGGCTCCCTATTAATAGATGAAAGTAGACCGTCGCCAGATATCTGAATCGTCTGCAACCTTCTTAATTGAAAATTAAAGAATGAGGGTTACCAAATAATAAAAAAAAAAAAAATGCTCATTATCTGGCAATTTATGGCGCATTTGGCAATTGGATTTAGTTCAACTTATTAAAAGTCGATTTTTGACCAGTTTTGGCCATATTTGCCACGGCAGACCAGTGGACTCGTAATCTACTCACTTTTCTCTAATTTCTATAAAAAATTCAGAATGATGTTCGATGGGGTCCAAAAATATTTTCATTAAAACTTAGTGCTTCCTTTATTCATTCTTGGATTTCTCACAGTAAAAATCTTGAAACAGTATTATTGGTAAATTACTGGGTATTTTTCCCCCCCGACTAATGAGCGTACACGTAAATTAACTTTGGGAGTTTTATATCTTCACCGGAAATGTCAAAGCAACAAACTCAAAAGTCATACTGAAAATTTTGAAACAGTATTAAATTATTGATTTTTATCTTCCAACTAACTTCGACAGTTCATAAAGTAATTTCCAGTGCTATAACAATGAGCTGAATTTCAATACTGCTATGTTTGAATTGCAATACATATTTAAACCAACAAACATGCCGAAAAGCAGGACGTTGATATTTTTTTATTCATTACTTTCAATTACCCATATGTTTACATAGTGTAATGATAGTATAGCATTCGGTCAAAAAAAAAAACTAGTCTAAAAAATTCTTTGTCTATGTATCTGTGTGTAAATTGTCAGAATAACTCCCAAACAAATTTACCTATGATGTTCAAATATTAGTGCGGGTAAGTGGTGGCCATGGGACTCACCATAATGGTTTTCGTCAAAATCGCGCAAGCGCATAAGGTTGACAAAACCTTTTTTTTCAGCAATTGCTAAAAAACGGCTCGAAAGATTGTTATTAAAATCTATCCTATTGCCACTTAATGTTTTCTAATCATCCCACCTTCGAAATTCCCGTAGAAATGCGATAAAAGCGTAAAAAGTTGAAAAACACAGAACACAGAGCTTTCTGCTCTTGAGCATCGCCCATCATCAATTGATTTATTTCTGTTTCACGCGCTAGAAAGGGCAATGTGATGTCTATTGATTAACATCGCCAATTCAGCCATTTTGGCGGGGAATTTTCACCCATGCGAAAATTATTACCAAAAATATCGCCAAACTGGCCATTTTTATTTAAATGAATGAAAATATGAAAGCGGTTAATAACAGCATACATTTTTACGCAATGACCAATATTATAGTGTAACCGAAAGTTGTGCGATGTTCCACACCCCTAATGTTTTTTAGGCACTAACCATTTACGATCAGATTGAATATTATCCATTTCGGAATCATTTATGTAAATGGTTATCTATGAATTTCAGGCTTTCTATTGATTTTCTCTATTTATTTTATTTTAAATTTCGACCATTGAGGATAAAAGTACAGGCTGTGTTTTTATTTCTGAATGCGCACTAATGTGATTTCGTTGTAAAATAATATTTTATTAAACAACTTTCATTCAAATACCTACGGATGTGAAATATTTGAAACTTTAAAATTAACAAAAACTGTTTTGATGCACCAAAATAATGTTAGTTTTAACAGTGATTTCTTCATTTTTTTCCCAACCTGTATGCTTGAAAGAGATATACAAGTATTTTCTGATAAAAAAAATAATACACGTTTTAAGTTTTATAACAATTCATCCATGCGATATATTTAACCCTTTGCACTCCAGTGGCGCCTCTCAGGCCCCACACGATTGGATGCCAAACCACGAGAGGACCATTAGGTGTGATGCGGAAATTCGATGCAAGGCCAATGACTGTGTTTAGTTTCTATGATGCAAATCCATAAACACCAGCCGAACCTAAAATGTCTCGAGTTGCTGATTCCTCCGCGCAAAAAAGGCCTGGAGTGCAAAGGGTTAAAAAATAATCTCATCTGTAGGTTTAATTTGGAATCAATCAAAGTATAACTAAAGTAAGTTTGAAAAGAATTATGAATTATTTTCATAGACTTTATTAAAACAACACTTTAAAAATGTGATCCTTTATAGGCGAATGATATTAAATAAAAGGATTTATTCCAAAGCAGGTCAACTATTTACGAAAATCATTATGCTTACCTAATATTTCTATAAAGTATTGCAGAAAAAATTTCAGTTCCAACAAAACGCCTAAAGACGCAGAAAATAAGTAAATATATCTTTATACGAATACGAAGTACAATTATATCCTTTATAAACATATTTTTCCGCAAACTTAGTTGTTTGGTAAAGATTTTATTTCATAGGTACTTTCCTATAACTTACTTTATCCGTGCTTGTATATGTACATGAAACATGTCCAAAGATACTCATTGTTTTAGCTTAAGGCCCTGTTTTCTCAAAACTCGAATTTTGGAGAAAAAAAATAGTTTTAAAGTAGTTATTCTTATTTCTTGATATTTTCCTAGAGTTTTTATACATCGTACACTGCAAAGAAAAACTTATTTACTGTACAATTTTTCTTTATCGAGCGAGCTTGATATTTGTTGAAGTAAAAAGTTTTATATCACGAAGTTCTTCTTGAACTAGTTCCATGGTCTTATTTCGTGTCATATTTATTATTGAACTTCTTCATTTTGAATTCTTTAATTTAACCAAAAATAAATACATAGTTTTTATAAGAGCTTCGAAGTATTGAAAAAATATGTGACTTGTATATTTCATTAATCTTTCTAGAAATAAAAAAATATATATGATTTACTGACTTTTTATAAGTCTTATGATTAGTGATTTCTTTTAAAAATGTCCGAAGAATTATGTTAAAACAACTGGTACCCAATTCAGTGTAGTGGTTAGCGCATCAGACTACCACGCTGGTGGGTCTCTCTCTCTCACTGTATATATATATATATATATATATATATATATATTGTTATGAATTTTTCCGCTGAGGCAATGATGGCACAGTTTTTACAGTATAAAAAAAATATTTATTCTCTCTTCAGAAAACTCACAAAATTTATCCACAGGCAACAGTGTAATCGCTCACAAGCTTTAGCAAAAACAACTTCGAATACAGCTATTATACAAGCTCACTCCAGTAAACAAAGCTATCAGCTCACCTCGAAGTCCAAAGTCAATCTGAAAACTTTCCCGTTCTCCAGTCTTTTATATACAAGCGCGTGAGACATTCTCGAAATTTCCAGCCAATTCATCGGAAAAGAAATATCTCGAAACTTCTCGATGGCTTTAGGTGTTGCCACCTTTTTCTAACTTGTATAATCGCTATTAATTAATAAATAAAATAAGATAAAAATAAATTACAATAGAATTTTGAAATAATACGTCACTATTTACAATATATACAGACAATTTGTGCAACAATATATATATATATATATATATGAATTTTTTATGTTATGAATTTTTCCACCGAGGCAATGATGCACAGTTTTTAAGATAAAAACTACTATTTATTCACTTCAGAAAACTCATAAAATGTATTCAAAGGCAACAGTGTTGGTTATTCTTCTTGAGTGGACTGTAAGTTTTATGGTTGTTTTGTGTGCGTTGGAAGAATGCAAGACTAATTGTCTTTCGTTTCAGGTTTATTGCACACGGAACGTCTTGTTCCTATCGTGGCTAAACATCCTTCTCTCAGTTTTTACAAGTGTTTTACCAGTCGTCCACAGAGGGCGTTGGTTTAGCATTATTCTTTACGAACATGTTCTGCCGGCTAGAACAAGTGTAATCACTCTCAAGCTTCAACACAAGCTTCAACAAAAACAACTCCGAATTCAGCGATAATACAAGCTCACGCCAATAGGTAAACAAAGCGTTCAGCTTTCATCGAAATCCGAAGTCAATCTGAAAACTTTCCCGTTCTTCAGTCTTATTTATACAGGCGCGAGAGAACATTCTCGAAATATACAGCCAATTCATCAGAAAAGAAACGTCTCAAAATTTCTGGATTGCTTTAGGCGTTGCCACCTTTTTCTAACCTGTATTATCGCTGTTAATAAATGAAATAAGATAAAATAAATTACAATAGAATTTTAAAATAATATATATATATATATATATATATATATATATATATATATATATATATATATATATATATATATATATATATATATATATATATATATATATATATATATATATATACTCTAGCACTAGCCTGATACAAAAAATGTTGGTCAATGATGTAAATAATAATCAATAAACCTCATCTGCAGGGCGGAGTGGCAGCATAGTCATCACTTGTACATGAAATCATATTTGATTTCCAAGATATTGTCTTTTACTAGTTATTGTGAGCCCGATTGATACTGACTGTTAAAGACACGTCAAGCACTTCGTTCTGAATAGGAAGTCAATTGCAAAGTTTTAAGTTAATGTGATTACAATAATACAATAGAATGTAAAAAAAAAAATCAACTTTCAAAAATATTAACTCGTACCCTCCAAAAATGTTCTGTCTGTGAATATAAAACACCTTGAATCGTTTCAGAATTTTTTAAAAAATTATTTAGAAGTCCTGAATTTACATTAAACGGACCAAAACAGTGTGAAATGCTGCATTTAATATTAACTACATTAAAAACCATCAATTTTAAAATTATATTTTTCTTTCAATTACCCATATGTATACATAGAGTAATAAAAGTATAGTATTCGATCAAAAAAAAAAAAAAAAAAAAAAAAAAAAAAAAATATTTCTCCACGTTTTGGAACATCCTGATTTCAAAAAAGTGATCTAGAAAAAATGTCTGTCTGTGTGCGTATGTGTGTATATGTGTATGTGTGTCTGTGTGATTGTGGTCAGCATAACTCCCGGACAAATTGACTTACGATGTTCAAATTTGGTGTGCGGGTTGATGGTAGCCATGGGACTTACCAATAAGGTTTTCGTCAAAATCGAGCATGGCGTAAGGTAGCTGCCATTGAAAAATAAACGTTTTTCACTGATTGCTAAAAAACGGCTCAAATGATTTTGTTTTAAAATCATTAGGGTAATGCCTCTTAAAGTGTTTTAAGCATCTCCACGACCGAAATTTAATTAAAAATGTTTTAATGGCGTAAAAAGTTGAAAAACGAATGCTTTCAACACAGAGTTCTCTTTCCTTGAGCATACCTTATGAACGATCGTTTTTTCTTCTTCCTTCAGTTTGTCTTATAATAAAGGACAATATAAGGATTACAGAAAAGTATGTCTCTAAAATCACCACTTTGGCAAAGTTTTTTTGACCCATACAAGAATTATGGTAAAAAACATCGCCAAACTGGCCATTTTTTTAAAAATGAATGATGAAAATACAAAAACGGTAAATTACAAAAGTCCATGTCAGTATTATAGTGTAATTGAAAGTTGAGCAATGTTCCACACCCCTAGATTTTTTTTTTTTTATTTTTTTTTATTTATATATATAAATTTTTATTTATGATGTTTCTTATATATTATTTCATCCAAATTCTGTATTAATTATGCTCTTGTTCTAGGTAGAGAGGGAGATAAAATGTTACTGAAATCATTAAAAATACGATTTATTAGACATTGCTATCTTCTGTATAATTATGCAGAAAATAAAGTAAAGTAATTCATGAGGAAGAATGTTTTCAAACGATTATATATTTACATTATTTTATGGGCAATTCTCTGGCTGACGCACGGGACATTTTGGCTCCTTTTTCTACTCGTAAACAGATAAGAATTATAAAACTAAGATGATTCTAACAGTTGTGTTTTTATTTTATATCGTATTACTTGGTGACAAAGTTATATGAAAAAATAATTATTTTACCTAGATCAAATATGCATTTATATCGTCTGACGGTTTCGTGCGTCAGACGATACAAATGCATATTTGATCTAGGTAAAATCATAATTTTTTTCCATATAACTTTGTCACCAAGTAGAGCTATATAAAACAGAAGTAAAATTGCTAGATTCATATTAATTTTAGGATTATAATTTATTTATGAGTAGAAAAAGATCTAAAATGTCTCGTGGTTACAGCATAAAATTGCTCTTATTAAGGGGGTATGGTACCGAAATTTCTTCAAAAATCCCAAATTTTTTTTTCTGATTTTAAAAAATAGTTCATACATTCCTGAAGAGAATGATGTTTTTATCTTATTCTTCCGGTGATTAGAACGCCACAAAATTACCTGTGATTTAAATATCACTAATGGGCGTAACACCTTGAAGCGTCTGCTTAAAGTGCGTTTTTCGAGCACTAGTGTTTTTCACAGATGTTGCATATTCAAATCGATATATCTCCAGAACCATTAACAATTAACTATTCAAATTTTTGGAGCATTTAATTTATATAGTTTTAAATATTTTGTCTTCACAGAATTTTATTTTTTTAATTCTGTTTTAAAATATAATTTTTAGCGTAAAAGATAACATAAAAAAAAGCAAAAATTTCAATATTTTAAATTTGAGAATTTTTTTAATTTTTTTTAGTTAACCTATCAAAATTGTGTGAAGACAAAATTTTCTTTATATAATTATGCATTACAGAAAGCTTTCACTTTGAAATTTTTTTTATTTTTTCTTGACTTATATCAAAATACGCAAACATCAATTATTATGGATTTTTCTTGGTTTTTAAATTTTTTTTAAATAACAAAACACAATATTTAAAAAAACATTTTCTCAAAGATATATAAATAGTATCTCATACATAAAATAAATTTTTGACTTAAAAATGTACATAAATAAAGTGTTTTTTTTTATTTTCGGTACCGCACCCCCTTAACAAAACTTAGGGAAGTTTCGGCTACTTCACTTCGTAAAATTCTTCCTAAGCATCTGTGCGACCACAAACTGTTTTTGCGCTTCATTCATAGTTGCATAAATATTTTTCATCAACATCATTTACATTAGGCGAGGTTTTAGCTATTAATATGATCGAGAATCAGGCAAATCTTTTACTGGTACACTTAAGAAACTATCATCGATTTTAGCTGTTTCAAAGAAACTAAAAGATATACACAAATCCTCAAATTTGAGAATAAGTATTTCTAATAGATCTGATCCCTTTTCCTTTTCTATGTTCAAAACAAGCTTTAATTGTTGCTTGCCAAAACAAGATCCGAAAGCAAGCTAAGTTTGTAAGGCCAGGAATGACGGAAAATCATTTTTAGTCTTTGATTAATTATTTGTCATCATATTCTTTTAATCCCAGAATTCTGTTCCTCTTAATGATGCATCAGAAAAAACATCATTAGGAGTAGCATCAACAGCAGTTTGGCAAGCAAAACAAGACTGCAAATATTCATACACAACAAACTTATTAAATCGTTGCGTACCTTGACATTCTCCAGCAATTAAGGATTCATTACCATCAAAAAATTACTCCATACTCAAGGAGTAAATGGTTTCTGACCATCCAGCAAGTTTTATGAGAGCACCTGATTTCCAAAGTGTAAATTAAAAATCCAATTATAAGATTAGCTCTCTGTAAGTAGTTTTGAAACAATTTTTAGCTGATCAGAAGGAAAAATTTTATACTGTCTGATGCTGTCTGTTATTATGAATATTGATCATTTTTAGTTCATGATGGTTCATCTTAAACCACCATGAACTTAACTTGGTGAAATTGGAACGATGAACTTGGAGGTAGCAATCTAGAACCAATTTTCTCAGAATATCTTAATTAAATAGTTTTCATTGACAGTTACATTATGTGTTATCATATTATAGGCAGTGATGTATATTTATGAAATAAAATATATGCCCTTAGTAAGCAATTTAATGAGGGTTATTGTATTTCCTTAGGGTTTTATTGTTAAGTTCATTTATTTTTTGATATGCCAAAGAATTTGAATTGCTTAAAATCGTTCGTTTCATTTAAAATAAATTCAGGAAGTCAAGAACAACTGTTCCAGATGAACCGAGTTTCTTAAAATTATACAACTTTCGGACTCAAAAGCCTCTTATCATATTCGGGTTTATATTATAAGCATATTCTTCTAAAGAATAATTATCATTAAAATATCGTTCTTTTTCAAAACTTTGATTTAGTTCTCTAAATGTCAAACGTTCGTTCTTAATCGATTCACACACATCATTGTGTATGCGAATAAATTTCAACGATAAATGTAACCTTTTTGATATTCTAAATATTTTAAATCGATGTTCGAACTTTTGGTTTAAAATATGTTCACGTTTTTCAACATAAGTTGTTTTTAAAATTTAACTTACTTTCATATAAAAAGTTATTAGACGAATAAGCTAATAATGACTGCTTTCATATTTAATAAATCTTTTTTTTTTTTTTTGTTTTTGCTAATTCGTTGAGGCTTCTTCATAAATAATAACATATTTTTAAATAATAACCAGCTAGCTAAACATATACTGGAAAATGTTTATCGAAATATATCGAAATTTAAATTAAAAAGCTATCAAATTTCAACACTTTTTACTGTAATATTACTGATTAATTTTTGTAATGCAATAATATGAGTTGAAATGTTATTTTTATTAAATTACTTAAAATCAAGTACTTTCATAATTGGAATTAAACAGATCAAGACTATTCAAAGTGTTTCATTTTTGAAAAGATTAAAAGTTGATGCTTGCTTTTGAATCGCTCAAGGGAAAAGAATGCTGCATATGTTATAAAGTTTTTTTGGATAAAGGAATATATTATATGTTATGTTTCATAAACACCCTGAATATGTATATATAAGCGATGAATAAAACACTTTATTTATCTTATTCATTTTGTGTACAAATAAGTTACCGCCGTTTTCTATAAAAAAAATTAGGGAGTTATTGAGAAAAAATAGTACATAACGTTATATTGAAAGTATTGTCCATCACTATACTAAACTTCAAGTTAACTAGACATCATTTAGACGGTAGATCGTGACAGTGCTCATAGGTATTTAATCCACTTTGGCGGCGTGAAAGCATAATGTTCGCCAAACCACAACCCTATAGAGAACAAAAGGCTATAAGGTTTGGCGAGAATTATGTCTTCACTCCGCCAAAATGGATTAAATACCTATGAGCACTGTGACGATCTATCGTCTAAGTGATGTCTAGTTAAGTTGAAGTTTAGTTTTTTTTTTTTTTTTTTATAGCAACTATTTTCACCCATCTTTCTGGTAGTATTCGGATACCACACCAGAAAAACTTTTCATCTTTTGAGGCTATTCACGAATCGACCCAATTTATAGAATCTTTATACAATGTAAAGCACTGCTTAGACAAACCATGCGTCCTCGACTGGAACAAGTGATTATCAGAAAGGGAAATGTCTGGTGAATACGACGGTTGGGGTAGGACTTCCCAATTAAATGTTTGCAAATAGGTTTTGAACGGCGCTGCAACATGCGGACGGGCATTATCACGTAGGAGAATAATTTGCTAGTGTCTGGAGCAGTTTTTCCTTAAGTACTCGGCTCATGGACCTAGGTGGTTCCCATGATTTTCTCTTCTTTAGGCTATCGTAGTGGATCCCTTTTTCATCACCAGTGACTATACAATGCAATGCAAAAAAAAAAAAAAAAAATTGAAGAGATTTATTCCGATATAACTCTTCGCAGATTATTTTACAACTCCAGAACTTCCCGTTCTAATAGACTCAATACAGCTCTTTACACAACAATAGAGCAAACAGCAGTAAAAAAAACTAGATAAACAACTGCTAAAATAAACGTTAAAGACAATGCAATATACACTGGTTTGCAAAACTTAAGCAACAGGTGGTTTTTTTACCATAACTCCACGAGAAATCATCTGAAAGACATGAAATTCAGAAATGAGGGAGAGTATTATGTACGTAAAGGATGACGAAAGTATAGGCGCTGAAAAAGGAATACAATGAATACAGTATGGAATCAAACAAAAACAAGCTTTATTGAACGCATAGTATCGTGACTCATGATTGTCTATCCAAGAGGAAGAACAACAAGCAGATGTTCCTTAATATGGGATATGCCCTCCCCTCATTGCAATGGTTGTATTCGCACCGTCTCCGCATACTCAGAACCAGCTGGTGCAACATTTGTTGCGGTAGGAGTGCCCATTCCTCAATCAGCATATGTTTGAGTTGTTGGGTGTTCTCCAGAGGATGTAAGCGTGCTGCAATGCGTCTCCACAAAGCATCACACACATGTTCGATGGGATTTAAATCTGGGCAGTACGCTGGCCAATCCATTCAAGTGATATTTTAACTTTCCAGTAGCTCCTCAACAGCAAGAGTCCGATGTGGCCGTGCATTGTCATCCATAAAAAGGAAGTCTGGGTCAATGGCACCTAGGAACAGACGCACATGGGAAAGGAGTACCTCCTCACAATAGCGATCCCCGGTTACAGACCCTCTGTCAAAAACGTGGAGCTCAGTTCGTCCGTTCAGCATAATGCCTCCCAAGACAAGAACTCCAGGACCACCGTTACGGTGTCTTTCCTTGATGTTACTAGGATAAAACCGGGTCTCGACCTCTCTCCAAATCAAAACGAGTTGAGAATCGCTTCCGGTACTGAACCGACTCTCCTCCGTAAAGAGGACACGACTCCATTGATCAGTTGTCCAGTTTTTGTACTTTCTACACCACTGTAAACAGTGGCGTTGGTGGCCAACTTTCAACGGGAGGCAGCGTTCAGGCCTGCAAGCGAATAGGCCCCCTTTGTGAAGGTGTCTTGCCACAGTAAACCGCAACACTTGTCGCCCCGTTGCTGTACAGAGTTGCTGAGCAATGGGGCTTGCTGACTGCTGTCGGCTTCTTTTCACCTGCAGATCGATATATCGGTCATCCCTTGCAGTTGACGTCCTCGGTCGGCCACCACCAACCTTTCTAACAGCTGTACCCGTGGTTTGGAACGCTTTCCAAGCGCTCGAAACGACACTTTTGTTGATTCCGAACTCTGCAGCTACACTGGTGACAGTACGACCCTACTCCAGCTTTCAGATCATTCTTCCAACTGTGAAGTCGTCCAGGTGATTTCTTCTAGCCATATTTCGCGAGCTGACTCACTGGCACTTGCAGCGAATATGTTGAATTGCATCTCCGTCCTTCCTTTTATTCTACTGTTGAGCTGCGCGCGCCGACATCACGCGTTTTGCGTACGCTCACGTCGCCTCTGACGTTTCGTTCCTGATATTTGCATACGCATGACGTTTCTACTGACTTACGTGTTCATTATACTGATCTCCAGACCTCCTTTTCTGCAATTTCATGGCTATCTGCTAAATTTTTACAATGTTGCTTAAGTTTTGCACACCAGTGTAGTTCACTTTCGCAATACAGCTTTCTGAATGCTTGCTGAGAGACAACTCACTAGATAACTCAACTAACTCACCCGCTCTCTTTTCCGGTCTTATATAGGAAAGGCGAATCTTCGCGAATTTTCTAGAGATAGAAATTTAGAGAACTTTCCAGATCGTAGTCGAAAAGCCCTATACATGTACATGGGTACCGAAAATGTCGCCAAATAATCGCCAAGTTTGGCGACATTTAGCGATTTCTCGCCAAATTTGGCAACCAAAATTAGTAGCCGAAACCGTCGCCAGCTTGGCTCTATCTCGCCAACTTGGCGAGATTGCCATTAACCATAATGATAAATGACCTGCTCCTTGCAAAACTCGTTTTCCAGCATTATCTCTGTAAAACTCGTTTTCAAGCATTAAGAGACGCATTGCAGGAAAGCGAAGTAAAGAACTCTTGCACTGCCTTATGCGAAGTGTACATACATTTTCCTTTTTACATAATTAATACTACGAAATATTTACAAATGTACAAAAATTCGGAACAATATGTTGGTTATTTATAAAATCAAGAGATATTCTTTAACCAATAATAACTCATTAAATAATACTTCGTTTACTATTCGTGATGGATGATACATTTTCTGGATTCCTTGAATTTTTAATTACTTTATCTTATAATTTGTAAATTGATTAGCTTTCTTTCTCAATTTTTCATTTCTAGAGTACAGGCACTATTTAGATATTCTTTTTTCACGAATGAACCACTCAAGAATGAATTTGTATAGTGAGATTTTTTTTTTGCATCCTCGAAAAATATTTCACCTATGACTCGTAATTTTACAAAATATTAATATTAGATTAATACTAGTATTCCTGCTTTAATATGACCTTAGTGGCCATTTTTAATCTAACAGGATATCTTGGTATTATAGTATAAGAAAAAAGGAAATCTTTCCATTAGAAATTAAGATGTGTTTATGATAAAAAATAATCAAGGTTTAAAAAAATGAGCGTGGCTATGGTGCACATTTAAAAAAAAAAAAAATTAAAATCAAACATTCTTAAATGGAAATAACATTAATTAGTTTATGGTTAGTGAAGAAACTTCAAGAAAATAAATTAAATTATTTTACTTTTGCTGTTACATTGAAATCCAAAATAATTAATCTGTGTTATGTTTAATTGAATTATTTAGTTTTGTGCTTTTAATTGAATATTTACAATTGGACGGGGTTATTTGTAATCAAAATAAAGTTACAAAAGTTTTTGCGTTCAAAGGTAAACTCTAGAGGATGGACTTTAAATCCTCCGAAATTAAATTTGATCTGCTTTTTTTGTTTTCAATAAATTAAAACTTTTCAAATTATTGATGCTGGAGTATTCAAGAAATAGTTATAACTACTGTAAACTTTTAAGGCATTTAATTAGTTTTCAAGAACCATATGCCAAATTTTTTTTTTTTTTTTTTTCGTTTTTTTCTTCCCCCGTTTTTTTTGTACTGTAGTTAGTTTATTTGAAATTTTAAGATTTTTGAAAATTTGTTTTTGTGAAAATTTTCTTCTGTCGAGGTTGCATGAAGCAACATTTTGCTATTGATAATTTTTCAATAGTTTTATTATTATTATTCAAATCACTCTCTCTTCCTTTTAAAAGTTACATCAGAACCTTACGAGTGGTAAAAACACTATTTTAATTCCTGATTCAATTTACCTATGAGACCTCCTTACATACCTACATACACTTCATCCATATTTATTTATTTGTCTTCCTTTTTTTTTTTCCAAAGATACCTCCTTTTAATAAAATGGAAATAATGATGAAAATAAAAATGCCAATAATAATAATGACAATAATAACAATAACAACAAAAATAACAACAACAATAACAATAATAACAATAATAATAATATCAACAACAACAACAACAGCAATAATAATAATAATAATAATAATAATAATAATAATAATAATAATAATAATAATAATAATAATAATAATAATAATAATAATAATAATAATAATAATAATAATAATAATAATAATAATAATAATAATAATAATAATAATAATAATAATAATAATAATAATAATAATAATAATAATAACAACAATAACAACAACAATAATAATAATAACAATAATAATATCACAATTATGAAATTACTATCTGTTTGAATGTAAAGTACATCGTATAGTAAATTGTATTTACACGGATTATTTTGTCAAGCTTTGCTATACTAACATTTCCATGTACGACCTATCTAAAAGGTAATACTATTCATTTATTTGTTACCTAATACTGAAACAAATAACTCGCATCAGTATGAGACAAGCTAAAGTCGCCATCTCTTGCCATTTATCTCTAGATGTTGAGTCGACGTGTTGTAACGATATTTACATCTTACAACTATCAAACCTAGAGATTTTTACTGCATGCTATATGTCAAATAACAAAGGGAAATTTAAATAACTGGACACAAAGAGATTGGACAATAACATGAACAAAATCATAGATAGACGATTCAACTGCAGCATTTCGGGAAACTGAATGGCAACAAACATAAAATTTAGAGTTTAAATTTTATACCACTCCACGGAGTTTCAGTAGAGTATTTTGATAGTAGAAATAGAAAATTAGAAATAATTATAAACATAAAAAAGGCAATAATAATAAATAATAAATAAAAAAATAAATTATAAGTATAATAATAAATAATAATAATAAATAATAATAATAATAATAATAATAATAATAATAATAATAATAATAATAATAATAATAATAATAATAATAATAATAATAATAATAATAATAATAATAATAATAATAATAATAATAATAATAATAATAATAATAATAATAATAATAATAATAATAATAATAATAATAATAATAATAATAATAATAATAATAATAATAATAATAATAATAATAATAATAAACTATAATAAATAATAATAAATTATAATAAATAATAATAATAATAGTATTAATAATAATAATAATAATAATAATAGTATTAATAATAATAATAATAATAATAATAATAATAATAATAATAACAATAACAACAACAAAAATTATAAATTGTATGTTTTCACGCCCGTATCTGATAACAGCCAATTGCATATGATTCAAGTATACTTAAAGTATAATTTTTTATAATAGTAAAGACAAAAATTCTAAATTCTCATTTTCATTGTAGTATACATAGTTAATAAATAATATTTTTTCAAACGTTGAAGTAATTTTATTCGATGGGTACTCTCCATAATAATTATTAAGTAGAATATGTTATATGATACATTGTGCAAAAAATATCACTAATGTGGAGTTATTTTTAATAATAATTTAGTTACTATGGTGTTGATAATAAATACGCTAAATCTTTAAAAAGATTTTGATTGTTTTATACTCCGTTGAAATCCAAAAATAAGGAATAAAATTTATTACTCACAATATTTTTACAATTGTCATGACAACTTAAGATTGAATATATAAACGAAATTTACTTTAAAGTTTTATGAATTTTTTTATTAATTCAAAATCTCTATTTATTTTAATAACTCTATTAAGTCATCAATTCTAATAAGCCATCTTCAATCTACAAAACACTGTACCTGTTTTCCAAACATATTTTTCATTTTACAAATTGTCAAAGTAATGTTTGAATACCATTTTATGAGGTTATTAGCAACTCAGAAACTGTCAAAAGTTGTTTTATAATGTGAGAAAAATATAATTGTCTGCAGAAGACATAAAGATTTTCTTTATCTCAAACAATATCATATTTGTCAAGTTTACTCATTGAAAATGGAACAATCAACTTTTTATAAGAGAAAAAAATTGCAATTTATTTTTCATTAAAAGAAAAAATGGGGGAGCAGAATTTTTCTGCGCTTTCAGTTAAACTAAATGGCTTTTATCACTGCGATGAAATTTGTAAATTATTGGCATACTATACTCCTTTGTTCGGTTATTATTTAATTTAAATTAAGAAAATAACACGCCAACATAAAGAGGAAATTTTTGGCGATATTTATTTGCACAAATTTCGTTTATTTGGCAAACTTAGAGCTGACAATTCCAAGTTTGCGATGAAATTTGTTTCTCTTCATACAGAAAGATCTTACCTTGCATAAGTTTATGGCTATAGAATAGTTCAGAATATAAATGTATACATTTTGTTAAAAATATATATTATTGGTTACTTTCATACATACATTTTTATTTATTTCATTCCCCTTGGTTTGAATTTTTTTTTTCATTAAAGACGTGCGACTATTAGAAAAAAATTAAAACAGTTTTCATTGATTTACTTTAATTGATGTTCATTTTAAGATTTTTATGCATTTAGCTTGGTTACACAAGAATTTTGGTGTTGGGAATGATAATGCGAAAATCGAAAAAAGTTACCAGAATAATTTGGATTAAAACCGTAGATGCGTTTTTTGACAGTTTAAAAAAAAAAAAAAAAAAAAAAAAATTAATTGAAACTTAAATACAAACTGAAAAGTAAGTTACACTCATGGGAGGCAACACTAAGAATGATCAACAAAATCCTTTCTGTAACGGCCCCAGTCCAGATTTAAGTACCGCTTCTGATCATGGCCTTATGGATTCAAATTGGAAAGATGAAAAAAAAAAAAAAAATTCGATCGATTTTTTTTTAAGTTTCATTACGTAGATTTAGATCTATATTTGAATACTAAATTAAACATAATCTAATTAAACATATAAAAGCCTGGATGTAGATTTTCGAACGTCTAGTTTAGATATGATCTTGAAAGTACAACAAACGAGAATGTAGATGCTTTTTACGATCTAATGCGGATGTCTTCTTTTAGAACGTAATGAGAGAGATTCTTATGAATAATGGAGTGATCTAGCATTGCGTCCTAAAAGTCCCCAAAGATAAAGTTATGTGCCTCTGTAGTTTCCCATTTTCAGTCTGTGTCGATGTCGTCCATGCTGGGGAAGTATGAAAAAAAGACAGACCTTATTGTAAACTCATAGACCCGTTGTTATTTAAGGTGAAAGTCAAGCTATGATCTACGATCTAACAGAAGTCTCAGTTTGAGACCAGATCCAACTGTTTTTTCAACAATGTTTCTTTTCTGGCGTTTCCATTTCAGTTGGCAGTTAGAAACCTCAAGAAATTTACATTTAACGAATGGTTTTCTTCTTAACAAAAGGTTGGTTGGTTGTATTCAGATTATCTGGCGCCGTCAGCAACACGAGGGCTATAATGCGCCGAAACATTCGTCATTAGACAAGCCAACATACATTTACAAACACCCATGCCTAACATGGGACTCGAACCCGCAACCTCGCGGTCTAGAAGCTAGCACGCTAACCACCATACCGTTTGGTCGGCCTTAACAAAAGGAATCTCGGATTTGGTGGGTATAGTTTTTCATTTTTTTCCGTTATAGTCTGCAATTTGTGATTGAACTTGAAAAAAATTGCAACCGAGGCTTTTGTAATTGATTTTTAATCAGCTATCATTGATGAAAAACATATCCAAAATCGGACAAAATTGATCCATGGGAACACCCCGAAAAACGAGTTTCAAGATTTTTATTTCTTCTTTCCACTTCAAAAACAAATATTTCGCCATTTAGGTTTTTGATATTTTGAAACACAGGCTCTTAAATTACAGCATCACAACCGCTCTAATTGTAATAAAGCCTCTAAATCACACATTTACTTCACTCTCAAATTCAAGAATCCTATCTTTGACAGACTTGAATTATCATCTATTTTTAACGATTTTTCTTCAGTTTTCCCTTTGGGAGATATTGCCATAAAAAAGTGTTTCAAATACGATATTCCTATTGGAAGGACAATTTTCAATTATTATAACTTTTGTAAAAATAGCCATAATTTTCGAAATATATCTGAATGTTTTTGTTCCAAAGCTGACTTTACCAACTTTGTCGGCAGCCAACATGGACATATTCTTATTGACGATTTAAATATCGTCGATAATGTTGCATTACGTGACATTCTCTGCAAAGGAAGGAAATTTCGACCTATTTTTTAAACTAGCATCAAACGATTACTTGGGTCCTTCCTTGAAGATTTGGACCTTTTTATTTTCAAATGTTCTAGAATTTATAACATTCCTATTTGTCTTTTTATTGATTGGAAGTGGAACATTTTTTATCACTTTAAAGAATTTCTCTATAACAACTCGACTTCTCTACTTATCTACATAACAATAGTTTCTATAACCAAAAGGATCTTTTTAATGCCGTAGAAGATTTTAAAAACAAATTTATAATTGCTCCTATTGATAAAGCTTCGATTAACTTATCCTTTATCTGCAAAAAGTTCTGCCTTAATCTTCCGTGACGATGAACTCATAAACTCTTCCACTTACAAGAAATGCAATAATAATCTTAACACAATCATGAAAATAAATTATTACTCTTAAAAAAAGTATGAATATTTCTAATAAAATCATATCTATTCCCTGCATTACTATTAATCCTAAATTCCACAAATAAACAATTAAACTCAGATTCATTACTTGTGGAGTAAATTCGTATATGAACAAACCTGGAAATATTTTTGCTAACGCTCTAGAAACTATCTTCCATTTTATTAAACAGGAAGATTTCACTTGGATCATTTGCAACAACAAACCAATTGTTGAGTTCATTAAAAACAATAAAATTTCTGTTATTGTATCATTTGATTTTAAAGATCTATTCTCTAGCATTCCTCTTGATAAACTTAGAGATGTTTTATTCTCTTACTTTTATGACTACCAGAATCTCTTTGAATTTGATTTTACTTTCTGGGAAATTATCGTCAACTATTGTTTCTTCAATAACTACATTTTCAATGGTGAAAACATATTTCTGCAAGCTACTGGTATACCTTAAGGGAGCTCTTTATCTAGTCTTCTTGCCAACCTCCTTCTCCACTTTTATGAAAACAACCAAATTCCTAATGCTTTTCAGTACATTGATGACTTTATTATTTATATTTATTATCCTATTGAACTTCAACTATTCAAAAACTAACAATTCTCATAACTCAGCTGTATTCCTAGATTTGCTTATCAATTAAAAATGGTTCTACTGTTGATTCATTTCACAAACGTAATTCCTTTAATTTCAAAGTCAACATGCTCATTTTCTGGAATTCCAATATCAGTCTATGGAAATGTTATTAGTTCTCAAGTTCTTAGATTAAAATATATTTGCAACAAAAAAAAAGAAGAAAATAACGATAAACAACTAAATCGCCTCGTTAAAACACTGTTGGATACCTATACCCCCATTAAATTTATTGAGTATCATTGTAACCAGGCAAATTCCCTCAAAAATATCCAATCTTAACAACATTTTTCAAAATAGCCTTCAACCATCCACGTCACGCACTTGTATTTTATTATCTTTTATCCAACTCAAAATTCTTCCCGGCTTATTTTGGCATGAATGTTTATTACAAATTTTTCAAATAAAAATACGAAAGCGTAATTTTTATCTGAAGATTTTTCCAGTTTCCTGCATTTTGGTTCTTAAGTTTTTTACTTTTTTCTTGTTTTTTTCCTTTCTCTTTTCTCTTGAGCTTTTGGGGTTGGGGCATTCGAAATAATGTCTACAGAAAAAGTTCTAGGATTTAACGGTTTTGGAAATTTGGATCAATCCCATGATGAAATTCCAAATTTTTGCACTTTCCTTTCTTTTCATTTTGTTTGTATTAAATATATATATATATATATATATATATTACAATGTTCAACTAATTTATTTTCTTTAATATATATATATATATATATATATATATTTTAATTTTATTTTTTAATTTTAGAAACACTGCAATAAAATAATTTTTTGGAAAACATTTACTATAAATCAGTTGTTCCAGACGTGTTAACATCCGTTAGCAGAAACATTACTTTAAAATATTCCGGTTTCATTCTTAAGGGGATTTGATACCTTTTGTTTTCCCAAAAAATTATAAAAATATAAATTTTCTCTTTTTTGCGTGCTTATAATCTTTGAAACCTTCTCCTTATTCAGGCATGGTTTTCAACTGATCCGACAACAGCAATTGCAGAAAAACTATATTTTTGTGGAGAATTTAGCAGTACTGTAATAGCTCTTTCGATAATCGAACGCATTTTTCTCAGTTCGTGATTTTTGAGATTCCCACGTTACTCAAAATGCTGTAACTTTGTTGTTGTTGTTGCTTATCTCACGCCTGGTCTGACGAAGTCAGACCAGGTCCATGAATCCGTTGACAAGAAGGAAGTCAATGACCAGAAGAGGCTTAGAATAGATGTCTTCCCTAACCAGTCCCAAACAGTCCAGGATATGCTGAGGTGAGGCCTGATGTTGGAGGCATTTTGGGCAGGGAGGGAAGGTTTTCACGCCTTCTGAATAGCTTAGACATTTCAGGTGGCCACTGGCAAGTCGAGGAAGGCAGGTGCTGGATTTGCTGTCACATGTGGTGGTTAGTGACAGGCCTGGCTTGTTACCTGAATACCAGTGGTGGGAGGGGGGTACCAGGCAGTCTTTCTTAATTTTGGATTTTTTCCTCGAGAAAAGTTCCAGGTATGTGAGGTTTGAAGAGGAAGGGGTTGGATAGTAGCAGCCCTTCTTTGCAAGACCGTCAGCTAGTTCATTGTCATGTAGGTCGACATGAGATGGTATCCACTGGAAGTGAATGTCATGATTTCGGAAGATGGTCTTCAGTTTATGAAGGATGGAGATACTGGCCCTGTCACCTATGTGAGTCCAGTTTTCGAGGTGTTGAATCGAGCTGCGGCTGTCAGATAGGATCCAGAGGGCTCCAAAGGAATTCACATCTATAACAGTCTCCAGGCCTTTTTCGATGGCAAGTAGTTCACTTACAAATACTGAGCAGTTGTCGGGATTACGTTGACAAAGATAAATTTTATTCTATGGTGTCTCAATATAGACTCCACTGCCTGCCAGGTCATTTACTTTGCTGCCATCGGTGTAAATCTTAATGTCATTTTTAGGGATGTTATTAATGATTTCTAAAGACAATTGTCTGAAGTGGTCTGGCAAGAATTCCCTTTTGTCGATGGTAGCGGAGAGGTTAGTATGGAAGTGAACCCTGGAGAGTTCTTCAGATGTGTTTTTACAGTAGTGAAGGTAATGAGGTTCTACATCGTCACTAAGTAGTTGCAGGGACATGATTTGACTAATAGGACTGTTTTTCTTTAGCCTTTGATTTGTTGTCCAGTTATTTAGATATGAAGAGGTCTTATTAAGTTGCCCATAGCTGGATAGTTTGTTGTAGTATTTGACAACGCTAGCCTGTCTTCTAACGTGAAGGGGTTGTAAGTAATCATCGTTTTTCACGAAAACTAATTTACTTATTCTAAGTACGATGCCTAAAAAGTTAGAGTATATTACAAGAAACAATTATTATTATTATTATTATTATTTTTTTTTATTGAAAAATTAAAAATAAGAAAGAATTTGAAATTTTATGAATTTCTTTACAAATTTCAAAATTTTGAAAATTTAGATCACTATGTGAACTTTTTTTTTAATAAAATTTAGTTTTTACTTAGTAATACTTCTAAATATGTAAAAATTATAATTTTAAAGTCTGAAATAGAAAAAAAAAAGTTTGAAGTGTTCTGAATCCCCTTAAAAATGTTTTTATTCTACCACATATGACTCAATGAACTCAATCTAGACATCATTGTAGTTAAAAATATTTTTTGTATCCAAATCGTAGCAAAAACTTGATTCTTAAAAAATTTTATCTGAAATAATTTATCATACCTATATGTTAACTAGACATCATTTTGAGCGAGAAAATTCGATACACAGCATCCTAAATAATAAAATGAACCTTTGTTTCTTACTGAATTTTTTCTCAAATTTATGTTACTTAATGGCTCTAGTAAAATTAGTTTAACCAATAATGGACAAATTCCCTCATTTTTTTAAAAATTATTTTTTTATTCAATTCTAAACGTTTTGAAAAGGCCATAAACACAAAAATTTCTGCTCTCTGCACTTTTTCTTTTTTTAATTTGTAGCCGAAGTTCGATGGTTTATTTTAGGGGGGGGGGGGGGAAATGACTAATTCAGCTAAAGCTAATGTGACGTCACTTGTTCCAAACTTGGCTTGAAACGCAGCAGCCGAAACCAGTTTGAAAATCGCCCCAACCGGCTCGGGATATGGCAATTGTTTAAAAAAACTCACATCTTGGCAGAAACCTCACGATAATTATAGAAACGGAAGGTGGTTTTGATGTCACAGATAAAATGTAGTGTTTTTATCGGACTGCAATCGGACGATGTTTTCAGGCATTTTCTTTTCTTAATATTTAAATAACTAATTTTTTTTAAAGAACTTTTATTTGAATAGTTGGAATCAGAAAGTAATTCTTTATAAATATAAACTAATTTCACTCGTTTTTAAGATATGCGAGAATTGTCCATTACTTGCCAATTTGAAAAGAACAGCACCTTAAAGTTGCAAATGTTATATGTGATAGCGGGATTTATGCTAAACTTCAACTTAACTTGACATCACTAGACGGTAGATCGTCACAGTGCTCATAGTCATTTAATCCATTTTGGCGGCGTGAAAGCATAATGTTCATTAAACCACAACCCTGTAGAGAACAAAAGGCTATAAGGTTTGGCGAGAATTATGTCTTCACTCCGCTAAAATGGATCAATTGCCTATGAGCAAGGTGGAGATCTATCGTCTAGTGATGTCAAGTTAAGTTGGAGTTTAGTATAGAACTCTCATTCGGAGAGAGGAAGCATAGATATATTTCCATTCGTGGCATTTCGCAGTATAAACTTTGGTTTTTAGTTTTACTATCCATTTGTATCACGCTGTTGAATATTTCCAATTGACCTAGTTCCAATAGACTTCAATATGTGTTAATTTAATTTTAATGAAGGGATAAATCTAAGTTTTTATTAGTTTGAATTTACGTTTTGAAAGTTTAAGGAAATATTTGAAAATAATTCATGCATTTTCACTATGATAATCAAGAGAGCAAAGGTGAAATTAATTTGGTAATTTATGGAACTTCTCGTTTTAATGACATTTATTCTTTATAGTAGAACACTGATTACATTTTAGATTCCAAATATTGGATATTATTAGACTTTTAAAAAATGTATAAATTTGAAAATATACATTAATAAATTGGATTTAGTAGTATATATTTTCAAAGTAATATATATTAATAATATTTGAAAATATTATAAATAAATTCACACAAGGCTTGTCCATTATTTATATTATGTTAACTGTACAAAATATGTTGCCCCCATCGAATACTTTATTATTAACCTTATGAATATACATAATTTTATTTGACAAAATTGATAAAATCTTTTCATTATTCATTAAAATATTATCTAATTAATATAACTGATGTTTGGAAAATATATTTTCTATACCATGCATATTTTAGTTGTCAATTAATGGATTTTGAATGTTGGAATAAATAACTAATATCACATCCTATAAAGCTTTCTTTCATACAATTTATTTTAACTGAACTCATCTTTTAATGAATACATAGTCCTTGATGTTTACATTTTTAATATTTAATATAAAACAATGCATTTTTCAAAGCACATTATGCCTGTTAAAAAGATTATATAAAATTATTAAGTACGAGAATAATTAATATTTTAGTTTACATATTCTTAGATAATTACAAGTAGCAGTGACCATTTCTTTTAATTTTAATAACAACGTTGAACATTAATTACAAAATAGGATGCGAATACAGTGTCCAATTGCATTAACATGACATTACGCCGAATTAATATAATGGCCTATTCAAATGTATTCACACATTTATTGTAAAGTTAATTATATTTTCAAGAAATCTGCTTGCATAGAATTGGAAAGTGAACTATTGTTGACTTATTGGCATCAATCACCATCACTAACTATGACATAGTTTGTACACATAACTAATTGCTTTCTAAAAGCCTCTAAAAGACAAAAGCCTCTTTTTCTCTGCTAAAATATAAGAAATGCAAACTTAAAGAAATTATTATTGCTGTCAAGATTTTCTATGCCTCCCAAACTGACACAAATTTAGTATTTTAAATAACAATTTTCTGGAGATGTGTTTTCGAATGGATTTTTACACAAAAGGGAATGTTTCAGAAAAAGGTAAAACATTTAAAAAACAATTTAGGAAATGGGTTTAGCATTCAATTTTAAGTCTCAATTGTCTACAATTGTCGAGAATAAGATACATTAATTTATTTCAAGGCAATTAAATATAAATTTAATTGATATAAAAATTATAGTATTCAGATTCCTTGTAGAGTACAAATTAAGATAAATTAAAGTTTGTGAATTGAATAATACATCAATTGTAGGGTGAAATTATGCAAAACGCAGGTTAATATTACTCTATAAATCATTTTAATAGAAAAAGCACTAAGAAATAAGTGTTCGAATCTATAATTCTTTACCTTACCGTCTGATATTGCATTACATTTATAAATACTTTATTAGTTCTATAAGAATATATAAAGCTGTAATATAATATTTAATTAAATATATTGAATAATATGAGTGTACCAGAAAATAAGTTGTTGGTGTTTTAATTCATTGTGACTTGATAGTCATAATTAATAAGGTGCATATAATTGCAGTAGGTATTGCAAAAGTTAGTTATAATTTTCTCTCTATGCAATTTTCTCCCACAAGAAAAGCCGTATATAGCCTATTGGGATACATTTTAAGAAATTGCATTCTACGTATTGCTTTCAACAAGGGAAATTATTTTTGAAAAAGTAAGCTCTATAGCAACTGTGTAATTCCTACCAAGATGTAGGCGGTAACTTCAGACATCATCAACTACTTGTGACGTTTCATTCGTTTTCCTGCGGTAGTGACGCAAGAGCCGGATTTTTCGATTTGTTATTAATGAAATTTAACACGCCGAAAAAAACAAAGACTATACTACAATCTTAGAAAGAGGATTATTGAAGGATAAAAACGATAAACAACAGTCCTAAAAGCCTCAATTTTTATTGTAGATATAAACAAACTAAGATATGAAAACTTAGATTACTATGAAACTATTTCAATGACATAATATTTGAAAACAAACTTTCAATGTATTAATAAATATATTGACTGCGACTAGGTTACTCAAACATGTTCTACACAAATTTTCAAAACAATACGTAAAAAAACAAGAAAGAAAAATTACTTTGTATATTTAATGGCAACGGTAGATACTTTTAGACTACGATATTTTATAATTCTATCAGCTTGAAATGTTTTATTAAATTAATAAGTTGTACTAAAAACCATCGATATAAATAAACAACTGGATAGACTGCTTAACGCTGGGGAAATGAAGCCGTTGCCAGATGCCGTTGGTGGGATAAAAAATACCGATTGCTGAGGATTGAATATAAAATTTTGGGTTGTACACAGCAGAAATGTCCAAAGTAGACCTTAATTAGTAATAATGTGCAAAAAAATATATACTCTAGCATTTTACAAGGTTTTTCGCATCCCCATCCAACTATAAAAGTGAACTGTGATTGGTTAATCTTCCCACCAGCTTCGCAATCCCCGGCACTTTTTTCTCTTTGCATTGACAATGGAGCAGTCTATCCAGTTGTTTATCTATATCGATGCTAAAAACAGACCACTTAATCACTACGTTTATTAGTGTTGCGTAATAAACTTTGCGACTTAGTCTATTATGAACTAAATCACTACTTTATTAGTGTTACTCTTTTGGTTCAAATGAACAGTTTTTCTTTGTAATTTCTATGAGAGAAGAATTACTTTTGCTTATTTCATATTTAAAACAATACACACTGTTCTTGACCCCGTATGGTAATTCAAAATCATGACTACTTAGTTTCACAATGTTACGCTAAATTCAAGTATTCAAGATTATGTATGAATTTTCTGAGTTCTGCTTTTTAAATAGAAATACATGGAGATTTTCCTTATTCATTCTATTTGACTCTTCTCCATCCCTTTTTTTTAGGTAAATTGAGGTTGGACTACTTTAATTTTTTTATGCTCATAGTTTTGTTATTTTCCGCAAATTTGAGAGCTGTGGTTACATGAGAAATGTGAGAATTATATTATTACGCAAGTTTTCTGTATATAATAAACAATACTGACGTATTTCTTTTAAAGTTCTATTTTATTTTATTGTATTTTATTTTTTAACAGCGATAATACAGGTTAGAAAAAAGGTGGCAACATCTAAATCAATCGGGAAATTTCGAAGCGTTTCCGTTACGCAATTGGTTTAATAGATTTTGCTAAAATGCTCTACCGTGTGGTTTTGTAAAGAGCCGATGCATGAAATCATAGTTTAGTCGAATTTCGGATGTTGTTTTGAAAGAAGCTGAGCGATTGTGTGGCTAAATTATCGCTTTATCTGAAGCTGTAAACATTGAAGCTTATGTTAAAGATAAGCTGGATAGTAAGTTTACTGTTGTTCAGAAAAGTTTTGTAAGCTTTCGTCAGAAGAATAAGGGGATTGTTAAGTCAAAAATAAAAATTCTTCAATTTTTGCCCAAAATTTGTGAAATTTTTTTGTTGAAACAAATCACAAAATTTCAAAAATTCATACGGATTTTTTTTCAAGAAATTTAATTTTTATTGAAAAATTTAGCGTTTCTTCCGTAATTTAAAAAACTCTTCCGTAATTTAAAAAACTCTTCTTTCGATTCAAACTTTTTGCAATCGTGTCTCAATTTCTTTTGTACAAGCTAATCGAATATATATTGACATAATTGTGCATAGATTTTGCATTTGACTCATTGGTTAATTAATTAAAAGCCAAACTTGGGACTAACGGCAAAAAATGTGAACTTTTTAAATACAAGCATTTCGAAAATTGCTGTTAAACAATAATAATAATAAATAAATAAAAAAAAAAAAAAAAAATTAAAAAAAAAAAAAAAAAAAACAGATACCAAACTCCATGCACAATTGTGTTAAAAATATTATAGTAAACATTAACCCCAAATTAAAAAAAAATAAAAAATAAAAAAAAAATTAAAAAAAATACTTAAACTTTTGAATCGCCAGGAACAAATCGAATACCCTAAAAATCTTAAAATACACATGAAGAGAAAAATGCAATTAAAGAAAATGAAAAACAGACGATTTGTGATTTGCGCATTTACAAAACTCAGACATTTTTTTTTTTTTAATTTTTCTCGGATCAGCAAAAGAAAGGTATGTATTGAAAGTTAAAAGTTAAGGCTATATTTTCCCTCTAAAATATAAAAATCGAAACTTTTGAAATTGTTTGCCTTAACAGTCCCCTTAATTATAGTTTTTATTTCTTAAACTAGGGGGCTCCGCCCCTTGCTCGCTATTACGTAATTGGTTTGCCAGATTTTGCTAGAAAGCATGCCGATGCATGAAATCATAGTTTAGATGTAATTCGGATATTGTTTTGAAAGAAGCTAATCGATTGTGAGGATGAATAATCGCTTTATCCGAAGTTGTATACATCGAAGCTTGTGTTGAAGCTGGATAGTGCATTCACTGTTGTTCGGAAAAGTTCTCTAAGCCTTCGTAAGAAGAATTAATTATAGTTTTTATTTGTTGAAAACTGCGTCACTATTTTCTCAGAGAAAAATTCGTGACAATATATTGATGGTTAAGGGAGTGAATTAATGAGTTAGCGATTGATTGAGGATGTTGACTATTATACATAGAGATTGTTGAGTTCAGCCCGCCTCCCGCCAGAAGAGGGAGACACTTGTTCTTTTTATATTTACATTTTTAACATGTAAGGATGAAGTCGATTCAGATGCGGTTGAGTAGACAACTTATAATCATTGGTGCTTACTAAATCAAAACTCCTTTTGGGGTACTTCTTATATATATTGCAATCGAAATCTAATTAATAATCTACTATTTTAACTCAAGTCTATTTAATAAGTAACATTTAAAGTTTATACTCCTACTGATTCCCATCGTCTTCATTCATTATAAGTAATATCTATTATTATTATGTGTCGTGAAGGCCACTGAGTTAAATAAATTCAATTTAAGATTTGCAGCATCTTTAGTTCGTATAGAGGATTTAACGTATCAAAAAACACCAGATCTAATTCAGTCCTAAATTGCCAGAATTTAGTATATATAAAATAAAGCCAAAAGAAGGACAGCAGCTTGATCAAGATTTAAACAACTCATTTGATTACAATAAGAGTTATAATAAATCAGACTTACCCCAATTCGGACTTGTGATAACAGGTACACGACCCATCACTATCAGAATCAAAATTAAAGTTCAAACTGAATACAGGACTCTGGCCCTCAAAATTCCTGAGAGAGATCAAGAGTCTTAGGTGACTGCTAAACGGAGAGTCGAAGAATATATGTCTATAGTCAAAAGTGTTCTCTCATCTTTACTCTTTCAAACTTCTTAAAATTCACTTATTGGTCGTATAGAAAATAGGTGTTTTCAGTGCTTACAACTGGTTACCTCTAAGAAGAAAAGGCCGTCGCAAACACTCAATCGTATCCTGTAGTTGGTTAAGAGGTTAGTCTTTGTAGTGGCGGTGTGTGAGTGTCCTAAATCCTTAACTGTCGAGAAAATGTCGCCAATGTCTAGCTATGTCTGGCTTCCCCGACAACTGGATATATGATGCATTTGTATAAGGACTGAGTTTTCCTTTGTTGGTCAGACACCTCGTCTGGGGAAATGTCGTACACTTTCTGTTGGAGTCACTCTCTTTGAATTTAAAGTGTAATGAACATAGCTTCATCACATTATGTTTGTTTATTATAATATCTCATTCATGTGCATTTTTTCACCTTAATAAATATAATTCTTATACTGTGAATGATGTAATTAAAATTTAAAATCTAATTTAAGTCAACCCCAGAGATAACTAAGCTTTATTTTGATACAATATTGAAACATTTTTATAATAAAATATAATCTTTATATTTTAATATAATATAAAATAAGTTTAGTTTTCTCTCAGTACCTTGAATTCTTAGACATATTAATCGATGTTATGTTTGCGCTTCCATTTTAAATTTTATTTTTAATAGCATACTGATGTATTGAAATAAAAATGCATACATTTACAGAAGAAAAATTTGAGGAACAATCATATTTACTTCTAAAGAAACATTCTACTATTTGTATTTCTGTCGTTCTACACTCAACTACTCAAGGAATTCATTGTCTTACTGCTTCTATTCTACTCAAAAAATTCAAATGAAAACTGTACTTTTATCGTTGAATAGTATTTTAAGAACAATATTATTATTCAGTTGAATAATATTTTGACATTGTTTCATTCACAAATCTCTTTATGTGTAGTTCAGAAAGTAGTATTATGTTTTATTTACTTGAACAATTTATGCTCCCTTCTAGCTAAGTTTAAAATCTATTCACATTTATTTTTCCAGATGATTTGTTTTGTTTATTCTTGAACGGTTTCTTTCCTTTGAAAATAAATATCTTGAATGAAGTTTTTGGAAGTCTTTCATCCTTTTGTTAGTTGATAGAATTGATGTTTACCTGGTTGCCTTTCTCTTTGATTGATATTTGCATGTACTCTGTGCACATGTAAGGGTATATAATGCATTTACAAATATATGGTAATCTTTATAAAAATAGTAATTATGAGGATATTTTCTATGATTAAATTTTGTTTGTCTGCTATTTCTAACGTATCATAAAAATAATGCCAACCAAACGGTATAGTGGTTAGCGTGCTAGCCTCTAGACTGCGAGGTTGCGGGTTCGAGTCCCGTGTTAGGCATGAGTTTTTGTAAATGTATGTTGGCTTGTCTAATGATGAATGTTTCGGTGCATTATAGCCCTCGTGTTGCTGACGGCGCCAGGTAATCTGAGTACAACCAACCAACCAACCATAAAAATAATTTTCAAAAAAAATATTCGTTTTAAAATGAAGGTTTAGTAAAATTTTGATTTTTATAATCACAACATAATCTGTAATTGTAGTGAAAATATAAGCAATATTAACTTTCAAATACCCATTTATTTACATAAAGTAATAAAAGTATTGTTTTTGGTAAACATATAAATTTTTTTGCATTCCTCCAATTTTAGTATATTCTGATATATAAAAAAAGGTCTTGGAAAAAATGCATGTGTGTGGGTGGACAGCTCAACTCTCGAACGAATTAATCTGCGATGTTTAAATTTGGTTATGGGTTAGTGGTGATCATGTGACCTACCATTAAGGGTTCGTTAAAATCGCGCATGCTCATAAGGAAGCTGCCATTGCATAAACCATGTTTTCAATAATTGCTAAAACACGGCTGTAACAATTTTGATCACAATCGTTGTGCTAATGCTACTCAAACTGTCTTAAGGGGGTCGGGCACCTCCATAGGAGACCATTTTAAATTCAACAACTTTTGGGGGCATCTCATTTAATAACCGATTCTTCAATAATTATGAAACTTACACAGTATAATATTTGGATACTTTTGAATACTTTAATACGAGATTTTTGTTATTTTTTAGAAATTAAAATAATTAGGATTTTCTAAAAATATGTTTAAAAAAAATTATAAAATTTTAGACTAATTATTATTTTTTTTTTTTAAAGTATACTACTTATAATTAACTCATCGTGTTAAAGTACTTAAATACAAAAAAAAGTGTACTACTTATCAATAATTCCTCGTGCTAAAGTACTTAAATACATTAGAGAAACACGTATAAAAAAATTTCAAGCATTTATGTCATATAGATTTTAAGCTATGTGCCCCCAAACATGAAAAAATGGCATTTTGAGAAATTCGGCTTTAAAGTTAATAAACATGCATTAAATATCTACATTTTGTTCACTTCAAAAAATTATTAAAAATACTTTGAAATAAGATATAATTACAAATGCGGCATCATTTTAAAGACACAAATTTACATTTTAATAAACAGTAATAAACTCGAAATCAATAATATGAAAAATTTTCATGTGCCGGACCCCCTTAAACATCCCCACTTCCGAAATTCCCCTGAAAATGAAATAATCTCGAAAAAGGTTGAAAAACGAATGTCTTCAACTCAGAGTTCTCTTTCCTGGAGCATCGCTCATCAATGATCCTTTTCACCTCTTCTCTGATTCCCTTACAAGAAAGGATAAAGTAAGAAACATTGAAAAGTATATCATTAAAATTACCAATCTAGCACTTTTTTCCCAGATAAGAATCATCTCTAAATAGATCCTCAAATTGGCCTCTTTTTCTAAACAAATGATGAAATATAAAAACAACAAGTAGCCCCAATCCAAGTCAGTTTACTACTGTAATTGAAAGTTGTGCAATGTTCCTCAACCTTAGTTTTTCTAACGATCCATGACGTAATTTAAAAATTGCTTATAATTAAACAGAAATAATTGACTGTGAATGACGTACTAAAGAGGAGCTGTTTTATATTGAGTGAATTACGTGACTCTTAGCTCAAATTGCATAAAAGCGACATTGTATTTTCTTTACTCTCTCTCTCTCTAAAAATGCAGTGTTGCCAAAGGCTAAAATATATAAAGTTCGCTTCTTAAAATATTAATATCAATGCATCGTTAGAATAAACTAACAGAGTTAAAAAGCTCTCAAAACGAGACAAACTCGCTAAGTACTGGATGCATCATCTAGAAACATAGAGACCCAATTTAATAGAATACTTCTTTCTTTACTAAAAATGTCATATAAAATAGATTTAAGCAGGAGGATTTTACAACACGTTCTTCAAATAGTATCATTAGCAACTTGAAAATTTCAGCATAATGTAGGAAATAAAGATAACTTCAATTTTAAGATGGTGCGCTTCAAGATTGAAACTATTTTTCACAGATACTTCTAACAACCAAACAATACAAGTTCAACTGACATAATTATCTAAATAAATATCTTACTGAAAGTTATTTTAAAAGTTTATTTTAAAGTAGAAGAATTACAAACTTACATCCTATTGCCAAAGTAAAGATATTAACTTTAAAACATTTTACATCTATAATAATGAAACAAGCTGTGTGTCTGTCTGTGGCTCTGTAAATCTATAGAAACCTACTTAAAAATGGAGTAGAGCTCTGAAATTTTCAACATAAGAAGTTTAGACCTTTTAATTTTATGTATGTCAAACAGAATGTTAAAATTTTAATTAGTTCTTTTTTAATTAATATTTTAATCATTTTTTTTTTTTTTTACAAATTGACTTCCAATAGAGATACAGCTCTGAAATTTTCAACATAAGTAATTTTAGCCTTCTAATTGAATTTTTGAAAAACAGAATGTTAACATTTTATTTAGTTATTTTTTAATTAGTTTTCTTAATTAATTAACACATTTTTTACAAAATGACTTCTAATCGGGCTACAGTTATGAAATTTTCAACATAAGTAGTTTTGGCCTTCTAATTGGTCTTTTAAAAAACAGAATTTTAAATTTTTATTAAGTTCTTTTGTAATTAATTTTTTTTTAATTAATTAATACATATTTTACAAAACGATTTCTAATAGGGCAACAGCTCTGAAATTTTCAACATAAGTAGTTTTGGCCTTCTAATTGGATCTATACACGAATGACATATTTTCGCACACACTAGCTAAAATATTCACACACAGCTAGCTAAAATATTGAACATGTTACAATTTCGTAGCGAAGCACGTGTATTCAGCTAGTTATTAATAAATTAAAATATTGTCTTATTAAGGTGATTACTTTGTTTGGTTCAGATTTATTGTACTGTGTCAGATAGATTGGCAGCAATATACGTGAATGACAAAAGTTAGCAAGATACAGCTGTTTTACAGTAGTCGATATGTTTTGAACCTATTACTTATTTCGCAAATATGAAATATTAAATCTTTAATGCATTGTGTAGCATATGTGCTACACAACTTGGCAGTAAAATTTGAGTAATGATGTATTGTATTGCAATTAATTGAATTAGTCATACTAAGATTGCTTATTACACATAAAAGTATTTTTATTAGCATACTTTTTGAATTAATCACCAGTTACATGACCACTAGTTGCATCATAAAGAAACAAAAATCATGCACTAAAAGGTTAATGCAGATTTATGAGTATGTCGGATTGGAAACAATAAACATTTTTAAAAGGACTATTCGTGTGCCAATGAGAATTCATCAAGTGAGTGACAATTAAAGAACTCGGTCAAAGATAAAAGATTCGTAAAAACTCTTACAATATACATGGTCATAACAGTGTAACATTAAATACAATTTATACACAAAAGCATTTATTTTCTTATTGTTTTTAATATTTTAAAGTTTAATACAAACTATT
Source organism: Linyphia triangularis (assembly GCA_963978545.1). Classification (NCBI taxonomy): domain Eukaryota; kingdom Metazoa; phylum Arthropoda; class Arachnida; order Araneae; family Linyphiidae; genus Linyphia; species Linyphia triangularis. The sequence continues at coordinate 102,777,073 of OZ021722.1, read as the reverse complement.
TATGCAGGAAGGCTATTTTTATTTTATAACTACAGATAAACCCCGTTAACGTGAAATAGCTCAACATGAAATCCCGTTTAACGCATTGTAAAAACAGACCCCCTTACTTAAAATTTAACATTAATTTATTTGGTTAAAATTCCAAGTTCGGTATGGATTCTACGTCTTGGTGATTTTCGCAAGAAAATGGTAGCCCCGTCATTTTTTAAAATGGCAAGTGAACTGCATGTGGTTGCCATAGTTTGACACGGTTTTATATAAAAAATCCTTGGAGCAGAAACCGTACCGGACTTGGAAATTTAACCAATTATTCGTCTAACTCGAAATTCGGTAACGTGAACAATTTCAGCAGCCCCATCGACTATGCGTAACGAAGAGGGGACTGCATGACATTTATGATTTCCATTATATTCTCCAATGTTGATCAAGGCTGACAACATTTATAGTGTACATAAGAATTTCACAAGGTAATCAAGACACACCAATTAGTATTGTATGTATATTTATTGTATGAATATAAAGCGAATATAAGTGTATTGCAAATAGATATTGAAGATGTGTATTGTAGTTAGGTATTGCATTTGAGTACTACAAATAGACATTTCCAATGTGGCAAATACGTATTGCAGATACATCATGTTATGCAATTTGATACGATGCGATACGACACAATATTCCATACGATACGATATTCGATGCGATGAGATATTTAATACGATATTCCATACGATAGGATACGATATTTGTTACGATACGATATTCGTTACAATACGATATTCAATACGATACAATATTCGTTACCATACGATACTCGATACTCTACGATATTTGATACGATACGTTATTCGATATGAGATACGATATGCGACACTATAATCGATACGATACGATATTTGCTCAGATTACTTTCGGATTGGTCTGCCGGACAGTTCCGGCCAAATGGATTTGGGCAGACCAAGTAATTACTTTTCGATAGGTAATCCACTTTATATAATTTGAATTTCAGAGTTCTATTTGATGACGTATTTTGAAACTTAAAAAATGTACTTTCGGATTGGTCGCCCTGATAGTTCTAGCCAAATGCGGTTCGACGGACCAAGTGATTCTTATTCGATAGAAAATCCCTTTCAATCTCTGTGAATATCAGAATGATGCTAGATGACGTATTTAGAAACTTAAAAAGTACACTTTCGGATGGTCGCCAGGATAGTTCCTGCCAAATGCAGTTCGGCAGACCAAATTAGTATTTTTCGATTGGTAAACCACTTCATTCCCTGTGAATTTCAGAGTGGTGTACGATGACGTGTTCACCCAAAAAGTGCACTTTCGGATTGTTCTGCCGGACAGTTCCGGCCAAATGCGGTTCGGCAGACTAAGTGATTCTTATTCGATAGAAAATCCTTTTCAATCTCTGTGAATATCAGAATGATGCTCGATGACGTATTTAGAAACTTAAAAAGTACACTTTCGGATGGTCGCCAGGATAGTTCCGGCCAAATGCAGTTCGGCAGACCAAATTAGTCTTTTTCGATTGGTAAACCACTTCATTCCCTGTGAATTTCAGAGTGGTGTACGATGACGTGTTCACCCAAAAAGTGCACTTTAGGTTTGATTGGCGGACAGTTCCGGCCAAATGTGATTTGGTAGGCCAAGTGATTCTTTTTCGATAGATAATCCTCTTCACTCTCTTTGAATATCAGAGGGATATTCGATGGCATATTTAGGTACCTAAAAATTGCACTTCCGGTCAAGTGCACTTCAGCAGACCAAGTGTTTGGTGGTCAGCTAGTATATTTCTGCATTCCATATGAGTTTCAGGGTGATGTTGTATGGGGTATTTGACGTAACCTCTCGGGCTATTACATGTGCATTGCACACTTTGCATGTGATACTTCATGTAGTAAAAGCAATATTATAAATAAAAAAAGGCATGACCCCTGTAAAAGCTTCTTACTATGATGTTGTGCAGAATAACAGATTTGTGCCTGAATGATCTGATATTGTTCGATAATACTGTTCCGAGAAAAAAAAATCGACAATTACAATAGTTTGTTATTATATTTCAGGAATCTTGAAATTTAATAACAAACTTTGCTTTGCTTAAAATAATCAATACTATTGATAGTATTGCTTTGCTTAAAACATTCGATACTATCGATAGTATCGATCATTTTCGATACTATCGAATTGTCCACTCGATTGTTTCGGAAAACAATAGCATCGATTCTATTTATATTTAAGGAACACTATTTAAAATCAAAATTAGATTCTTGTCCTGAGAACTGTTCTGTTCACCTTTTCTCCACCTTTTTTTTTTTTTTTTTTTTTTTTTAATTTTTCAAACGTCATGTGAGTGCACGTTATTAACCCTAACATATGGCCATTTAAAATGCTTCTTTTATAGATAGTATCATATCCTTGAAATGTAATATCTTTACTTCTTGAATATTCAAGTTTACGCAACAAAAACTGTCAAATACTTTTTAAAAATAAATTATTGAAGTATTGAAATAATTGTCTTTGAAGATTTAATTTTGGGATTAAGTTAAACATTTATAGATTGAAGGAAATTTCAAGAGTGCTAAATTATAATACCGCAAAAAATGGCTAGGTAGGGTATAGCAACCTTTAAAAGAAGACCACAATTAATAGAGTAAAATTATAACGTTATCAAGAAAGTACAATGATTTGAAATTTTCTTTTATAGTTATCAAAATTTTCGTATTAGGTTGCAAAAAATTAATTTCTACTTTCTATTACCCGGTATGTAATACAAGATAAAGCATCGCATTGGGTGGGGGAAAAAATCAAAGCTCATTTTTGCTTTCAATTTTTTTTTTTTTTTTTTTTTTTTGCATTTCTTCACGTTTTTCGCTGATTTAAAAAAAAAAAAAATGATCTAAAAAAAAAAAAGTTGTGTATGTGTGTCTGTGGTCAGCATAACTCCCGAACAAATAGACCTACGATGTTCAAATTTGGTATGAGGGTTAGTGGCGACCAATGGATCTACCATTAAGGTTTCGTCAAAATCGCGCATGCGCATAAGGTAGCTGCCATTGAAAAAAATTATGCTTTTCAATGATTGCTAAAAAACGGCTCTAATGATTTTGATCTAAATCACTGGGGTAATTCCTCTTAAGGTGTTCTAAACAACTCCACCACCGAAATTCCCACTAAAATGTTTTAATGGCGTAAAAAGTTGAAAAATGACTGCCTTCAACTCAGACTTCTCTTTCCTTGAGCATACCTCATCAACGATCATTTTTTCTTCTCCCCTCAGTTTCGCATATAATAAAAGATAGTATAAGGATTATTAAAAGTATATCACCAAAATCATCATTTTGGTCGAAGGTGTTTTTTTTTTTTTTTTTTTTTAGACCCCTACAAGAATTATCGCAAAAAATATCGCCAAACTCGCCATTTATTCTCAATGAAGGATGAAAATATACAAACGACACAAATCCACGTCAGTATTATTGTGTAATTGAAAGTTGTGCGATGTTCCACACCCCTAGTTTTGTTGGTGATTCCCTCGTTCGTGATGGTCCTGAGTAAAAGTGGCGAAAGCTGAAAAATGTCTGTGGGAATGAATGCGGTTTGCATAACTCAAATACTAAACGTACTATGGCGTTTAAATTTGGTTTATAAATCAGTACAATTCAAAAGAAGAGAGAATATTATTATAGCCAAAATCGCACTAAGGAGGGGGGCGAGCCAAGAGCTTCGGAAAGAATACCCGCTACTGAATATTTTATTGAAATTTATCAAAAATGGTTCGACTGATTTTTATAACAATCCTACTAATACTGCTTTATTTTGTGTTGTAACTGCTCTCACCGTCGACATCTCTTTCAAATATGCGAAAGGTGTGAAAAACAAACAACTAAACGCCTTTCACTAATGAAACTCTTATCTCCAGCAGAGTGAACTTGAATGAGACCTGAGGATTTGCATTTACAGAAAGTAGAAAGTATTATTTCAACAACAGGTCGATTGATGAATAGGATTGTTTGCCTGTTAATGAAGGGTGCTTGGTTTGAAGAGAGAATTGGATATTCATTGATGTCTAGTTAAAGGCCATTGATTACTCCTGACTGTCCCAACTTTACTGTGCATCCTGCATTTAGTTTGTCGACTTCTTTTGTATTTGTAATGACAATAACGAGTCGACGGAGCAAAATGAATGAATCAAGGCATGCGTATTTAAGAGGAAGAGCTAGTTAGGCTCTTTCCCAAAACTCGCTATGTTACAATCTTCTGTGTGCATTTAAAAACTACTTTCTATAAAATCTTGAAATTTTATTGAGTAGGTACGAAAAAGATCGCTTAATGAAATGACATAAATTGCTTTCATTTAATGTCTAACTATTATAAATTAAAATTATAATAATTAAAGATAAAACGTGGTGGAGTCACTGCATATGCTTTGACAAAAGGATTTCAAATAAAAATATAATATATATTAGATGCTATTTCCAAGTTTTTACTTTTTGTCATTTTATTAAGTGATCATTTACGTACCTACTCACCAAATTTGCAGGTTTTATAGAAAGTTGCTTGTAAATGAACTGGGCTATAAGATTGTAACATAGCGAACATAAGGAATGATCTTTACTAGGACTTCCTCTTAAGAGGGAGTCCTAGTAAGGATCATTACCTATACCTATACATTACCATTACCTATACCACCTGATTTTGTCTTTTGCTATTTTAATTTTCATTTATAATAGATAGACATTAAATGAAAACGCTTTATGTCAATTTCATTAAGTGATCATTTTCGTACCTAATACTCACCAAATTTCAAGGTTTTATAGAAAGTTGCTTGTAAATGAACTGGGCTATAAATAGCCGACCAAACGGTATAGTGGTTAGCGTGCTAGCCTCTAGACCGTGAGGTTGCGGGTTCGAGTCCCGTGTTAGGCATGGGTGTTTGTAAATGTATGTTGGCTTGTCTAATGACGAATGTTTCGACGCATTATAGCCCTCGTGTTGCTGACGGCGCCAGATAATCTGAAAACAACCAACTGGGCTATAAGATTGTAACATAGCGGTTATAGAGAATGATCCTTACTAGGACTTCTCTGAATCAAATTCAATATCTTCTGTTAAAATAAGAATATTACTGCAGCTTCTACATTTCACTTTCTTATAAGCATTTATACAGTCGGCCGATAAAATAATGGAGCACCGTGACCCTTTCAAAAAAAATTCAAAAAAGGAAAACGGCCCTTGTGAAAGGCCTTTTTTAAAGCCAACGTGGGTATGTAGTGGCTGCAAGGTTGGAAAATGTTTTTTTTTAAAAAATAAACACACATGGGTAAAACAATACATGTTTATTGACATACTAGTTATTTACATATGCGGTTTACATGGTTACAGATTATTGGTACGCTGTACTGACAGATCTAGGGGTTCTTTACACAGGTAGGTTGTTTTGGGTTTGGGGTATCGTACAGCTGGAGACAAGTCCAAAGGCATATCGCTGGCAAAAAATTCGTCCAGCCCTAAGGTATTAAATTGTTCTTCTGTAAATACAGGAATGTCTTGAAAGAGGTCGGGCATGGACAGTTCAGGGGTTGTAAAGTATGTTAATAGTTGCTCATCGGTTACTGGTTGTAATTGTTCATAGGTGGGTTGCGGTGATTCTGCTGGTTGTTCAAAACTGGGATGTGGGGATTGTTCACAGGGCACACGAATTTGTTCCATGGACTGCTGAACTGGCACATGGGGCACTTGAAACTGTTCTTGGGGCACATGGGGAACATGTTCTTGGGGAACTTGAAACTGTTCTTGGGGAACTTGAAACTGTTCTTGGGGAACTTGAAACTGTTCTTGGGGAACTTGAAACTGTTCTTGGGGAACTTGAAACTGTTCTTGGGGAACTTGAAACTGTTCTTGGGATACAAAACACTGTTCTTGGGGCACTTGGGGCACATGGTCTTGTGACACACTGGAGGACGCATGAACCTCTGGCACACACTGCTTTCTGGGTGGTTCCTCTAGCTGCTGAATATGCGACTTGCGTTTAGGAATACGAAATGTTTCCTTTGGCTCTTCTGACATCCGAATGCGGTCTTCTGGCATCAGTTTGGGAATAGGTTTCTCTGGCATCCGCTTGGGAATACGAAAGTGGGACGTGTGTTTAGAAGAATGGCTTGAAGAGGAAGAATGGCTTGAAGAAGAATGGTCCTCAGGACGTGGTGTAGGTGGAGGCACATTGTACGTAGACTGCTGAAACAACCGATCAGAGTTGTAGGACACACTGTTCATAACAGGGTTTTCCACCACATCCACGGAAAACACCGTTTTTTGGGCAGCCATCACCATATAACGAATGCCAGGAGGGATAAAGTAGATGGTATGTGGCTTAAACACGTACCTCTTGTACAAAAATTGATCATGGGCAGCAAAAGAGCGTCGGTAAACGGTCGGTTGGCTTTTTGAATTGACACTGGACTCTGGCAACTGGTAACAAATCATAGGGGCATGGCTTGTCTGGTAGATGTGGTACTGTCCCTTTGGTACTTGCCAGTGTCCAAAGGTGAAGCCATGCTTGACTAAAAACATGTTGCCCAGACGAAAGGCCATTCTGGTATCCGAGTTCTTTAGCATTCTGTCCGGACTTTTGA